>CM035154.1:85595466-85978047 GCA_020205615.1 Panax quinquefolius | reverse complement strand
GAAAGTGTAGAAATATTTTTGTGATTTTATTTGTATAGAAGGGTGTAGAAATGTTTTTGTTGTTTTTTTATTATTGCAATCGGGCCATATAAAATGGTTGCCTATGTACTCCTAGGTATCAGGGAGATCAAGTCGACGTAGTTCGCCCTGTGTTCAGGATGATTTGCAGCCAAAAAAGTTTGATCACATGTTCAGGACAAACTCCGGGGGAAACGTTTGATCCCATGTTCAGGAAAAACTGCAGGTGTGAAAGGTTCAATCCCTAGGGGGATAACCTGAAAAGTTTGAAACGAAGTGGAGTGAAAGATCTGATGATCTGAAAACCAGGTTGCTGGTTTGAAGAGTGTGTTTCCCTGATAGGGAAAATGGGTATGAAGAAAGGTTGTATGTAGTAAGGGTTAGAAAACCTGAAATGATTAGGGATCTCATGATCCAAAACCAGGATGTTTGCTTGATGGTAACTTTAGACATAATACCATTTCACGGTGTCAGAGTTGATGAGTTGTGGAAAATTATCGCCGTCCATTTCCTGTAATTTGAGAGCACCTCCTGTCAATACCTCCTTGACAATAAACGGGCCTTCCCAGTTTGCAGCGAATTTTCCCTTTGACTGATCTTGGTTGTCAATGATCTTCTTTAAAACCAAGTCATGTTGTTTGAGCTACCGTAGCCGAACTTTCTTGTTGTATGATCTGGCGATCCTGAGTTGGTATAACTGACCATAGAAGATAGCATCACTTCGCCTTTCGTCTATTAGAGACAATTGGTGATACCTGTCTTGTAACCATTGGTCTTCATCCAGTTGAGCGTTAATCAACACTCTGAGGGATTCCATTTCCACCTTTATGGGGAGCACTGCTTTCATCCCATAGGTTAATGAGTAGGGGGTTGCCCTAGTAGAAGTACGCATTAAAGTTCTGTAGGCTAATAGAGTCAGAGGTAAGAGGTCAGGCCATCCTTTGTGATTGGCGGATATCTTTTGCATGATCTTCTTGATGTTCTTATTAGCCACTTCAACAGCACCATTCATCTTTAGACAGTAGATGACGGAGTTAAGGTGTTTGATGTGGAATTATTTACATAACTCCTCCATCATTTTGTTGTTGAGGTTCTTAGCATTGTCTGACACAATCACCTCTGGTTGTCCATATCGACAAATGACATTGTTTCTAATGAAAGCAATGATGACTTCTTTGGTAACCCTGGGGAAGGAGGCTGCTTCTACCCATTTTGTGAACTAGTCAATCATGGTGAAGATAAACTAATGCCCATTAATGGCTTTGGGCTCGATGGGTCCGATCACGTCCATTCCCCTCATTGAGAAGGGCCAAGGTGAACTCATGTTGTGGAGCTCCCTCAGAGGGGCGTGGATAACATTCCCATGAATTTGGCATTGATAATATCTATTGACGTGATCATCACAGTCAGCCTTAAGCGAGAGCCAATAATGCCTTGTTCTGAGAATCTTTTTAACAAGTAGAGGGCCGCTTATGTGTGGGCCACATACTCCACCATGGATTTCATCCATGAGCTTCTGAGCTTGGTCCTTGTCCAGACATTTGAGGAGACCCAGTCCTGCATCTCTTTTGTAAAGTGCATCTCCACTCAGGTAGAATTTCATAGCCAGTCGATGGATCTGCCTTCTTTTAGTTGGTTTCACCTCAGCGGGTGTAGATCCATCTCGCAAGTACTCCTTGATGTGATGATACCAAGGGTGTTGAATGGGAGGTAGCAAATCCGATACTTCACCAATGTAATTCCCATAGGCTGGAGCCTTTTGTAGGGCAAATAGGATGTTTGGCATGTTATCCTTGTCAGATATGTTGATCAAGGAGGCCAAAGTCGCTAGTGCATCCGCAAAATAATTCCTATTCTGAGGAATGTGGAGGAAGGTTATTTCTTCGAACTCCGTAGCCATTTGTAAAACTTGTCGATGGTAAGGAAGCAAATGTAGTTCTTTAGTGTGATTGATTCCTGTGGTTTGTCTGATCACCAATTTTGAATCTCCAAAGACAGTTAACCGCCTGATATCCATTGATTGGGCAAGTTTGAGTTCCATGATGCAGCCTTCATACTCAGCTATGTTGTTGGTGCTGATAAACTACAATTTGACGGCGACGGGATACTGCTCACCCGTACCGGATACTAGAACTACCCCAGCTCCAGAACCTTCCATATTAATAGCTCCATCAAAATACATTTTCCATGATTAGTGTGTATCATACTGATGGTGTTGTTGCACTGTCATTACACCTTCATCGGGGAAGTATGTTTCCAAAGGTTTAAAATCCCTTGAAGGTGCGGTGACCAGTTGATCCGCAATTCCTTGACCTTCTATAGACTTTTGTGTCACGTAGACGATGTCAAATTGCTGTAGGATCAATTGTCATCTGGACAACCGACAATTTAACATGGGTTTACTGAACACGTATTTGAGAGAATCCACGCGGGATATGAGATGGGTTGTGTGACCATGGAGGTAATGTTGTAACCTCATAGAAGCCCATGCTAAAGCACAACAAGTTTTCTCAATTAGAGTGTACTTGTGTTCACTGCTGCTGAATCTTTTGCTGAGGTAGTAGATAGTTCGATCTTGGCCTCTATCATCTTTCTGTCCCAGCATGTAGCCCATGGCATTGTCATTAATGGACAGGTACATGAACATGGGAACACCATCCCTGGGTGGTACTAAAATAGGAGCTTTGATCAGCTGCTCTTTGATTGTAAGGAAGGCTTTTTGACACTCATCATTCCATTTCATGGAGGAGTTCTTCCTTAATAAATTGAAGATAGGCTCACAGGTTGCTGTGAGTTGGGAAATGAATCTACTAATGAAGTTGATCCTTCCCAAAAATCCCCGTATTTCCTTCTCTGTCTGAGGAATGGGCATTTCTGTGATGGCCAGGATTTTGGTGGGATCTAACTTAATCCCTTTGTGGCTGACTAGGAATCCTAGCAGCTTGCCTAATTTAACGCCAAAGGGGCACTTGGCTGGATTCAACTTCAAGTTGTACTTATGCAACCTTTTGAAGAGCTTTCTGAGATGGTCTAGGTCGTCATCTTCTCTTCGGGATTTGATAATGATGTCATCCATGTAGATCTCTATCTCTTTGTGCATTAAGTCGTGGAAAAGAGCCATCATAGCTCTCTGGTAGGTAGCTCCGACATTAATGAGGTCGAATGACAACCGTCAATAGCAAAAGGTTCCCCAAGGCATGATGAATGCAGTTTTCTCACGATCCTCTTCAGCAACCATAATTTGATGGTACCCCGCAAAAAAATTAGCAAAGGAGTACATGTCGTAATGAGCAGTATTGTCAATGAGAATGTGGATAAATGGCACAGGAAAGCTGTCTTTAAGGCAAGCTTTATTCAGATCCTGGTAATCCATGCAAACTTGCACCTTTCCTCCCAGTTTAGGCACGGGGACTATGTTGGATAATCATTCAGGGTATGTGGACACCATGATGATGCCGACTTGAAATTGTTTCACAATTTCTTCTTAAATCTTTAAACTCCACTCAGGTTTTAATCGCCTGAGCTTCTACCTAACTGACTTAAATACCTCTTTAATGGGAAGATGATGGATGACGATGTCAGTGGACAAATTGACCATGTCTTTGTGAGACCAAGCAAACATATCCTAGAATTGGGTTAATAGCGTAACCATGTCATTCCTTTGGTTTGGAGTGAGATCCGTACCAATCTGAATTATCCTAGGGTTTTCTAAGGTTCTGAGGTTAAATGAGGTGGTTTGATCAATACTTGGTTTGGGCTTATCCTCGACCCATTCCCTGATCTCCTGAGGTATCTTAGTGTCCTCTTATATTTCCATCAAGTCTGAGTTCAACTTTTCATCAAAGTTACAATCCTTGTGGAGAAAAGGCACCTCATCAGCAAGTATAGGCACATCTAAATTCAGAGTCCTGAAACAAAATATGCTTTCACTTAATATATGAAAATGTTCAATCATATAAAGTGTTAGCATGTACAGACAAAACAACTGCTAATAATGCACAGAAAAGTAAGCAGTTAAAGCTATCTACAGGGCAAAGGGAATTTATGCCCTTTTTACCCTTGTCGACAAATGCAAGAAGTGTTGCTCCAATTGTCCAGGGTGAAATCTTGTTGGACAGCCATAATGAAGGGGCTGTCATCGTCCTCTTTCTCCCGAATAATGACCATAATGTCGGGATAATCATCATCTAGAGTGTATCTATTTGTGTGCTCATCATGGAAAATGATTTGTAGGTGAGACAATATCCTGGCGATGTCTTGTTTATGTCTCCGTTCCCTTTCTTCCACTTCAGGATCAGGAATCTGGACCTCTTTTGCTTTAACCGGTATCGGTTTGGGAAATAGCATAGCTATAACATGGGCAGGAACCTTCACCGGAGACCGTACAGGCTTAGGATCTGTAGGTGAAGATAATCGCCATATGGATGAAGGTGAAAGAATCTGTTTGTGCTTGTGAGGATTCCTATGCCTAGAGCTAGCGGAATAGCCTAATCCAGCTATCCCTGTGTGACTGGGAACTTGAATTGGGCGCTTAATGCCCTGATGATCTTTGTCAAACCCTTGTCTAGGTTGATAACCCAATGATATCATCTCTTGGGTTGCCGATATTACCTCGGCAGAAATCTTGGGTGTGAGAGGTGGCGCCCCAATGGGATAGTAGTGAGTGTTGCTCACCTCCAGGGCATGGAAACTGACCGGCTCAACTTCTGCATTGAAGCTAATGAGTGGTATGTCACCTTGTTCAGACATTCCTACCAACATTAATAAATGATTAGGCTATTGTTGATAATGTACTTGAGTTACTGATGAAGGGTGGAAGGGACGGCTCCATCCATATGAATCCACGGTCTTCCCAAAAGTAGGTTGTATCATGTGGCAATTTTGAGCACATGAAAGGATACACTGAATGTATGTGGACAAATTTCCACAGGTAGTTCAATTTCCCCAACAACATTTCGTCGGGACCCATCAAAAGCTTTGATAACCGTATGGCTGCTTTTGATTCTCTTAGGGTTGATATTCATTTTCTCCAAGGTTGCGTAAGGGCAGATATTCAAAGATGATCCACCATCTATCAAAACTCATCCCACCATGTATTCGGATGACAGAACCGCTATGTGCAACAGCTTGCAATGACCAGTCCTTTCGGGAGGTATGTCGTCATCAGTGAAAGATATCACATTGTTGTTAAAAATGTGATCAACCAGATGTTGGAATTTTTCCACATCCACTGATTTCGGCAAATGGGCTTCTTCCAAAACCCTTAGCAAGATCTTCTTGTGATCTTCGGAAGAGAAAACCAAGTCCAGTATGGAAATTTATTGTGGAGCTTCTCTCAAGCTTAAAACAACCTTGGCTTCATTATGGCCCATAGTACGGAAGAACTCTTCAATCCTCTCAATGGGAACTTTCCCTTTTGATTTGATGGTAGGCTTCATCGCCCGGTGGGGAAGATATAGTGGATTCTCCTTCGACACTGCAGCAGTTGTGTGTGATGTAGATCTTTCAGCCTCTCCATAATTGCATGACACTTTTTGTAGGCTGACAATAGGATATTTTGATCTGTATGGTAAGAGAATTGGCTCTGGTGCATCCACTTTCAAAGGATTGTCAACACCCTTGAGTTAAATTGCTTGTATTGTAAGTGGTCTGGTAGCCAAATCATCCTCAACAGATATAACTACTACGACGTCCTTCCATTTTGTGGGACATATGTTCCCACTCTCGAGCAACAAAGTGTCGTTATCTACCATCTGCAGGACACCTCTTTTAATTAATTTTGAATTAGATGGCGGAGTGCCCAACATTCTTCTATGCTGTGACTGTGAGAATGAGAGTGATACTGGTATACTCCATTAGAATTGAACCATCTTAAACGGGGATTGATTGGAGGTAGAAGGGATTTAATTCTTTCTTCATTGATCAACATCTGAAATATCTCCTCCATAGGTTGGCCCAGGTATGTAAATTCCCTCTTGTTGGAAAAATCCCGACGGGCTTTGACACTTACTCTTTTTGCAACTTTATCCTCCAGTGTTTCACTTTCTGAAGGCGATGATGGAGTATTCATGACAAAAGGGAGGAGACTAGCATGCTCCTGACTGACTAATTGGCATGTGACTTGGTGTTGATGGATCACCAGTTCTGCCAATTGCTCTACTTGCTTACAAAGAGCTTTCATCTTTCGTTCCATCACAAACTAGAACTGTTCGTAATCCCATTTGTCAGCACCATCCTTGCTGGTCTGGGAAGATTCAACAACGTAATTGGAACTCTGTCTACTTCTCCAATTAATCATATTAACCTCTTCTTCTTTGTGTTGAGGAAGAGGGTTGTTTTGTACATGAGGTTGGTTAGGTTTAGTCACCACGATCTCCCCGTTGTCGATTAAATCCTGGATCTTATGTTTCAAGACCTAGCAATCTTGAGTATCATGTCCTGGAGCTCCAGCATGATAGAAACATTTTCGAGTAGCATTGAAACCCTTCCCATTCAGGTTGGCTGGTGGAAGAAGATGGTAATTTTCTTCTAAGTTGTCAGAAGATTGAGAATATTCTCGAGTGAGTCCCCTAAGGGTGTGAACACTTGGTTGCGTCGGACTTCTCCACCCTTTGGCAATGTAGGATTGGAAGACTGTGCTTGAAAAGGGGAGTAGTTTCTCCTCTGGATAAGCATATTTGGACTGCCTTTCTGACCTTGTAGTATCAAGGAAACGTCCTCCTCTTTCTTCTTATGGACCCTCTGGGGGTTGTTTCCATAAGTTCTGGACTAGATGTGCTCAGCAACAGGTTTTAGAGCGGCCGGGTCTTAGATCTTTCCTTACTTCAATTCTTTCTCAGCCATCTCTCCATGTTTGATCATTTCAGAAAATAGATTGCCAATGCCAGCTAAGACTCTCTCATAGAAGGGAGCTTCTTGTATGTCTATGAAGGTCATCACCATTTCTGACTCAGTCATAGAGGGAATAACTTGAGCAGCAAGGTGCCTCCACCTTTGAGCATACTCTCGAAAAGACTCATTGGCTTGTTTCTTGAACTTGGTAATTTGGTATCGGTCCGGAGCCATCTGAGACTGGAAGCTATACTGACTGAGGAGGGCATGAGCTAGCTCCTCCCAGCTATGTATCTTAGAATTGTTTAATATGGTATACCATGATCAGGCTTCTCCAGTTAGACTCTTTTGAAAGAGTTGCATTCTGAGTTTCTCATCCTCGGCATAAGATCCGAGTTCCCAAATAAACACCTTCAAATGTGTATAAGGATCTCCTAACCCATCATACTTTTTAAAGTCAGGAGTCTTGAACATCTCTGGATAATGAACACCAGGGAATATACAAAGGTCGGCATATGAGACACTCCCGTGTGCTCTAATCCCTTTTATAGACCGAATGGTCTCTTCCATTTGAAGGACTTTTTTCCTGATATCACCGGTGTCTAGATCTTCTTTGAGATGGGTGTTTTCAGAAATTTTGTTGGACTTATCCAACTGAAGCTCATGTATTGGATTTGCTTGATCCGTACTTTGTGTTCCTGCATGTGCAGAGGATTCTGTATGTATAGGTATTCGTAGACCCTGAGTAGACTGGTGTAGTTGTTTAAGCAAAATGGCCAAATCTGTAATTTGTTTGCTTAATCCATCAAACTCCTCACGAGAGACAAGAGCAGGATTAGACTAGTCAGATGAAGACATAATTGGTTGTATGCTTGTGGCCTTCTTGGAGTTTGAACGGGTAACAGGCCCAATTGTTTCCTACAAAAACTTATGTAGTTTAGTCTTAGGGAATGTATCAATGTTTACATGCTATCATAATGTGTCCATTTTTAGGAGTATTATCTTGCAAAATGGATGTCAGTTGATAGCATGCTAGGCTTTAATATGCATATACACATATTCTTCATTTTTTCCATTACATATAGATTGACATGGAATGAAATTACAAGTAATTATCTTTACAAGTAACTGAAAATGGAAAGCATGAAAAGACTTTCCTCCGCGTTTGGTTTATCAGAGGTTGACCTATCTTAGGTTACTCTCGCGGCTTTTCGGCATGAAGGTTCCCAGATCATCGCAATTTACTTGACAGGAAGTTAATCCGATCTTTCAACTGGAGCGAATCTGGGTGGTGATTTTCCTGAGCCTCATTGGAATTAGTCTCCCTACGAGTCCAGTAATCAAACATCGATAGGATAGCCTCCTGGTGGAGGAACCACACAACATACATTCACATGCAACGTGTCTCACTGTTATGGGAATGATGACATATGCGAAGCACTAATATCATATGCAGATATAGTGTAAAGAATTAAGTGCGGTAATTAAATGCATTCGTACACATTCATCAAAAGTGTAAATGCAACATCCACACACAAGCATATAACAGTTTTGAAAAGTTTATAGTAGCGGCTTAAGTCCTCTTACTAGAGTCCCCAGCAGAGTCGCCACCTGTCAACATCAAGATTTTTACTGTCCCTTTTCTGTTCTTGTCTTTTGGTGTTCTCATGTTAGGTGAGATTTTTTTGAAAAAATAAGTTGTGAAAAGGTCCGAAATTTATATGTCAACGATTGGACTATAAGTCGTTAGTTGATATTTTTAAATGGTTGCACCAACTCAACCGAGAAAAGGTTTGCACATTGACCGCGTGATGTGACACTTCTAAACTGGTCTGTGAAATCGAGATTCATTAGGGTCCGGGGACTTGCTTATGCGGAGGGAAGATGTTAGGCACCCCCCGACATGTATTGCCACGGTGATCGCCGCTTTTCAATTAAACTGTTATATGAATGTGTGTGTGTGTGTGTGGGTCAACATGTAATTATTTGGAAGTAGTGCTATGCCTCGTTCGCACCTATATCCAAAGGGTTTGAATTTATGTAAAAATTTAGTTTTAACAAGATATAGCAGTGATGTTTTGTAAAAGAGGTTTGTTCAACCCTTATGCTCAATAGTAATTGAGGCCTTTGATAATTCTATTTTATTAAGTGTTCAGCTTAATTGCTTTTATTTTCGAGATGCGAGGCATCCTCGAGAAAATAATATACATAGCAGTGTCGAACTCCTTGTGGGCGTGAGAGTCGTCTAAAGAAATTCAAACACTGTGAATAATGTACAAGCTGTTTACAGCCAAAAATGTCCATCACGGGAATCGAATCTAGATTCAAGAGACTGAATCTGTGATCACATGATTCCTAGTCTCACATGATGTAGCAGTTAATATGAAAATTGTAAGCAGATATATATACAAAAGATGTAAATATATATATATATACAGAATGTCAACCACCATGAAGCGAACTTCATGGGGGACTGTAAATGTAAATATATAAAAGTGGTAAATATATATATAGAGAGACAAGATCAACCACCACGAAGCACCTCCATGGGGGATTAGAAATATAAATAAAGCAGTAAATACGATCAACCGCCACGAAGTAAACTCCAGGCAGGATGAAATTTAAATAAAGTAGTAAAAGGCCACAAAGTAAACTCTAGGCCTGACAGAAATGTATATATATATATAAGCAGTAAATGCTCCGGAAATAAAATCCAAGCTCATCGAATAAAGTCCGACAACAGTTTATATATATATATATATATATATATATAAGAAATAAACGCTCCAGATATAAATCCAGACTCATCAAACAGAGTTCGACCACAGTTTATATATAAGTATATATATATAAAAGCAATAAACGCTCCGGACGTGAGTCCACGCTCAATCGAGGCATAACTCGATAATGTTAGTCCATATATGTGAGACCCCGAATTTTATGAAATGAGAGTATTCAATTTTCTTACAATTATTCTATTTAGTAAATGGTTAAATTGATAAAAAGTTAAAGTTAAGGGTGATATGTGAAAATTTTTCAAAGTATGCAATTGTTATAAAATATTCGTTTGGTCGGGGAATATTCTTTTTGTCAGGGAATATCCGTAGGATGGCACAATCATTGGTGGACCCCATAACGGAAGTATTGTTCTAGTAATAAAATGACAGAATTATCTTTTTTATAAAAATAACAGCGAAAGTGTTACCGTTAAAACTATTAAACTACTCGATAGTAAAAGTATAGTAATACGCGTGGTTGCATAGTAGCACACGGTATTGATTATTGATGCTTACGTGAGAAGTCACTCAGTTATACTCAATTATTGCTACAGTAATTGCTGCATCATATCTCTCATATTATTGATTCAATTATTGTCACAGTATCATCTGCATAATATGATATATTATTAAATCAATAATTGAGACGACAATGTTATTTATATTATTATTTGCAATATTGAAAATGTCTAAAAGTTATGTCAAGTAGAGGTTTGGTCACCTAATTGCGCACCAGTAAGGAGAAATCCCTATCGGAAAGCCCCCTTTTTCCTGGGAACGGCTTGATTGTTAAATATTGTTAAATATTGTGATAATACTTGCAGGACTAAATTAAAAATGAAGAAAAAGAGGAAGGTATTATACTGTAATATTTCGAGCCCCAAAACATGCAATTATGGAAAATATATTTTCCTATAAATAGAAGCTCATTCCTTCATTATTTTTCACCAATTCACTAAGTCTAACAAGAGCAATTATTATAGAGAGAAATTATAAAGAGAAAGAAGAAGAGAAGTTTGCTACCTCACTATACCAGTATCCAGTTTCTTCTAAGGTAAGGGGTATTATTCATTCGTATTCATGAAGAGAGTTATTTTATTTCAATACTCGTAAGGGTTGTTATTCCATTCTTTATTATTATGTTGGAATAACTTTATCTATCTTGTGATCGCATACACGGTCAAATTCTTACATTAATCCATTCTTTATTATTCTATTGAAATAACTTTTGCTGCATTTGATTACATCGCATTTACGGTGAATTACATTGTTTTCCATTCTTTATTATTATAATAATGGAATAACCTTTGCCTATCTGATCTACCGCATACATGGTGAAATTCTTACATTATTCCATTCTTTATTATTCCATTGGAATAACCTATCTGTCATGCGATTATATCGCATGCACGATGAATTTCATTGTTATTCCATTCTTTATTATTATGTTGGAATAACATGTCTATGCGAAGTACCGCATACATGGTGAAATTCTTCTATTATTCCATTCTTTATTATTCAATTGGAATAACATGTCTGTGCGGTCTATCGCATGCCTGGTGAATTTTATTGTTATTCCATTCTTTATTATTATGTTGGAATAACCTGTCTATGCGAAGTACCGCATACATGGTGAAATTCTTCTATTATTCCATTCTTTATTATTCTGTTGGAATAACCTATATGTGCGGTCTATCGCATGCCTTGTGAATTCTGTTGTTATTCCATTCTTTATTATTATATTGGAATAACCTATCTATCTGAGTACCGCATACATGGTGAAATTCTTCATTATTCCATTCTTTATTATTACATTGGAATAACTTTATGCATGCGGATCTATCGCATGCCTGGTGAATTTTGTTGTTATTCCATTCTTTATTATTACATTTAAATATCCCATGCATGCGGATTCACATGCGGACTCGTTCCATTCTTTATTATTCTCGCTTTAATATCATATGCATGCGGATTACGCGTGACCTAGTTCCATTCTTTATTATTCATTGGAATATTCTGTCTGCATGCGAATTACGCATGACCTGGTTCCATTCTTTATTATTTGGTTGGGAATAACTTTTATGTGAGAGGTCTATCGCATGCATTGTGAATTCTTCCGTTATTCCATTCTTTATTATTCTGCTGGAATAACCTTTATCTATATGGATTACATGAGTATGGTGAATGATCCTTCGATTCATTCTTTATTAAATTGTGGAAATTATCATCTACGTGGATTACCGCATGGCGGTGAAAATCTATTCAGCGATTTCAGTATATTCTATTATACTCGTATGAGATATCATTTCTTTTGTACTCGTCATGGAATATCATTTTCTTTGGTATTTTTTTTACGAGTTACTATTCATGGGTTACTATTCACCCAGTTACTATTCACTCTATTATTATTCACTCGGGTATTCGGGGCACTTTTTATGCCGGAGTACTATTCACGAGTTACTATTCATGGGTTACTATTCACCCAATTACTATTCACCTGAATATTATTCACTCGGGTATTTGGAATACTTTTCATGTTAGGATACTATTCACGAGGTATTATTCCCGAAGTACTATTCACAGGGTACTATTCATGGGGTACTATTTACCCAAAAAATATATTCTTTTATGTCCAAATTATTTTTGGTACATGAATATTATTCTTGAATTTTACTCCACAAAGCAGTATCATGTTGACAATTTGGATATTTTTAAACTCTGGATAAATTTAAAGTCTTTAATATTTATCCTTGATTTCGTTTGATTAATGTGTATATCATTGTCATCATCCTCATGCTTATATTATGATGAAAGTCATATTTAGCTTACGTGCAAAGATGGACTGTTGATTATTGGTTTTATAGTTGTATATTTTTGGCTTACGTGCAAAGATGGACTGTTGATTATTGGTTTTACAGTTGTATATCTTTGGCTTACGTGCAAAGATGAGCTATTAATTGATGAGTATCTTTGTCTTATGTGCATAGATGAACTGTTTATTGGTATGATTATGACCGGGATCATTCAAAGATAATCATGACCGTAATGTTATAGATGATGTGGTAAAAGTCCTCATTGTACGTAGTGCATTGATGGACGATTATTGAGTATGATTATAACCGTGGATTATTCGGTATAATCATGACCATCGATGATTACATGAATATCCTTGGTCGTAGTGCGCGAGGATGATTTGATGATGTGGATTATTTATTAAGTCGAGTCTCAAAGAATAACATATTAATTATACACTTTTAATTAAGTAAAGATAGTAGATATCATGCTCTACTTGACTCTTCTAAAATACAAATTGTATGTCTTTGGCTTGTAGTGCAAGATGAATTGTTAATGAATATCTTTGGTAGTAGTGCAAAGATGAATTTATTAGTATGATTATAAGCAGGAATTGTGATTTGGTATAACCATGATTTTTGATGTTTCAGGTGAAGATAGGTGATGAAAATTATCTTCGTCCTGGGTGCGGAAAGGAATTCAGAATCACAATTATGAATATGAGTTATTCATATGATTATGGACATGAATTATTGATTGATGTTACAGGGATAAAACATTATTGGTGGACTTTTAACATGGAGAAGATAATAGACCTGATAGTCTATTTGACTCTTTTAATGGATTGCTCGTTCCGCTGCATCTATGGTTGAAAAGTTTTATCATCTACCATATGCTCTAAATCTCTGAGTTATTATTAATGAAAACTATTGATAATGTAATTATCTTTAGTTATGATATTTCTTACTGGGCTAGTTAAGGTCACCCTTTCTTTCACTGTTCTCTTCAGAAAATGAGAATATAGCTGAGACGAGTCAGGGAATGGAGTGACGGTCCAAATGATAGCATTAGTAGTCCTCACTATGGCATGACATGCAATATATAATTGTATTGAGGACCTAAGATGTGTGTGTCGTATTTTATACGTCACTTAATAATTGATTTTGGTGAACAACAATAGGGTGATGAGAACCCGACCCTGAAAGCGTCAAAAGTGCACCGCAGTAAAATGAAGAGAACATAAATCTTATCGTGTCCCTTTGGAGACTTGAAATATTTGTTGCTGTACTTTATATGGAATGTATTAATTTGAGTAATTATTTTGTATTTATTTGGTATATGTAGTATTAGTAAGTGTTATGATGAGTTATGTTGGTTATTATGTGAAAACATGAAAGTTTTTTAGAAATCACAAAGGGTTGAAAATCAGATTTTGGTGAAAATGGAACATGAAATTCAATTGACCATATCTCCTATTATATTTTGAATTTTTGAGTGAGGTCAAGCTCTAGAGTTAGACCTATGAGTTTATTAACTTATCCAGGTGGAATCATTGTAAAAGGTGTTATAGATTTTCGTGTGGACTGATTTTAGCAAAGGAGTCAAAAGCTATAAATTACAAAAATGCTACTGCCCAGAAATTTAAAAGGGCTGTTTCGGCCACTTAATTTATGAGAAAAATTCTGGCCTTTTGGGACATGAAAGTATATGGTATAAAGTACCTCCTGTCCAAAAATGAGCTCATTCCGACTTAAAATGAGCAAGTTATGACTATTTCAATATTTAGTTTTTCCGACGAAAAATGCTATAACCAGAGTTCTATAACTCTGATGACCATGAAATTTAAACTAGAAGCTCACATTAACATGTGTAAGATCTTACCAAGATTTGGGAATTTTTGGAGTTAACCTTGAGGTAGCTAATTTCTTAAGGAATTAATTAGAAATTGATTTTTGAAAAATAGTAAATGAATTTTAAAAATTTCGAGAAAAATATATGTTCATTATGGGACTATATTCTGCTATATCCCAAAAAAAAAATATTTTTGGGACTGATTTGGTATTTTTCATGAAAATAGTTTAGTTACGAACATATGAGTTAAATATGTTATGTGAAGTAACAAAGTTGGAAAATAGGATTTTATGACTTGAAATCCTATATAAGGTATGTGCAAATTTTTGATGAATAATTTGATCATTGGTAATGAAATCTTATGAGTATGGCATTTTGAATGATTAAATGCATTATTTGGTAAAGTGTAAACAATTAAATTAAATTGTTAATAAGTTTAAGAATTGATTAAAATATTGTTATAATATTAACAATATTAGATTATGATTTTATTAAGTGATTGATAATATTTGGATAAATTTAAAGTCTTTAATATTTATCCTTATTTTCGTTGGATTAATGTTTATATCATTGTCATCATCCTCATGCTTATATTATGTTGAAAGTCATCTGTGGCCTGTAATGCATAGATGGACTTGGTATGATTATGACCAGGGATTATTCGGTATAATCATGACCATAATGTTACAAATGATGTGGAAAAAGTCCTCCTTGGCTCGTAGTGCATTGATGGACAGTTTTTGGTATGATTATGGCTATGGATTCTTTTCGGCCAAGGGTGCAAAGATGAATTGTTTTATAACATGATAAGGACCGTTGATGAAAACACGATTATCTTTGGCCCGTAGTGCATGGATAATTTGTGGTCGTGATACTAAAGAATATCCTTGGCCTGTAGTGCAGGGATGATTCGATGATGTGGATTAATTATTGAGCTGAGTCTAAGCAATGAAATATTAATTCATGGATGTGATAATAATGAATATCCTTGGCCGTAGTGCATGGATAATTCATGGATGTGATATTAACGAATATCCTCGGTAGTAGTGTGGGGTGATTCGATGATGTGAATTATTTATTGAGGAGTCTCAACATTATTGGTTTTACAGTTGAATATCTTTGGCCGTAGTGCAAAGATGAATTTATTAGTGTGATTATGAGCAGGAATTGTGATTTGGTATAACCATGATTTTTGATGTTTCAGGTGAAGATAGGTGATGAAAATTATCTTCGTCCTGGGTGCGAAAAGGAATTCAGAATCACAATTATGATTATGAGTTATTCATATGATTATGGACATGAATTGTTGATTGATGTTACAAGGATAAAACATTTTTGGTGGACTTTTAACATGGAGAAGATAATAGACCTGATGGTCTATTTGACTCTTTTAATGGATTGCTCATTCCGCTGCATCTATGGTTGAAAAGTTTTATCATCTACCATATGCTCTAAATCTCTGAGTTATTATTGATGAAAACTATTGATAATGTAATTATCTTTAGTTATGATATTTCTTACTGGGCTAGTTAAGCTCACCCTTTCTTTCACCGTTTCTCTTGTGAAATGAGAATATAGTGAGGGCAGCCTGGGGAATGGAGTGATGGTCCAGATGATAGCATTAGTAGTCCTCACTATGGCATGACATGCAATATATAATTGTATTGAGGACCTAAGATGTGTGTGTCGTATTTTATACGTCACTTAATAATTGATTTTGGTGAACAACAATAGGGTGATGAGAACCCGACCCTGAAAGCGTCAAAAGTGCACCGTAGTAAAATGAAGATAACATAAATCTTCTCGTGTCCTTTTGGAGACTTGAAATATTTGTTGCTGTACTTTATATGGAATGTATTAATTTGAGTATGAATATTGTCGTATTATATACGTTACAATATTTGTATTGAAACTCACAGTATATATGTCATCGTATTTTGCACGACAGTTGTATAATTAAGTTGTATTAGAATTTATGTACCATGTATCTGGCGACTCAAGATGCGTGATGAATACCTAATTTTGGGGGCGTCACAGTTGGTATCAAAGCTTAGGGATATGATCCCTGTCTGATATGTGAGACAAGAACTAGGAGGGGAGAGACGAGGAATTCCTTCGCTAGTATGACCTACCTAAGTTATTTGGTATTTAATTGGTCGGTCAGAGTATAGGGATAATATGTGACATGTCAACTAACCCTTATTTTGAAGATATATTCTATAATGATATCTGAAATACATGAGATGAGCAATGGAAAAATCATGATACAGAGGATATAACCGGGAAGGTACAATCTGAAAAGAAAGAAATTTATTCTCATCTCTTCGAACTACCAGGTACGTAAATTTTGAGGGCGAAATTTCATCTTTTTGATGAGGGATTTGATCATTGGTGATGAAATCTTATAAGTATGACATTTTTGAATGATTAAATGCATTATTTGGTAAAGTGTAAATAATTAAAATAAATTATTTATAATTTTAAGAAGTGATTAAAATATTGTTATAATAGTAATAATATTAGATTATGAGTTTATTAAGTGATTGATAATATTTGGATAAATTTAAAGTCTTTAATATTTATCCTTGTTTTCGTTTGATTAATGCTTATATTATTGTCATCATCCTCATGCTTATATTATGATGAAAGTCATCTTTGGCTTACGTGCAAAGATGGACTGTTGATTATTGGTTTTACAGTTGTATATCTTTGGCTTACATGCAAAGATGGACTGTTGATTATTGGTTTTATAGTTGTATATCTTTGGCTTACGTGCAAAGATGGACTGTTGATTATTGGTTTTACAGTTGTATATCTTTGGCTTACGTGCAAAGATGAACTATTGATTGATGAGTATCTTTGGCTTATGTGCATAGATGAACTGTTTATTGGTATGATTATAACCGTGGATCATTCTAGATAATAATCATGACCCGTAATGTTATAGATGATGTGGTAAAAGTCCTCATTGGCCCGTAGTGCATTGATGGACAGTTATTGGTATGATTATAATCAGGGATTATTCGATATAATAATGACCATTGATGATTACATGAATATCCTCGTCAGTAAGCGCTGATGATTCGATGATGGGGATTATTTATTAAGCTGAGTCTCAGCGATAAAATATTGATTATACACTTTTAATTCATAAAAGATAGTAGATATCATGCTCTACTTGACTCTTCTAAAATACAGTTGTATGTCTTTGGCATGTAGTGCAAAGATGAATTGTTAATGAATATCTTTGGTCGTAGTGCAAAGATGAATTTATTAGTATGATTATGAGCAGGAATTTTGATTTGGTATAACCATAATTTTTGATGTTTCAAGTGAAGATAGGTGATGAAAATTATCTTCATCCTGGTCCGAAGAGGAATTTAGAATCACAATTATGATTATGAGTTATTCATATGATTGTGGACAGGAATTGTTGATTGATGTTACAGGGATAAAACATTATTGGTGGACTTTTAACATGGAGAAGATAATAGACACGATTTGATCTATTCGACTCTTCTAATGGATTGCTTCGTTCACCGCAACTATGGTTGAAAAGTTTTATCATCTACCATATGTTCTAAATCTCTGATTTATTACTAATGAAGGTTATTGATGATGTAAATTATCTTTAGTCATGATATTCTTTACTGGGCTAGTTGTGGTCTCTCTTTTTGCTTCACAATTCCTTTCAGGTAATAAGAGTGTAGGTCAGTCGATAGGTAACAGGAGAATAGAAATCGATGGTCTATAGTCGTTGAGGTTCTCCCTAAATAGTATGGAAATAATTTTATTGAGAACTTTAGATAAGTGTATCATATTGTATACGTCATTTGATATTTAATTTTGGTGAACCGAATAGGGTGAGGTGAACCCAACTTTGGAAGGGTGTTTTGCCACTATCATATAAGATGTCTAATGACATACAACCTCGTGTTATCATAAGACAAGGTTGTGCACATCCACTTGCTGATTATATCTATGAGCACTACCTATATGATCTTGGAGTTTGGTTGAAACATAATGTTCAATTGTAGGCGGTGGAGATAGTTATATGTCAAGAGAAGACTCATCATTGGAAGGAACATGATAGTAATCTTCTCATTTTTCTTTGGGGTCTATTGGATCAACCAAGGATAATTCTCTGGATATATGATATCTATCATAACTTAAATTCATGGCCTCCTATGTACGAAGGTTTCCTTGAGCACTTCCCAAATATTTTAATTTCTAAAACAGATTTTGACTATACTTTTATGTAAAATTACCATTCTAAGGTTGTGGTCAAGGCACCATGAGAGTTACATACATTTGTATTAAAACTCACAGTTTAACTGTGGTCGATTCTCGCATTATACAGTTCAACAACAGATAAATGAAGTTTGTATTTGATTTTTATTGTATGATATCTGGCGACTCAGAATGGGTCGTGTGGACCTATTTTGGGGGCATCACAATATATATATATATAACGAAATAAAAAGCCATGGACCGAAGTCCAGGCATACATACGCAACACGACTCTCAACGTGAAGAACAGTATGTGCAAAATGTGGAGAAAAGGCTTTGCAAGGTGTAAGAAGGCTTATAGTGGACTGCCAAAAAAGACTTCTCTAGCTTTAAATGGATGAACACTCGGTTCCCACCGGTAAAAATATAGCAATATATGAGCTCACAAGTGTTTAAAATGAGAAAGCACTCATTTTATAGTGTGTACCGAGCAAATTAGACAAGGCTTCCTCGCCATTTTCTCTTACAAAATAGCCACCCCATGCCCTCTATTTATAAAGGGGGAGCCGCAGGTGCACCTGCGGCTGCCCGGGGTGCCCCGGGCTCCGCGGGTCCCATCGTCTCGAAGTACGTGCACGCATACAATGTGTTGTCCGCTCGAACTTTTAGAACTTCAATCTGGGCCTCCGATTGAGGTTTATAAGACCTTTTACGGACGTTGTTGTCGAAAGCTACACAAATGACATGGGATTAAAGGTTGTAAGAAGTCAAAAAGATGGGACCATGCCCTTGGTCTTCAAGCTTCAAATTCCATCCGATGTGCTATCATGTGTAGTAGTCACTCGAGATTACAGCTATTTAGTTCTTGTGGGACACTGCTGTGAGGAATGTATGTTGAAATGTGTTGAGATGGCATGCATATGGGATAGAGGTGGCAAAATGATGATTTTTCCCTCACCGGGGTATCTCCTGTTTGAATGATAAAGCGCTTGTTGCTCGTGGTTATCTCTCGAGATTGGATCGCTAAAGTGCTGAATATCCTCAGGGTTGTCTTTGAGGTGTGCCTGAATTCCCGGGGTTGTCTCTGGGTTTGGACTGAGTGCCTCGGGGTTATCTCCGAGGTTGAAGTTGACTGTAGGGGTTAAAATGAGCATCTCCAGGGTTATCTCCGGAACTGCAACTGCACTCCTCGGGGTTATCTCCGAGGTTGAGACGGAAACTCCCGGTGTTATTTCTGGGATTGAATATCTCAGGGTTATCTCTGAGATTAAAAAGGCTTCTCTGGTGGGATTTTCGGAACTGCAACTACTTTATCCTATCGGGTTATCTCTGAAAGACGATTCTGCCCTCCTTTAATGTTAATAAGAGGAATGCAAAATTTTGAGTGCCTACATACCACATTCAAATAACGGAGACGTAGCTCCTTGAAACTAAGAGTTATCAAAATCCATCAACAAAAGAAATAATATCTAAAACTAAACTCCAGTTATTCCAAGTGAATCAAATAAGTGCTCAGCTTTGAACGATGAGACCTGCAAAAATCTGTAAAGGGGTGAGCGATGAAGCTCAGAGTTGGGTGTAAAATCGAATTATGCTCACACGCAAGTGCACGTGGTCAACAAGTAATACAGTGATAACTCGAGTATCGTTCCCACAGAGATTAGTATGAAATTAATCCTAACAATTATAAGCTTTATATTAATCCAAATTTTGTTAAACTATCCAAATCAATAATTATAACTATTAAAAACTAAAAATATTAAAAATACCAAGCAATCAACAAACTTAAAAACTGTAATTTCAAGCAAATATTGGAGAATTAGGCTTACAACTTCACTCTAAGTCTCACTCTGATTATTAAACCCTATTTTAGTTCAATTCACTATCCCAGTTTATTAATCAAGAACACTCAAGTAGAACTAGCCATTTCTCGATGCACTAATACCATACTAACTTAAATCCACAAATTAGATAAAATTAACCTAAACACCTCAATCAACTAATTCACTATATCTCTATGTGAATTACAATCAAATAAGGTTTTAAGTTCAAGTTCTCTATCCGATTACATGAGATGCTAGGCATATCTTTACCCTAACATTCATCAAGATTCCATTCAAACATAGAATTCAAGAACACATGCTATAGTGATTAAGTCTAAATTCAAATATCATCTCTCGAATCCATACAAATCCACATAGAATTGGTGATCAAGCAATTCATAAATTAAAGCACAAATCATAATAGATAAACTGAATGATAGATTATTAAACTAAAATTAAGGCTACATAATCATCGTTTAACCATAAAGATCCGTCATAAGTCTAACAAGTAAATTAGTTCATCACAAATGAAATAAAAACTAAAATCATAAAAGAAATCATCATCCCAATTACAAAAATTGAATTAAAGAAGTAGAATGAATACAAATCCACCTTTCTCCTTAGCTCTAACTTTTAATTTTTGTGACTCGGACCTTCAATCCTTCCTCCAATGTAATTTACTCAAAATTAGGGCTCCAAATTGTCAATTGAATGTATGTTGTTAACCTCTCTTCTTGTCTCTTATTATTATCTAGCATAAGACACGCATTTTGTCCACAAATTGATGCCAAATACAGTCCCAAACCATACCAACTTGATTCCTTCACGCCACTGCAGCATTACATTTGAAACAGGATTCTTGGTCTTTCCCCGTACCCCCTCCCCGATGGGGGTTTTTCTTCTCTTGATGCCCGCCTCGACGGGGAGGGGGGGTCCTTCTATTCTTTCCTAAGTACCCCCGCTTTGGCGGGGGTTTTGCTTATACATAGTCTGCCCCAGCGGGGGGGTTTTCAACAGAAGCCACATTTTGCTCATTTATTTGTCAAGTTCCTCCACAAAACCACCTTTTAAACCACACATGCTACGCCACAACACCTAAACATAAAACAACAATAAACAATTAAAATGAATCATAAATATAAAGAAGTAACACAGTTTAAGCTTGAATTAGAGGCCAATTCGTAGCTATAAAACCCACTCATCAAACTCCCCCAAAATTAAACTCGTGCTAGTCCTCGAGCACAAAACAAAACAAAACAAAACAAAAAGGCTATGCTATGCAAGGCAATGGAATGGAATGCAACTAGTCTATATGTCTACGAATCTAGCAGTAGTGATAGAAACACGTATGTTCAACTGGCCTTAGAGAAATTAAGCAAACATGACAATACTTCATATCAAAACAAGTCAGTAATTTCCCAATCAATCATCAAATCTTAAACTGTTATTACTGATATAGTGCTTGTGTGCTCAACACCCATGCTAACTGATACAAATTCAAATTTAATACATAACTGGTCTCTTTGAAGGCATCATACAGTGTAAACTCAAGAATTTCAAAAATAGTCAAGATCCAACTAAAATCAAATAATTACCAATATCAAGGGTCCAAATAGGGTACTTATGCTTTATTTTTTATTTACGGGGGATTTTTGCTCTTATTTCCCGTTTTATTAATTTTTCTCTCCTTTTTTTATACACATGGTTATGCAATGTCTTATTCCCTTAGGCTTTTCAATCCTACCTTAACAAGTTTTCGACCAACGACTCCCAGACCATTAAGACTATAGGGCGTTAGGTGTAAAGACAATCCTCTCGGGCTCACTTACTCAAGTAACAAAGGCCATAAAACTAGACAAGCATGCCATGATGTTTATTCCCTTTCTTTTATATATATGAAGCTTCCATACCCCAAATTTTCCCCCAAACTTAGGTTCTAGCCTAACTTTCGCCTTCAATGCCTATCTTTGTCATTCTTTCATTCAAACTAACATTATCCTTTAGAGGTCCATTATGTATCAATTTAAACTAAATCAATCAACATAGTTGTTATTACTATGCTAACCTTATTATACAAGTTTCAAACAGGAAAAGATTCAATTCATAATAGAAAATCATATCAAAGTTCTAATAGTCAGTACTATACTTGTATACTCAATTCGAGTCTCATCATTGGCCAAAATAGACTGTACTATCTAACAGCTGGACTCATGCAAGACAACAAAGTACATAACTAATTTTTTTTTATTGAAGTAAAAATAACAGAAATAGATATTAATAAAAACTATTTACAACTACACTACTATGCAAACTATTATGCAATTACACTACATGAATGCAACATATCATGAACCTAAAACTAAACATGACAACATATGCAAAATTATAACAACTAAATTAAACATGCAATAACTCTAAACTAAACTAACTAACTCCCCCAAACTTAACAATTATAATATCCTTATTGTAAAAATAAAGCATTAAGTGTACGAGGACTTCCCTATAATCATCTAAGCTTGAGGTGGTGGTGGTTGTGCCTCTTCATTGTCAGAATCAGAAGGTGGATATTATGGCATTGGTGTAGGCTGCTGGTATGGAAACTAAGCATTTGGGTTTAAACTTTGGAGGGTCGCGTTCAAAGAGGCGAATGACATGTTCATGGCATCGAACATGTGGTCCTGCTTGGCCGCCAGTCTCCTCATTTGTCTATTTACTTCTTTGTTGTGCCCATCAACTTGTCTTTGGAGGCTGCAAAAATGAGAGCTGAACATGTATCTGCCATTCCGCTGCATCTCCTGGGTCTCCTGCTCTCCAGTAATCTCGTCAGCCTGGAACTCGTCATCGTCAGAGGTGTCCTCAACATCAACCTCTTCCTTAGAGGCTGGTGGAAACATAAACCCGACTCCTCTTGGATGCGACTCCCCCCGGGCCATACTGTGTAACGTACAATCATCCGTGAGTCCAAAAGTTGAAGCAGCTACTAGGTAGGCTCATCACCGGACCACCTAACTCCAGCCTTCCTGCACAACCCACATATGAGGGATGGGTGTGGCAGACCACTAGAAAATGGCCCTCGCAGGCATCTTCGTATCGAGAAGTTGATGATGAAACCCACGTTGATGTAAAAGTCTTGCATAATTGCATACATCAGTAGTACCTTCTCCTTTGTCACCTCAGTAGTATGTGTGGTTGGGAATAATTTTGCGCACAAGAACACATACCATATTTTTCCATAACGGCTTAGGTTCTTGCTGAGGAAGATTGTGCCCCCTTTTCATCCCTTGACCCATTCGGTACCTGACTTTGTTATTTCTGTTAAATTCCCCTCGTAGTCGGGATCATAGTCACACAAATAGGCATATTGGCATTCCTTAGGAGCTCGCAAGTTGTAATACTCGTTAATAGCTTCAGAACTGAAAGGTACATGTTTACCCCTCACGAATGCAATGAATGGGGCCTTATCCTTTGCATTTGCATAAAATTCCTTCACCACATTGACGATCGTTGGCTCTGGTTCGTCAGTAAACCTGTCCCATCCTTTTTCATGTATTTGTATCTTCATTTGGCCATCTATATTATCGGGTGCCAAGCCTCACTCTGGAGTTAGTGCCTTAGACACTAGATAATCATATCGATCAGCTGCGTTAGCACTCATGAATTTTCTCCTGTCAAAGGCCCGAGCCGGTGGTGCAGACCCTGAGCCCTCGCCTCTTTGTCTCTTTGATGGTGGTTTTGGTGCCATGGTAATCGAATGGATTAACTCAAGCCAAAATCCCCCCAAACTTCACTTGAACAATTCGTCGAACACGTAGTGTGCACGACTCATAATACCCCCAAATATGGTAATTGAACTTTGAATATGGTGATATATGATGAGAAATTGCAATAATTTGCTTACCCACAATATAATTGCCTAGTTAAAGTATGAACTCCTAATTGATGGTAGCACTTTGTTGTTCTTCTCCTTTCTTGTTGCTAACCCTAACTTTCTTGTGGCTTGAATTCTAAATTTGGTATGGAAGTAATTGAGTTAGAGCTTGGGTTTAAATAGAGAAGGAAGGTATGTGCAATTTTCGTGGGTTCATGGAAATGAGAATTAGAGAATGTGTGGGATGATGGATGAGAGATTAGGAGTTTGTGGGTTGATTGGGATTATTATTGCTAATGCGTGGGTTAATGGGGGTATAGGAGTCGGTTGTGGGAGAAAGAAGTGGAGAAGTGGGGTTGATTGTTGTAATTGCCAGATTAAGACTTTCCAAGTTCCGCACTTCGTCATATGGGAGGTAATATCTTCTGAACCCTCCCCCGTGGGGTATCCTACTAAAATTATCACCTTTTACGTGGGGTACACTGCTCCTGACTTTAATTTTTTCAATTTCTTGCATCTGACACATATCCATGAGCTTCCCAAGTGTTTGAAACACAATAAAATTATAAGTTTAAGATAACATCATGAAAATTGAACATTAAAGGTTGAATTCACTAGAAATCATGACTCAACTAACTAACTAATGAATCAAAATAAACTTACTTTATACTAAACTTATACCCTAAACTATGAATTAATTAGCATACTTAAAAATACTGAAAATGAAAGTAAAATTGGGTTGCCTCCCATTTAGCGCTTATTTTTTTAAGTCTTTTAGCCTGACTACTTCCTGTTCATGGTGCGTCGACAAGTGTGATTACGATGACTTCATTGTCGATGTCGCCACCCTAGTATTGCTTCAACCGATGACCATTGACTTTAAATTTCTCCAATGGATTCTTACTGTATAATTTAACGGTGCCATGGGGGAAAACCCTCTTAATTGTGAATGGCCCCGACCATCTCGATTTGAACTTTCCTGGGAACAACCGCAGTCGTAAGTTGAACAGTAATACTGATTGTCCTGGTTCCAACTTTCTATGCATAATCTTTTGGTCGTGCCACTTCTTAACCTTTTCCTTGTATAACTTTGAGTTATCGTAAGCTTGCAGTTGAAACTCATCGAGTTCGTTCAATCGGAGCAACATTTTCTTGCCTGCAGCTATTTTATCAAAATTAAGTTTCTGAATGGCCCAATATACTTTATGTTATAATTCCACTGGGAGGTGATATGCTTTCCCGTAGACGAACTGATGAGGAGACATCCTAATTGGTGTCTTGCACGTTGTCCTGTAAGCCCATAGTGCGTCATCCAATTTTAGAGACCAATCTATTTTGCTTGGATTCACTACTTTCTCTAAAATCTTCTTCACCTCTCTGTTAGAAACCTCAGCTTGACCACTCGTTTAGGGTTGATATGTCGTAGCCACCCTATGATTGACCCCATATTTCGCCAAAAGAGCTGTAAATAATCTGTTGTAGAAGTGACTACCCTCATCACTTATAATTGCTCCTGGCATATCAAATCTTGGAAAGATATTCTTATGTAAGAACTTGAGAAGCACCTTTGCATCGTTTGTGGGAAGTGCAACGGCTTCAACCCATTTCGACACATAATCCACAGCTAGCAAGATGTATAATTTGCTGAAAGATGGAGGAAACGGTCCCATAAAATCCATTCCCCATACATCGAGAATCTCCATTTCCATGATAGTGTGTAGCATCATTTCATTCCCTTCGATATGTTACCCACCCTTTGGCATCTGTCAGAGGTTTTCATGAACTGGTGGGCATCCTTAAACACAATAGGCCAATAGAATCCTAATTGAAGCACCTTGGCCGTTGTCCGCTCACTACCATAATATCCCCTATATGTAGATGAATGGCATTCGTGTAGAATATTCTTCACTTCACTATACGACACACACCTTCGAATCATCTTGTCGACGCACTGTCTGAATAAGTAGGGCTCATCCCACATGTACCACTTGATGTCATGTAGGAATTTCTTTTTCTGTTGTCGCGTCAGATCAGGGGGAAGGATGTTGCTCACCAAATAATTGGCAAAATCCGCATACCACAAAAACTCAGAATTAGCTCCAAAGAGCTGTTCATCCAGGAATGATTCATTGATCACATACTTATTCGCTCCATCTTTATCCGAATTTTCCAGCCTCGAAATATGATCTACCACTTGATTTTCTATCCCTTTTCTATCCTTTATTTCTAAGTCGAATTCCTGAAGGAGAAGGATCCATCTGATTAGTCTAGGCTTAGCATCCTTCTTCGAAATCAAATAGCAAATTGCCGAGTGATCCGTGTAAACCAGCACCATTGTCCCAATCAAGTATGCTCTGAATTTGTCAAAGGCATATACCACAGCAAGTAACTCCTTCTCAGTGGTTTTGTAGTTCAATTGAGCATCCGTAAGAGTTTTACTTGCGTAGTATATGGCATGGAAAATTTTCTCTCGGCGTTGACCCAAAATAGCTCCTACTGCATAGTCGCTAGCATCGCACATTAATTTAAAGGGCATAGTCCAATCCAGTGAGATGATCACTATGGCTAATGTCAATTTCTTTTTTAATTGCTCAAATGCTATTTTACACTCCTCATCAAATCTAAATACTGCATCCTTCTTTAAAAGACTGCATAATGGTTTTGCAATCTTAAAAAATCTTTTATAAATCTTCTGTAGAACCCGGCATGTCCAAGAAAATTGCGGATTCCCTAAACTGAATTCGGTGGTGGAAGATTCTCAATTGTGTCCAACTTTGCCTTATCAACCTCTAAACCTTTAACAGTGACCTTGTGCCCCAAAATTATCCCTTCTTTAACCATAAAGTGGCATTTCTCCCAGTTGAGCACCAAATTAGTTTCCACACACCGCTTTAAGACCATGACCAAATTCTCTAGACACTTATCAAAAGTGTTTCCATAGACTAAAAAGTCATCCATGAAAACTTTAACATTTTTCTCCACCATGTCTGAGAAAATAACCATCATGCATCTTTGGAATGTAGCTGGTGCATTACATAACCCAAAGAACATCCTTCTAAATGCAAAGGTGTCGTATGGACATGTAAAGGTGGTCTTCTCTTGATCCTCGAGAGCTATGACGATTTGGTTTTACCCCGAGTATCCATCTAGTAGGCAATAGTATTCATGTCCAGCTAATTGGTCCAACATCTGATAAATGAAGGGTAGAGGAAAGTGATCCTTTCGGGTTGCCTTATTTAGCTTTCTGTAGTCCATGCATACCCTCCATCTGGTCACTATCTTCGTTAGAATCAGCTCATTATCTTCATTCTTAACCATTAACATTCCACCCTTTTTTGGAACGCATTATACTGGACTGACCCATACACTATCTGAAATCGGGAAAATAATTCCCGCATCCAACCCCATCAGTATTTCTTTCTTTACCACTTATTTCATGATTGGATTTAGCCTTCTCTGTTGTTCCACTGTTGGCTTCACATCCTCTTCCATGAGAATTTTGTGCATGCAAAAGGAGGGGCTGATCCCCTTTATATCAGTAATGGTCCAGCCTATTGCAGATTTATATTCTCTTAAAATCCTTAGCAATTTACTTTCCTACAATTCGTTAAGTGCAGATGTAATAATAACAGGTACAATTTTTGAATCACACAATTAAGCATACCTGAGGTGTTTAGGAAGTGGTTTAAGCTCAAGAGTGGGTGGCTCCTCAAGTGAAGGTTTCATCCGAGCTGAAGCTTTTTCTTCCATGTGTAATGTCTCTAATGGAACTTTGAATCTACTAACTCGAGGCAAAGCATCTAGCATGTGTAAATAATCCATGAACTATGGATCATCAAAATCCTCATCCCCCAGTAGTGTAGTTTCCAATGGGTCACTGACCAAACTTTTTACCATATCATCATTAACTATTCGTTCGATGACATCCACCTGGAAACACTCCTCTTCATTAGTAGGGAACTTCATGGCTTTAAATACATTAAACGTGACTTTTTAATCTTGAACCCTCATGGTTAATTCTCCTTTTTGAACATCAATGAGAGTCTACCCGTAGCCAAAAATGGTCTCCCTAAGATAACTGGGATGTTCTTGTCTTCCTCATAATCCAAAATTATGAAATCTGCTGGAAATATTAATTTGTCTACCTTAACCAAAATATCTTCCATAATTCCTATGACGCCCCCAAAATAGGTCCACACAACCCATTCTGAGTCGCCAGATACATGGTACAGAAAACAACTACAAACTTTATTATTACAATTGTCATGCAAAATACGACAACACATATGCTGTGAGTTTTAATACAAATATTGTCTTCTAGACAATAAAATTAGTGAGGACTACTAAAACAACTGTCTTGAACCATCACTCTATACCCCGACTAGTTCCCTCTATATTCTCGCCTCTTGAAAAGAAAAATTGAACAAAAAGGAAAAGAATGAGCTCAACTAGCCCAGTAAAGAATATTATAACTAAGATAATGAAAAACAAATTATCATTAGCCTTCAATAAATCGGATAAAATATAATGGACAACAAGTTTAGATCAATATTCGCAGCGGACATAACAATTTATTAGAAGAGTTAAGTAGAGAATGAAGTTTACTATCTTCTATAATTTAAAAGTCCATCATAAATATTTTATCCCTGTGACATCAATCAATGTACATCTTCAACCAAATATTTATCTTTGCACTACGGGCCAAAGATATTCATTTGAATCACCAGTTGGTCATGTTCATCTCAACACTTGTCCATCTTTGCACTACGAGCCAAAGATATTCATTAGGTAATCATTCATCTTTGCACTACATGCCAAATATATTCAATTATATCACCATTTAGGACTGAGGATGATAAAAATATTTTCAAGAAAACAAATCCAGAGATATAAAAGGGCAAAGATTAGGGATTCGTACTTTAGTTTATCCAAGTTCACAAATACTACATAATAACTAATTGTAAGACCCTAACTTTCATAAATAAAGATTAATTTTTCACAAAATATAATTTTTGAATATTATGGTGTTGATTTGATATAATGTTATAGTTGTGGGTAATATTTATAAATTTTGCAAAGTGAGCAAGTTGTTATAAAATATTCGATTAGTCAGGGAATATTCGTTTTAACAGGAAATATTCGTACGACGACACAATTATTGTCGGAGTTAGAAAAAACGACATAAATATCTTTTTATGAAAATAACGAAAAAAGTTTTTCCGTTAACTGTTGAAATACCTAGTAATAAAAGTACAGTAATACGCGTGATTGCATAGTAGCACACGGTATTGATTATTGATGCTTACGTGAGAAATCACTCAGTTTTATTCAATTATTGCTATAGTAATTACTGCATAGTATCTCATGTTATTTGATTCAATTATTGTTACAATATTTTATATTAATAAATTAATAATTGAGATGACAAGTTATTCATATTATTATCTACATAATTAACAATGTCTGGAAAGTTCTGTCGAGGAAAGGGGTTTTGTCACCAAATTGCGCCAATAGGGAGAATTTTTTTTCGAAAAGCCCCCTCTTTCCTGGGAACTATCTAGTTGTTAATATTGCGAGTTATAATAATGATGAATAAATGTTGTTAAAAATATTGAGAGAATTTTTATGAAGTATTTGTTGTAATTTTGCTTATTATATGGACCCCCGTTTACCCAATTTTCAAAATAATCGGTAGAAAGTTATTCGGTATATATATATAATAAAGGCGGGGGCCACGGGCCCAGATGTGGAATAAATGGGATGGTTCACGGGAATTAGATTGCTGAGAAAGGAAGGATTATAGATATTAATAAAAACTATATACAATGCATGCAAAATTATAACAACTAAATTAAACATGCAATAACTCTAAACTAAACTAACTAACTCCCCCAAACTTAATAATTACAATGTCCTTATTTTAAAAATAAAGCATTAAGTGTACGAGGACTTCCCTATAATCATCTAAGCTTGAGGTGGTGGTGGTTGTGCATCTTCATTGTCAGAATCAGAAGGTGGATATTATGGCATTGGTGTAGACTGCTGGTATGGAAACTGAGCATTTGGGTTTAAACTTTGGATGGTCGCGTTCCAAGTGGTGAATGACATGTTCATGGCATTGAACATGTGGTCCTGCTTGACTGCAATGTCCTCATCTGTCTATTTACTTCTTTGTTGTGCCCATTAACTTGTCTTTGGAGGCTGCAAAACTGAGAGCTGAACATGTATCTGCCAGTCCGCTGCATCTCCTCCGTCTCCTGCTCTCTAGTAATCTCGTCAGCCTGGAACTCGTCATCGTTAGAGGTGTCCTCAGTATCAGCCTCCTCCTCAGAGGCTGGTGGAAATATAAACCCGACTCCTCTTGGATGCGACTCCCCCCGGGCCACACTGTGTAACGTGCAATCATCCGTGAGTCCAAAAGCTGAAGCAGCTACTGGGTAGGCTCATCACCGGACCACCTAACTCCAGCCTGCCTGTACAACCCACATATGAGGGATGGGTGTGCCAGACCACCGAAAAATGGCCCTTGTAGGCATCTTCGTATCAAGAAGTTGATGATGGCACCCACATTGATGTAGAAGTCTTGCATAATTGCATACAGCAGCAGTACCTTCTCCTTTGTCACCTCAATAGTATGTGTGGTTGGGAATAATTTTGCGCACAAGAATGCATACCATATTTTTCCATAACGGCTCAGGTCCTTGCTGAGGAATATTGTGCCCCCTTTTCGTCCCTTGACACATGTGGTGCCCGACTTTGTTATTTCTGTTAAAATCCCCTCGTAGTCGGGATCATGGTCATGCAAATAGGCATATTGGCATTCTTCAAGAGCTCGCAGGCTGTAATACTTGTTAATAGCTTCAGAATTGAAAGGAACATGTTTACCCCTCACGAATGCAACGAATGGGGGCCTTATCCTCCGTATTTGCATAAAATTCCTTCACCACATTGACGATCGCTGGCTCTGGTTCGTCTGTAAACCTATCCCATCCTTTTTCATATATTTGTATCTTCATTTGGCCATCTACATTGTCAGGTGCCAAGCCTCGCTCTGGAGTTAGTGCCTTAGACACTAGAAAATCATATCGATCGGCGGTGTTGGCACTCACGAATTTTCTCCTGTCAAAGGCTCGAGCCAGTGGTGTAGACCCTGAGCCCTCGCCACTTTGTCTCTTTGATGCTGGTTTTGGTGCCATGGTAATCAAATGGATTAACTCAAGCCAAAATCCCCCCAAACTTTACTTGAACAATTCATTGAACATGTAGTGTGCACGACTCATAATACCCCCAAATATGGTAATTAAACTTCGAATATGGTGATATATGATGAGAAATATCAAGAATTTGCTTACCCATAGTATAATTGCCCAGTTAAAGTATGAACTCCTAATTGATGGTAGCACTTTGTTGTTCTTCTCCTTTCTTGTTGTTAACACTAACTTTCTTGTGGCTTGAATTTTGAATTTGGAATGGAAGTAATAAAGTTAGAGCTTGGGTTTAAATAGAGAAGGAAGGTATGTGAAATTTTCATGGGTTCATAGAAATGAGAAGTGGAGAATGTGTGGGATGATGGATAAGAGATTAGGAGTTCGTGGGTTGATTGGGATTATTTTAGCTAATGCGTGGGTTAATTGGGGTATAGGAGTCGATTGTGGGAGAAGGAAGTGGAGAAGTGAGGTTGATTGTTGTAACTGTCGAATTAAGACTTTCCAAGTTCTCATACCCATTTCGACGGGTAATATCTACTAATGCTCACCCCGACGGGGTACTGTGCCACGGCTTTAATTCTTTCAATTTCTTTCATCCAACACATATCCATGAGCTTCCCAAGTGTTCAAAACACAATAAAATTATAAGTTTAAGATAACATCATGAACATTGAACATTGAAGGTTGAATTCACTAGAAATCATGACTCAACTAATTACCTAATGAATCGAAATAAACTTACTTTATACTAAACTTATACTCTGAACTATGAATTAATTAGCATACTTAAAAATACTGAAAATGAAAGTAAAATTGGGTTGCCTTCCATTTAGCGCTTGTTTTTAAGTCTTTCAGCCTGACTACTCCTTGTTCATGGTGCGTCGGTAAGTGTGATTGTGATGACTTCATTGTCGATGTCACCACCCCAGTAATGCTTCAACCAATGACCATTGACTTTAAATGTCTCAAATAGATTCCTACTGTATAATTCAACGGTGCCATGTGAGAAAACTCTCTTAATCGTGAATGGCCCCGACCATCTCGATTTAAGCTTTCCTGGGAACAACCGTAGTCGTAAGTTAAATAATAATATTGATTATCCCGGTTCCAACTTTCTATGCATGATCTTTTGGTCGTGCCAGTTCTTAACCTTTTCCTTGTACAACTTTGAGTTCTCATATGCTTGCAGTCGAAACTCATCGAGTTTGTTCAATTGAAGCAACCTTTTCTCACCTGTTGCTGCTTGATCAAAATTAAGTTTCTGAATGGCCCAATATGCTTTATAATGTAATTCCACTGGGAGGTGACACGCTTTTCCGTAGACCAACTGATAAGGAGACATCCCAATTGGTGTCTTGTATGTTATACTGTAAGCCCATAGTGCGTCATCCAATTTTAGATACCAATCTTTTCTGCTTGCACTAGTACAAAACTGTAAATAGACAACACTTAAACAACAACGTTTTTATAAAAAATGTTTTGATATTTTTTTTCACAACTTTTTTTAACAAAACGTTATAGATACATATAAAAAAAAATGTTATCTATTTATAAAGACAATTTTTGATTTTAAATAGATAATATTTTTTAAAATTTTTTTTTATCTATATCAAAAACATGGAGCTTAAAATAAATCGCGTGGAAGTGAAAATTTAAAATTAAAAACCCTCCCGCTTGCCGCCCAGCCTTTCAACAACTGAAGCAGCTCTTCCATATCCCAATCTACACCGTCCCCTTGCTAATTTCACCACCACCAATACCTTAAATAGTGGGTACAATTTCGGGAACTTGGTCAAAACCCTGACTCGACTGGCCATGCCCAAGACGCTGTCAGAGTATCTAGAGCTACTGAGGGTCTTCTTTGGGGATAGGGTTTACAGAGAGTTGGACTAGGTGGCTAGGACCTTTAAGGTGAGCCGGGTGGTTGGGAAGTCCCACCAGGCCTGGTCGGACAGTTTGCTAACGTGCCTTGCATTTGAGAAGATCAAAGATTTGTGCAAAGACGGTGTTCAGAATTATGCTGGTGTTCTGGATGGATTAGAGATATTCTGAAATTTTTCTCTATAGCTCTCAGTACAATCTTCTTTTTTGCTATAGTAGAGATGAACAATCTTTGACTTTCTCTTTTTTAAATATAAATTAATAGTTAATAATGGTTCACAATCTTCCTTTTATTCAATGATGTCGTCTTGTTATTTTTATGAGTATATGTATACATATAGTTTTTTATTGGTATATTAATGTCATGAGTGAATTGGAGTATGGGACTATATGGTTGTTAGTATTATCTATTGGACTAATGGAAACTGCTCGTATTAGAGTTTTAAATCACCAGAGTTCGTATGAATAGAAGGGTTTAACTTCTGTTCTTTTCACTTGAAAGTCTGGTGGTTGGTTTTACCCAATAATGTTTGGCGAGGTTGGGGTTTATTATTTGAGTGCTTAGTAGATGAACATTTCAGAATTTGAGTATTAGATGGAAAATTTTGAAGGAAATTTGGTGTATGAATTCCAACAGGTTTGTATGTTGGCATGTTATTCGGTCCAAACTTGTATATGAGTAAACTAACTAAGTTGTAATAGTTGGTTGCTTATGCATATGATTGTGTAATGAATTGCTATGGCTGGAACTAAATTAGAGGAGATAGGATGGGCTGTGGAGAAATAAGGAGGATAAAAATTGGTTGATGATATGAACCAATAGCAATGAAACTAGTAAAATAAAACTGAGCATGCCACCTATTTGTTAAAAGTCCTAAGTGGACTGTTTTGATTAAAAATCAATTACTAGATAGAATCAAGGACTGAGGCAAATTGGTATGCTATATAAGATTATAATTAGAGCAAATATGTTTGATAGTTTGTAACGAAACTCAACTATAAAGCCAAAAATGGCATGAAGTCATTGGTGCAGTTGCTGCCCACAGTAGCATCAGTCATATATAGAAACAGTTGAAGTTTTCCTTGAGCTCTAGTTTGGCACAATTAAACTACTAAATATACTCATGTAATACTTCTCTACTATAAGAATAAATATAAGTTATGAAATACCCAACACTTGATATAAGAGGGCCAAGAATGGGGGAATAAAGTGCAACAAAACAAAAGGATAAGAAAAAGAGCTGTTGCCCATAGGCAGCAGCGTGTACCGACAGTCAGGTCACAAGCCAGTTTGCAAATGTAATTCAATGGCTTCAAACGTTGAGTTAACTAAAAATGAGTATATTATCTATAAAGTTCGTGAAATAGGTTGTAAATAAGCTACCTTACCCTGAGACAAAGAGCACAGCTGCTGCCATTGGCAGCAGCACTTCGCTGCAAACAGAAGTGTGTCGCAGCAGCAGAAGCAGTGTCCTTTCGTGGCACTAGCAACTTTTTTCTCCCAGCCTAGTTGGTAGGTAAGCTAACTTAAGAAGAGTAAATAGGACCAAAATATGAAGCAAAAAGGGGTTTAAGAGCTGCTGTCTTTTGACAGCAGTTAACATGAGCTGGGGACTCTTGAGTTGTAATAACCTATTTTTTTATATATAATTAAATATCAATTGATTTTATCTTATATAATTATGTTTAAATTAAAAAAGGTAGATGATTTTGTTTCCCTCTTTTCTTCCTTGTTTGTTTGGAAAAATTAAATTCGTTTAGTAGATAATTAAATAACTGATTAAATAGAAATTGAGGAAGATAATTCTTTTTGTTAAAGTCTTGTGGTAAAATTATTCTAGCGGAAGCTACTTGAGAGAGAGAGGGTTTATTCGAAATGAGATCCCATCTCTTTGATAAGTAGGTACGCTTCATTCTTTTGATTCCGGGACTAATCCTTTTTTAAGGGTAGGTGATGTAATACCCTAAAAAAATAATAATAATAATAATAATAATAATAATAATAATAATAATAATAAATAAATAAATAAATAAATAATATTTAAATCCATATTTTACTTGGGCTTTTCTTATGTTTGGGTCAAATTATATTTAATTTGTGTGAACTATAATAAGTAAATGATTACATTAATTTAGGCTTTTATACTAATTGGGTCTATTTTGTATTTGGGTAATGTTAATATCCTATTAAAATTAGGAGAATTTATAACATCTATTAATTAATAAATAAATAACTAAACCTAATCTTATTTTCATGATACTAATTTAGGGAAAGAGAGGAAGAGAGAAGCTATGCTCAAAAGGGAACGATTTATTCAATTTAATGTCCATCTTTTCTTTTATAGCAGCTTAAGGCTTACTCAATTCGCAATATATTAGTATGAGTATTATATCCGCAATCCATATAATGTGTTCATTTAGACATATACCTAAGATTTGTTTGCACAAAATACCCTCCTTTTGTAAGACTTATCAATCAAGCTTGCAGATTGAGCATGTAATGATGCCCATCACCTTGAATTTTGAGAAGGGAATTTTATGCTTATAGACTTCGGGCATCAACTTTGACCTTTTAAAAAAAAATATTTCATAGCCTTGCATGATCAAAGTTGTTGTGATAAGAACATGGATGGATTTTTATGTATATATATATATCTATTATATACACGAGTATATTAATTCGCTTTAAAAAAAAGGTTGATTAAAAGATTACTTATTATTTAATTCGAAAGTTATTTTGTAAAAATTTATAATTGAAGAAATTAATTTTATATTAATATAAATTATAATTAGTAGGTAACTTATGATCAGATTATTATTACTTTTTATTAGATCTGATTTTAGGAATTTAAAGAGTTATTTTTGGAATATAAATTTTGGAGTATTAATAATTGATATAAGGCGATGATTAAAGGCATATTAAATAGATTATGAATTATTTTAGAATTTATTAGTTTGGATTATTTTTTAATTTGAGGTGAATATGTTTAGGTTGTGAATAACGCTTCAGTATTTGATATCGCTGGCATTCGAGGGAGTCTAACGGTGATATTTGGCTTCAAAGTGAATTATTTTGGTACTATATTAAGGTACGATTCGCATTTTCAAAATGATACTTTTGTTAAATTTGATTTATTCGCTTTGTTCCTCGCTTCAAATTTCGCTATTATTTCACATAATTGTTTCTCGTGAAATTCATATATTTGTTTCATTTTGAGTCGACACATTGACTCAGATTTGTACTCTTTGAATTAGGATATCATGTTTAGTATTTATTTTGATAATTGTAGAGCTGCATATATGTTGCTACCTTCTTTTTGAAACCTTGTGACTATAATTTGATTTGGTTCAACATGTATATAGAACCCTTTTTTAGTAGTATTATGTCGCATATGTTGTGACATAATATTTTTGTTAGAATATACCATAGGGTATACTTGAGCTATAACCACCGTGGGGGTACCACAGCATGTCGCCTCGCACGAGAGGCACGACACTTTCCGCGGCGGCAGATTAGTCCACTGCTGCCTCCGCTTTGGGGTCCGAGGAAGTGGGCCATTTGGTGTTTTGTTGTGGGAGGCGATGGGTTAACCCTAGTTTTTCGCTCGCTCATGATTGGTGATGTTGTGCCAAACACACCTATCCGATTTCAGATACATTTGATTCGCGATCCAATGTGTGATTTGCCCAGTGGCATCATTTGACCTCGCCTGTGGCATTGTTTTTGACTTCACTCAGATGGCATTATTTCGACTTGCCTGTGTGGCATTAGTTCGACTTCGCCTGTGTGGCAAGATATATTTTTGGGCTCACCTTGCATTTAAATAACCCCATCCATTTGTTTCAAATTTTATTATTTTATCAGATTAGTTTTGTTTGTTTCGCTCACCTCAATTCATCGAAAGTTAGTTACTTCAGCTTGCTATTTCTTTATTCGCTCTATCGGTTCACATTAATTATGTTGATTCGTATATATTCCATTCTGATCTTTGGATATTATATTTTCGCTCAGATTTGCACTTGAGGCTTTGTTCAATATTTTGTCTCGCTTGTTTTCGATATCACCAGATATACCTTTTGTATATCCAGATCCGTGACCGGGCAATCGCTCATGCTGTGTTTTTTCTTCCCAGTTTTGCAGGGGGTGATTCAGTACTAGTGTGATGAGAGTTTTGCCTTTCACCATTTAGGTTGATTCAATTTTTAAGCGCTGATTATTTCGACTCAGCTTTAAAAATTGTACTTATTACTTTATTAATGAATCACCACTATTTGTAATTTGAGGTTGTTAGTGCTTCGCTTATTTATTTTGAGGTTCGTTGTGCTTTTGCACGTGACCTCCCTTTCCTTTTCTCGGAAGGGGTGTTACAGAGATGGTATCGAGCTTAGTTCTTTCTCAGAAAAACCTATTTAGGTTCGACTTGTGAGTTGTGGGTAAACCATCGGGTAGACGTAGGAGTTTGATTCGATTTTGTTTTTGTTTGGTTGGTCTCTATTTTGACCAACCGTCGATTTTTTTTCGATTTGTAGTTGATTCGAGGAAGTGGAATAATTTATTAAGTGATTGAGTAATGTTATTAGTTAAGAATTGTACATTTAATGATCGAGGTGAATAAAGTTATACTTTGTACATGATAAGAAGTGATCTTATATGAGATGTGATTATGATGTGAGTATTCGAATCGATTTAGTATTTGATTTTGGAAAATTAATGGTTAGAGTTGTTTTTTTTATGACAAATATTATTATGATCGTGGAATCGTGGATTTGATTTAAGTTAGGTTTTGATTTATGCTAAGCTTGTGGATAATTTGAGATTTGTGTATCGATGGCATATTATGATAAAGTGAAAATTATTAAGTATAGAGGATTTCTTGTAATTTAAGTGGTTGATATTCGAGGTAATTAGTTTAATCATTTGGAGTTAATGATCAATTTTGTGGCTATATTTCTAGTAAGATATCGGAGTTATATTCTATGAACTTTCTTTGTAATAGTATGGGGAGACATTGAAATTTGTCAAGTTAAGGTTCAGCACTAAGAGAAGTATTGATTAATTAATTAGATAAGAATCGATGAAATTCAATTGATTTTTAGAGATCTTAAATATTTGTAGTTTGCTTATCCGCATTATAGTAATATGTGACTTGGAGGTTAATATGGTGATAAAGAGATCTTAGTAGTATATTTTTGGTATTATTATATTGAGAACTAATTTGATTTGAGGTTATGATATTTTGAAACTCTTGAGGACTTAGTGAGCATTGGTAATATAGTTTGCATAGTTGTTTTGTTTGTCTGTCATTATTAGAGTTTTGTATGAATTTATGTAAAATAAAACAAAAATAATTTGTTAGATCTTTGTCATGGGTGGAACATAAACATTTTACTTAATTAAAGATAATTTTAAATATTTCTAGTATTCAATCTTATTTAGATGAAGAGAAAATTTTGTGTTTTCAAATTAGATTCAAGAGTACGACGCTTGCAAGAATGAAACTCAAAGATATTAATCGGGCCGCACTCACAAAGGATCATGTGATTTAACGCTAAGAACTTTACCAAGGCTCGACACGATAGTAGCGTTTATTTAATCTTTTACGAGTACATGGATAATTGTGTGGACCTATGGTCTTACCAGCTTGATCGTTATAAATGGCGAGCTACACATTTTAATTTAAGTTTATGAATAATTATGTAATTTAAATAAAATTAAAATAAAACCTAATGAAGTTACTTGAATTCGAGGACTAATTATTTTTAAGGGTGAAAATGTAATAACCTATTTTTTTATATATATTAAATATCAATTGATTTTATCTTATATAATTGTGTTTAAATTAAAAAGGTAGATGATTTTGTTTCCTTTTTTTTCCTTGTTTGTTTGGAAAAATTAAATTCGCTTAGTAGATAATTAAATAACCGATTAAATAGAAATTGAGGAAGATAATTCTTTTTTTAAAGTCTTGTGGTAAAATTATTCTGAGCGCGAAGCTACTTGAGAGATAGAGGGTTCATTCGAGAGCGAGTATCCGCATCTTTTGATAAGTAGGTACGCTCATTCTTTTGATTCCTGGGGACTAATCCTTTTTAGGGGTAGGTGATGTAATACCCTAAAATAATAATAATAATAATAATAATAATAATAATAATAATAATAAAATAAAATAAATAAATAAATAAATAATATTTAAATCCATATTTTACTGGGCTTTTCTTATGTTTGGGTCAAATTATATTTAATTTGTGTGAACTATAATAAGTAAATGATTACATTAATTTAGGCTTTTATACTAATTGGGTCTATTTTGTATTTGGGTAATGTTAATATCCTATTAAAATTAGGAGAATTTATAACATCTATTAATTAATAAATAAATAACTAAACCTAATCTTATTTTCATGATACTTAATTTAGGGAAAGAGAGGAAGAGAGAAGCTTTGCTATCAAAAGGAAACGATTTATTCAATTTAATGTCCATCTTTTCTTTTATAAAGAGCTAAGGGCTTACTCAATTCGCAATATTAGGTATGAGTATTATATCCGCAATCCATATAATGTGTTCATTTAGACATATACCTAAGATTTGTTTACATCTAAATACCCTCCTTTTGTAAGATTTATCAATCAAGTCAGATTGAAAGCATGTAATGATGCCCATCACCTTGAATTTTGAGAAGGGAATTTTATGCTTATAGACTTCGGGCATCACTTTTCACCTTTTAAAAAAAAAATTTCATAGCCTGCATGATCAAAGTTGTTGTGATAAGAACATGGATGGATTTTTATGATATATATATCTATTATATACACGAGTATATTAATTGCTTTTAAAAAAAAGGTTGATTAAAAGATTACTTATTATTTAATTCGAAAGTTATTTTGTAAAAAATTTATAATCAAGAAATTAATTTTATATTAATATAAATTATAATTAGTAGGTAACTTATGATCAGATTATTATTACTTTTTATTAGATCTGACGGAGGGAATTTAAAGAGTTATTTTTGGAATATAAATTTTGGAGTATTAATAATTGATATAAGGCGATGATTAAAGGCATATTAAATAGATTATGAATTATTTTAGAATTTATTAGTTTGGATTATTTTTAATTTGAGGTGAATATGTTTAGGTTGTGAATAACGCTTCAGATTTGATATCGCTGGCATTCGAGGGAGTCTAATCTGTGATATTTGCTTCAAAGAATTATTTTGGTACTATATTAAGGTACGGATTCGCATTTTTTCAAATGATACTTTTGTTAAATTTGATTTATTCGCTTTTGTTCCTCGCTTCAAATTCTGTTATTATTTCACATAATTGTTTCTTATGAAATTCATATATTTGTTTCATTTTGAGTCGACACATTGACTCAGATTTGTACTCTTTGAATTAGGATATCATGTTTAGTATTTATTTTTGATAATTGTAGAGCCAGCATATGTTGCTACCTTCTTTTTGAAACCTCAGTGACTATAATTTGATTTGGTTCAACATGTATATATAGAACCTTTTGTTAGTATTATTATGTCGCATGTGTTGTGACATAATATTTTTGTTAGAATATACCATAGGGTATACTTGAGCTATAACCACCGTGGGGGTACCATGCATGTCGCCTTGCACGAGAGGCACGACACTTTCCGTGGCTGCAGTGATTAGTCCACTGCGCTCCGCTTTGGGCTCCGGAGGAAGTGGGCCATTTGGTGTTTTGTTGTGGGAGGCGATGGGTTAACCCTAGTTTTCTGCTCATGGATTGCGATGTTGTGCCAAACACACCTATCCGATTTGCATACATTTGATTCGCGATCCAATGTGTGATTTGCCTGTGGGCATCATTTTGACCCGCCTTTCACAGTGTGGCATTGTTTTGATTTGCCTGTGTATTATTATTATTTCGACTTGCATCATTTGATTTGTCTTTTGGCATTAGTTTGACTTGCCTGTGGGGCAAGATATATTTTGGGCTCACCTTGCATGAAATAACACCCAATCATTTGTTTCAAATTTATTATTTTATCAGATTAGTTTTGTTTGTTTCGCTCAGCTTAATTCATCGAGTTAGTTACTTCATTCGTTATTTCTTTATTCTTCTATTGGTTTCATTAATTATGTTGATTCGTATATATTCCATTCGGATCTTTGGATATTATATTTTCGTCAGATTTACACTTGAGGCTTTGATCAATATTTTGTCTCAGCTTGTTTTCAGTATATCACCAGATATCTTTTGTATATCTCAGATCCGTGACTGGGCAATTGGCTCATGTCAGGTTTTTCTTCCCAAGCAGTTCATAGGGGTGATTCAGTACTAGTGTGATGAGAGTTTTGCCTTTTCCACCATTTAGGTTGATTCAATTTTAAGTTTTGATTATTTTGACTCATTTGAGAATTTGTATTTATTACTTTTTATTAATGGATCACCACTATTAATATTTTGAGGTTGTTAGTGCTCTGTTTATTTATTTTGAAGTTTATCGTGCTTTGCACGTGACCTCCCTTTCCTTTTCGGGAAGGGGGTGTTACAGAGATGGTATCAGAGCTTAGGTTCTTTCTTGTAGAAAACCTATTTAGGTTTTATCTGTGAGTTGTGGGTAAACCATTGGGTAGATGTAGGAGTTTGATTCGATTTTATTCTTTGTTTGGTTGGACTCTATGTTGACCAACTGTCGATTTCTTTTCAATTTGTAGTTGATTTGAGGAAAGTGGAATAATTTGTTGAGGTGATTGAGTAATGATATTAGTTAAGAATTGTTATTTAATCATTGAGGTGAATAAAGTTATAATTTGTACAGAGAAGGAAATGATCTTATATGGGATGCGACTATGATGTGAGTATTTGTATCGACGAGTATTTGATTTTGAAAAATTATTTTTAGAGTTGTATTTTTTTGTGACAATTATTATGATTTTGGAATTGAGGATTTGATTTGGGTTATATTCTGATTTTTGTTAAGTTGTGAATAATTTGAGGTATGTGAATCGGTGAGATAATATGATAAAGTGAAAACTATTAAGTATAGAGGATTTCTTGTAATTTGAGTTGTTGATATTCGAGGTAATTAGATTAATCTTTTGGAGTTAATGATCAATTTTGTGGTTATTTTCTAGCAGGATATTGGAGCTATGAAGTTTATTTGTGATAGTATGAGGAGACATTGAAATTTATTGGATTATGGTTTGCAATAAGGGATGATTGATTTATTATATGATTAGATAGTAAGTGATGAAATTCAATTAATTTTGAGAGATCTTAAATAGTTATAGTTCGCTTATGCAGATGATAGAATATGTGACTTGGAGTTTGATATGGTGATATAGAGATCTTAGTAGTAATATATTTTTGGTGTAATATTATTTGAGAACTATTTTGATTTGAGGTTATTATATTTTGAAACTCTTGAGGACTTAGTGAGAGGTGATATAATTTAAGTTGTTTTGTTATTCTGATGCCCTTAGAGCTTTGCATGAATTTATGTAAAATTTAACAAAAATAATTTGTTAAATCTTTGTCATGTGTGGAACATAAACGTTTTACGAATTAAAAATAATTTTAAATATTTTGGGTATTCAAATCGTATTTAGATGAAGAGAAATTTTTGTGATTTTGAATTATTTTCCGAAGAGTACGTACGTTTGCAAGAACGAAACTCAAAGATATTAACGGGGGGCCCGCACCAACAGTGGATCATGTGATTTAACGCGAAGAACCTTACGAAGGCTTGACACGATAGTTGATGGATCTTTTACGAGTACATGGATAATTGTGTGGACTGATGGACTTACACCAGGCTTGATCGTTACAAATGGTGGCGCTTCTTTTTAATTTAAGTTTATGAATAATTATGTAATTTAAATAAAAACTAAAATAAAACTTAATAGAGTTTCTTTGAATTCCGAGGACGGAATTATTTTTAAGGGGTGAAAGATGTAATAACCCATTTTTTTTATAATTAAATATTAATTGATTTTATCTTATACAATTGTATTTAAATTGGAAAAGGTAAATGATATTTTTTTCCCCCTTTTCTTCCTTGTTTTGTTTGGAAAATTTAATTCTTTTAGTAGATAATTAAATAACTGATTAAATTAAAATTGAGGAAGATAATTCCTTTTGTTAAAGTTTTGTGGTAAAATCATTCGGAGCGGGAAGCTACTTGGGAGATAGAGGAGTCTATTCGAGCGGAGTATCCATATCTCTTTGAAAATTTGGTGCGTTCCATTCTTTTGATTTCAGGGACGGAATCCTTTTTAAGGGGTAGGTGATGTAATACCCGAAAAATATATATATATATTAAATAATAATTAAAAAATTATTTTTGTTTTCAAATATATTAGTTGGACTTTGTCATTTATTTTGGGTCAAACTAGTTATTTAATTTGTGTGGGCTAATAAATATTAATAAGAGATGGGTAAATTAATTTAGTACAATTTGGGCCTTAAAATTTATTTGGGTTTAATTTAATTAAATGCAAGTAATATTAATTTTATTATAATTAGGAGAATTAATAAATAAATATATACTAAACCTAATCAAACATGCGATGCAAATCGAAAGAAGAAGAAAAAGACGTTAAGCAAATGCATTGTGTGAGAGAGAAAAGTGACGTAGTCACGTAGATATAGAGAGAGAAGGGGTTAAAAGTAGGTGCAGGTCAAATTATACGCCACCAAACGGAGCTACACGCGTCGAGGCGATATATGTATATGTATATATACACACGAAGAAGAAAGGAAAAATTGAAAACCTAAGACATCACATCCGAGCATTGAGGTTCGCTTTCTTCTATCCGTTATTAATTTATGTTTAGCGTGTTTATGTATATAATTTGACTTATGTATGATCAATTTGATTTAGATTAGGCTAGAATTTTGGTCCGGATACTTCAATTGTTATCATTCATTCACTTTTCGTATAACTTTTTGAAATTTATTTAATTGGCGATTGGAGTTTGCGACTATGGCATTTTACCCTTTCTTTTAATGATTTGGAGCTTCTTTTTCTTTCTTTCTTGAAGAGTACATAAATACACATACATTGTGTATGTAAATATATATATATATATATATATATATATATATATATAAGCTCCTATAATAATAATAATATGAGTTTAAAAAAATAAAAATAAAATAAAATAAAATTAGTAATTAATAATTTAACGCTTAGTTTATTAATTAATTTTTGTTAATTTGTGTAATTAGTTCAAACGAAGGGAATTTAAAGAGTTATACTTGGAATATAAATTTTGGAGTATTAATAATTGATATAAGGCGATGATTAAAGGCATATTAAATAGATTATGAATTATTTTGTGAATTATTAGTTTGAATTATTTTAATTTGAGGTGAATATGTTTAGGTTGTGAATGACGTTTCATATTTGATATCGTTGGCATTTGAGGGTAAGATTGGTGGAGTGTGCTATAAATGGTTTGGAAGTATCAGGTACGGATTTCGTACTCCTTCGGCGATACTCTTGTTAAATTTGATTCGTTCGTTTTGTTCCTTATTTTGAATTTCGTTATTATTTCACATAATTGTCTCTTGTGAAATTCATATAATAGTTTCATTTTGGAGTTGATACATATGATGCGTAATTGTACTCTTTGAAATAGGTTATCATGTTTAGTATTTATTTATGATAATTGTAGAGCGGTACATGTTGCTACCTTCTTTTTGAAACCTTGTGACTAGAATTTGATTTGGTTCAACATGTACATATAGAACCCTTTTTGTTGGTATTATGTCGCATGTGTTGTGACATGGTATTTTGTTAGAATATACCGTAGGGTATACCTGAGCTATAACCACCTGTGGGGGTACCACAAGCATGTCGTCTTGGCACGAGAGGCATGACACTCTCCGTAAGGGCGGTGTGATTAGTCCACTGGTGTCTCCGCTTTGGGCTCTTGGAGGAAGTGGGCCATTTGGTGTTTTGTTGTGGGAGGCGTATGGGTTAACCCTAGTTTTCTGTTCTAGGGATTGGTGATGTTGTGCCAAACACACCTATCCGATTTGCATACATTTGGATTCGCGGTCCAATGTGTGATTTGCCTGTGTGGCATTATTTTGATTTGTCTGTGTGGCATTATTTTGACTTGCCTGTGTAGCATTGTTTTGACTTGCCTGTGTGGCATTATTTTGGTTGCCTGTGTGGCATCATTTGATTTGTCTGTTTGGCATTAGTTTGACTTGCCTGTGTGGCAAGATATATTTTTGAGCTCGTTCGGTATGAAATAACACCCAATCATTTGATTCAGCCTATTATCTCATTGTATTTGTTTTGTTTGTTTTTGTTCAGTTCAATTTATTGAGTTAGTTACTTCAGTTCGTTATTTCTTTATTCTTCTATTGGTTTCGTCAACTCTGTTGATTCAGATATATTCCATTCAGATCTTTGGAGATTATATTTTTGTCAGTATTTATACTTGAGGCTTTGATCAGTATTTTGTCTCGATTGTTTTCAGATATCGATTGTATATCTTTTGTATATTTGTATCCGTCTTTGAACAATTGGCATCATCTGTCATGTTGTTCTTCCCAAGCGGTTTGCGGGGTGATTCGTGGCTAGTGTGATGAGAGAGTTGCCTTTGACCATCTAGGTTGATTCAATTTTAAGTTTTGATTATTTTGACTCTGTTTGGAGAATTGTATTTAGTACTTTATTAATGGATCACCACTATTAATATTTTGAGGTTGTTAGTCTTTCTGCTTTATTTATTTTGAAGTTTATCATCTTTTGCGTGCGACTCCTTTCCTTTTCGGGAAGGGGGTGTTACAGCTGCCTTTTTGCAACTGACGTCCTCCATTTGTACTAGCAAGGGTCAGTTTAACTAACATGATTGGATCATGTAAATTACAATTTCACTATAGATTTAAAATTACCCTAATAATTGAAAATTTTAGTTGTATGACTTTCAAATAAAGTACAAGTGAACTAAGATTAGGGAGAATTCAAAGCAAGAAAATAAAACAGGTGCAGCTGCTGCCTATGTGCAGCAGCAGTTGGCATGAAACTGCATCTATGAGCCATTGCTAAAATGGTTTTGGGCAGTCTAGGTTAATCTAAAATTGTTATATAGGAGATTAAAAGCTAGCAAACTTAATGTCTAAAGTGAAGAGCTACTGCCAGTGAGCAGTTAGCTGCAAATGGAAAGAAAATAAAAGAAACAAGTAGGTAGCAAGCATGTAACAGTTCAAAGAAATCCTTCCTATAAATAACATAATCAAATTTCTACCTACTTGTATTCTAAGTGCCTTGCATCTTCTGTATTATCCTTTGTATGTGCACATTTGTTGTTATGGTCTGTTCACTTGTGTTGAATATAAGATTATGAGAAAATAAAAAAAGTTAAGGATTTTAAGTTATATTTAGTCACGTTGGCAATAATTATCTTTCTAGTTTAAGTTAGCTCATCTCCTTTCTATCTGGGATTTCTGGAACTAAGTTAACCATTCTTCTCTCTATCCAATAATTGTAATCTTTCTGTCCAGTGGTTATAGAAAAGCAAAGCACTCATTACACTAATTCTAATTATCTGCTTATCAAATTAGCTCAGTAAAATAGGGATGGAGGGAGTATTAATAAATTAACCTAGATTTTCTTATATAATACAACAGTTCCAACTTCTGTTATTCGTTTTTTCTTCTGAAGGAAGCTCTGGTTTTCTTTACTAGACTGCTAATATATGCACATTTTGAGGATTTACCATTACTTAGTGGCTCAAATAGATTGTGAGATTTACTGCTCTGGTTGTAAAGTCTTACTTATTATACTAAATTGACCACAATGAAATGGCAGCTCGTGCAATTCCTTTTAAAGCAAGCGGGTGCTGATAAGCGAACTGGAGATCTTTATGGGAATCGGGATCTTCTGAATATTGCTCGTGGGATCAAGGTTTGGCTTGTAACTTTGAGGTACTATTTTTTTCCTTGGCAACACTTCTCCTAGGTGTTAAAAAATAGTTTCCCTTACAAATTGCAGGGGGGTTGAGAATGTGTACACCCAACACCAGCCTCTTCTACTCCAAATTATGGAAAGCATTACCAAGGGAAGGTTGAGAGATGTGGACTACCCTCTTGTTGGAAATCACTTTCAGCAAGCCAGGTCTGTGTTTTGAAATTAATCCCCTGGTTGCATTTTCAAGTCAAATCATTTTTATTTTTTATTTTTTATTTTTTAGTATTCTCAACTGTTTGCATCCATACTATTTTTAGTTATGCAATATTCTGTGCTTCTAGTCTTTATTTTAGTATGATTATGATAACAACAAAATAATAGCCATGGTTATCTGTAATATTCAATTATGAAAATAACCTATTCAAAAGTGCAATTGAATGGTGTCTAGCATGGTGTCTTCCTTAAACAAATATTGACAATGTTGCAAATATTCTACTTATAATATAAAAGAATTGGATGAAAATATATACGCACTGCAGATGGCCGGTCAGGTGCAGTTCACCTTAATTATGCACAAGTTGAATTAGAAAATAATCTGAAAGTTGAATAAGAAAATGCACAAATTACTTTGGATGCTAGTCAAACTGGAAAATGAGGGATTCGTTACATGAGTCTAAATCAAGTTCAAGCAGATACATGTTTGTATTTAATCACAATTCATTAAATTGCTAACTTTTCTATTTTGTCCAGTATAATGTTCTTAACCTCTCCTGTTTTTCTTTGTAGGCGCAAGCAGAATACAAGGCATATTTTATGGATAGTTTAATTAGATAGCAGTTTAATTTTATGGATAGTTTGGTATATTTTGTGAATGTAGTCAAATTCACAATTCAATATAGTAGTAATTATATTGAAAAGTGAATTTGAGATGTATGGATAGTTTGGTATTATTGGGATGTAAACGTATTGTATGGTATTAATATTCTTTGTAATTGGTATATTTTGAATTTGAGATGTATGGATAGTAATATTATTTGTAATTGGTATATTTTGAATGTTTGATACATTTTGGCTTTAAATAGATAACACTTTCTAAACGTTGTATAAATGTGTTTAAACGTTGTCTGTTGTTGCTTGCTAAGGTAGAGATCCAAAAACAGTTGTTATATGCATGCATTACAACATTTTTAAGTCAAACTACAACGTTTTAAAAATGTTGTATAAAGGGTGTCAAATAGATGACACCTTCTTAATGTTGTATAAATGTGTCTAAACGATGTCTGATGTATCAAATTACAACATTTTAAGCCAGAAAACGTTGTGGAATCATACCATCTACAACGTTTTCAAGCATCCAATGATTTCTGAAAAATAAATATACAACGTTTTTTAAGAAAAACATTGTAAATGTGACAAACCACAACGTTTTAAAAACGTTGTATAAAGGGTGTCAAATAGATGACACCCTTAACCACGACGTTTCTGGGATACAAACCATAATATTTTTTACGCGTTATCTATTTACTGTTTTGTAGTAGTGATTGGATTTACTACTTTCTCTAAAATCTTCTTTACCTCTTTGTTAGAAACCTCAACTTGACCACTTGTTTGGGGGTGATATGCCGTAGCCACCCTATGATTGACCCCATATTTCGCCAAAAGAACTGTAAACAATCTGTTGCAGAAGTGACTACCCTCATCACTTATAATTGCTTTTGGTGTGCCAAATCTTGTCAAGATATTCTTATGTAAGAACTTGAGAAGCACCTTTGCATCGTTTATGGGGAGTGCTACGACTTCAACCCATTTCGACACATAATCCACAACTAGCAAGATGTATAAGTTGTTGAAAGATGGAGGAAACGGTCCCATAAAATCCATTCCCCATACATCGAGAATCTCCACTTCCATGATAGTGTGTAGCGGCATTTCATTCCTCTTTGATATGTTACCCACCCTTTGGCATCTGTCACAGGTTTTCATGAACTGGTGGGCATCCTTAAACACAATAGGCCAATAGAATCCTAACTGAAGCACCTTGGCCGTTGTCCGCTCACTACCATAATGTCCCCCATATGCAGATGAATGGCAATCATGTAGAATATTCTTCACTTCACTGTACGATACACACCTTCGAATCATCTTGTCGACGCACTGTCTGAATAAGTATGGCTCATCCCACATGTACCATGTGACGTCATGTAGGATTTTCTTTTTCTGTTGTCACGTCAGATCAGGGGGAAGGATGATGCTCACCAAATAATTGGTAAAATCCGCATACCACGGAAACTCGAAATTAACTCCAAAGAGTTGTTCATCCAGGAACGATTCATTGATCACACATTTATCCGCTCCGTCTTTATCCATATTTTCCAGCCTCGAAATATGATCTACCACTTGATTTTCTATCCCTTTTCTATCCTTTATTTCTAAGTCAAATTCCTGAAGGAAGGATCCATCTGATTAGTCTAGGCTTAGCATCCTTCTTCGAAATCAAATAGCGAATCGCTGAGTGATCCTTGTAAACCACCACCTTTGTCCCAATCAAGTGCGCTCTGAATTTGTCAAAGGCATATACCACTGCAAGTAACTCCTTCTCAGTGGTTGTATAGTTCAATTGGGCATTCGTAAGGGTTTTACTTGCATAGTATAAGGCGTCGAATATTTTCTCTCGGCGTTGACCCAAAATAGCTCCTATTGCATAGTCGCTAGCATCACACATTAATTCAAAGGGCATAGTCCAATCCGGTGCGATGATCACTATGGCTAATGTTAACTTCTTTTTTATCTGCTCAAATGCTATTTTACACTCCTCATTAAATCTAAATATTGCATCCTTCTCTAAAAGACTACACAATGGTTTTGCAATCTTAGAAAAATCTTTTATAAATCTTCTGTAGAATCCGACATGTCCAAGAAAATTGCAGATTCCCTTTACTAAATTTAGTGGTGGAAGATTCTCAATCGTGTCCAACTTTGCCTTATCAACCTCTAAACCTTTAGCAGTGACCTTGTGCCCCAGAATTATCTCATTTTCAACCATAAAGTGGCATTTCTCCCAGTTGAGCACCAAATTAGTTTCCACACACTGCTTTAAGACCATGACCAAATTCTCTAGACACTTGTCAAAAGTGTTTCCATAGACTAAAAATTTGTCCATGAAAACTTCAACGTTTTTCTCCACCATGTCCGAGAAAATAACCATCATGCATTTTTGGAATGTAACTGGTGCATTACATAACCTAAAGGACATCCTTCTAAATGCAAAGGTGTCGTATGGACATGTAAAGGTGGTCTTCTCTTGATCCTCGGGAGCTATGACAATTTGGTTTTACCCCGAGTATCTATCCAGTAGGTAATAATATTCATGTCTAGCAAATCGGTCCAACATCTGATCAATGAAGGGTAGAGGAAAGTGATCCTTTTGGGTTGCCTTATTTATCTTTCTATAGTCCATGCATACCCTCCATCCGGTCACTATCCTCGTCGAAATCAGCTCATTATCTTCATTCTTAACCACTGCCATTCCACCCTTTTTCGAAATGCACTGTACTGGACTGACCCATGCACTATCTGAAAATCGGGTAAATAATTTCCGCATCTAACCACTTCAGTATTTCTTTCTTTACCACTTCTTTCATGATTGGATTTAGCCTTCTCTTCTGTTCCACTATTGGCTTCGCATCCTCTTCCATGAGAATTTTGTGCATGCAAAAGGAGGGGCTGATCCCCTTTATATCGGCAATGGTCCAGCCTACTGCAGATTTATATTCTCTCAAAATCCTCAGCAATTTACTTTCCTACAATTCGTTAAGTGCAGATGCAATAATAACATGTATAATTTTTGAATCACACAAATAAGCATACCTGAGGTGTTTAGGAAGTGGTTTAAGCTCAAGAGTGGGTGGCTCCTCAAGTGAAGGTTTCATCCGAGCTGAAGCTTTTTCTTCCATGTGTAATGGCTCGAATGAAACTTCGAATCTACTAACTTGAGGCAAAGTATCTAGCATGTGTAAATAATCCACGAGCTATGGATCATCCAAATCCTCATCCCCCAGAAGTGTAGTTTCCAATGGGTAACTGACCAAACTTTTTACCATATCATCATTAACTATCCGTTCGATGACATCCACCTGGAAACACTCCTCTTCATTAGTAGGGAACTTCATGGCTTTAAATACATTAAATGTGACTTCTTGATCTTGAACCCTCATGGTTAATTCTCCTTTTTGAACATCAATGAGAGTCTACCCGTAGCCAAAAATGGTCTCCCTAAGATGACTGGGATATTCTTGTCTTCCTCATAATCCAAAATTATGAAATCTGCTGTAAATATGATTTTGTCTACCTTAACCAAAATATCTTCCACAATTCCTGTGACGCCCCCAAAATAGGTCTACATAACCAATTCTGAGTCGCCAAATACATCGTACAGAAAATAACTACAAACTTTATTATTACAATTGTCGTGCAAAATACGACAACACATATGCTGTGAGTTTTAATACAAATATTGTCTTCTAGACAATAAAATTAGTGAGGACTGCTAAAATAACTGTCTTGAACCATCACTCCATACCCCGACTAGTTCCCGCTATATTCTCCCCTCCTGAAAAGAAAAATGGAACAAAAAGAAAAAAGATGAGTTCAACTAGCCCAGTAAAGAATATTATGACTAAGATAATGAAAAACAAATTATCATTAGCCTTCAATAAATTAGATAAAATATAATGGACAACAAGTTTAGATCAATATTCGCAGCGGACATAACAATTTATTAGAAGAGTTAAGTAGAGAATGAAGTCTACTATCTTCTATAATTTAAAAGTCTATCATCAATATTTTATCCCTGTGACATCAATCAATATACATCTTGAACCAAATATTCATCTTTTTGCTACGCCCAAAGATATTCATTCAATCACCAGTTGGTCATGTTCATCTCAACACTTGTCCATCTTTGCACTACGGGCCAAAGATATTTATCAGGTAATCATTCATCTTTGCACTACATGCCAAATATATTCAATTATATCACCATTTAGGACTGAGGATAATAAAAATATTTTTAAGAAAACGAATCCAGAGATATAAAAAGACAAAGATTAGGGATTCGTACTTTAGTTTATTCAAGTTCATAAATACTACATAATAACTAATTGTAAGACCCCAACTTTCATAAATAAAGATTAATTTTTCTCAAAATATAATTTTTGAATATTATGGTGTGGATTTAATATAATGTTATAGTTGTGGGTAATATTTATAAATTTTGCAAAGTAAACAAGTTGTTATAAAATATTCGATTGGTCGGGGAATATTTGTTTTAACAGGAAATATTCGTACGATGTCACAATCATTGGTGAACCCCACAACGAAATTATTGTCGGAGTTAGAAAACGACATAAATATCATTTTATGAAAATAACGGAAAAAGTTTTTCCGTTAACTGTTGAAATACCTGGTAATAAAAGTACAGTAATACGTGTGATTGCATAGTAGCACACGGTATTGATTATTGATGCTTACGTGAGAAATCACTCAGTTTTATTCAATTATTGCTATAGTAATTACTGCATAGTATCTCATGTTATTTGATTCAATTATTGTTACAATATTTTATATTAATAAATTAATAATTGAGATGACAAGTTATTCATATTATTATCTACATAATTAACAATGTCTGAAAAGTTCTGTCGAGGAAAGGGGTTTGGTCACCAAATTGCGCCAATAGGGAGAATTTTTTTTTCGGAAAGCCCCCTCTTTTCTGGGAACTATCTGGTTGTTAATATTGCGAGTTATAATAATGATGAATAAATGTTGTTAAAAATATTGAGGAGATTTTTATGAAGTATTTGTTGTAATTATTCTTATTATATGAATCCCCATTTACCTATTTTTCAAAATAATCGGTAGAAAGTTATATATATATATATATATATATAAAGGTGGGGGCCACATGTGGGGCCCAGATGTGGAATAAATGGGATGGTTCACGGGAATTGGATTGCTGAGAAAGGAAGGATTATAAGTATTATTTTTATTATTATAATAAGTTTTTTTTTTATGAAAAATAGAATATATTATATTTTATTATGCATAGTGTTTGTATAGTGCTTGCATAGTGTTTGCATAGTAAAAATTAATTTTTTTAAAAAAATTAGCAGACGTCAGCGAAAGAATCTTGTGCAGTCCGTGTTTTCTAAATTTAAATAGTATCATTTCCATTCTCCTATGAATATGATGCTTAGTTTAAAATTGAAAATCACACCAGAATCAGATAATTCTTCTTCTGTAATATTGAGCATATTTCTTTCGAGTTTTAGGAAGCTTTGAGTGTAGAAAACAGTAAAAGTTTTCTTCAAGAATATCTCCGCTCTACCAGTCAGAAGTACTCTCTTTTTAAGGTAAGAGATATTATTTTTGTTCAATATTCGTATAAAATAATATTTTCTTTCATACTCTATAGTATGTAAGTAATATTATTTCGTTTTAGATTCCGAATTCTATACTTAATTTTTTAAGTTTTGACTTCTATACTCCATGAAATTAGTAGAATATCCTTGAAATTTATATTTCATCCGGTATCTTTTCATGGAAATATTATCCTGAGCATTCTTGATAAGTTTTAACTTTTTTATGCCGGAGTACTATTCACGAGGTACTATTCTCGAAATACTATTTACGGGATACTATTCAATCGGGTACTATTTACCCGGGATACTATTCATGATAAAAATTAATTTCTTTTCGTTCTAAATCATTTTGGGTTAAATGCTTTCTAGGTCATTCTACTATAGGTCAACTTACAAATGGGTCACTGAACTTTTTTTCCTTACAGTAAACTCACTAAACTTTAGTTTACTAACACAAAGTTATAAAAACCGTTAAGTCAAGGTTGACTTAACGAAAATGATGATGTGGCAGCTGACTTGTTTAAAAAAAAACCTATGTGGCAGTTAGTATGCGACGTGGCAGTGAAGATATGGATTTGGAGGAAAATTTTTATAAAAAAATGGAAAAAATATTTTAAAGTATAATATAAATTATAAAAATTAGCCAAAAAAATAAGAAAATAAATAAATAAATAAAAATAATTATTTTTAATAAAAATTAAAAAACGCAATTTTTTTTAATTTTTATTAAAAAAATTAAAACGCATTTTTTTAATAAAAATAATTGATTTTTTTTTATTAAAAAAAAATAAAAAAAATAAAAAAAATGCAATTTTTTTTAATAAAAAAAATTGCATTTTTTTTAATAATAAGGGTTAAGTTCAGATGACCACCTGGGGTTTGAGCGGTTTCCCACTTAACCACCTGTAGTTAGTAAAGCTACATTTAAACTCCCGACTTTTTGAGTTGAAGTGAAAAAGTCACTTTCTATCATAACTCTGTTACTTAAGTTGGATAAAGACTTAATTACCCTCCTTATCTCACATCTTGGTCATTTGCGTAACAGATATGTACAAGCCATAAACTAAAATAAACAGTTGAAAAGCAAGCAGTGAACTGAAAAAAGTTTAAAGACCATAGCACAAGCTAATGTCACATAGTTAATTTAACAATGGTGACAACTCGAGCAAGAACATATTACATATAGAAGACAACAAGATCCTCATCTAGTTCAATATCCAAATGAACCCCGAAATCATTTACTCCACAAGAGTTCATACCAGCATAGATATAAATACGTTGTATTACCAACATTTAAAGCCTGGAAACATATTGAAAAATTACATCTCATTCAGCAACTACCGATAACTTCTCATGCTCACCCACTATAAATGTTACCAGGCTTTTAACAGAATCACAAAAAAATAAAGAAATTTCCAACATGCATAAGAGGGCATTAAATTAAAGCTATATAATAAACCCAGATCTAAAGCATCTAAGCTTTTACCTTCTGCTGATGCTGCACATCCAACTCCCCCTCTTATGAAGAAAAAACTTAAGCTAATCTTGAGTAATATTCGGTCCATCATTCATAATCCTGAAAAAGATCTGGTGCTAAAATTTAACATTCATTTATAAATCAAAGGACTCAACAAAATGTGGTGACCTGCATCACAAACACTAAAGAAGTTTCCAATTGTCTGGCTCAACTCATCATGAGATTCCACACAATATATCACATATTAAAAAAATCTTGAACACAAGAGCATAACTTCCTGATAATAATAAAAAGTGAATAACGCAAAGCAAGTTATTTTATACATTTCAACTGCACAGGTATTTTAAGTATCATAATAACATGTAGTTGCAGCCATCTCAACATTCTTACAATAATGTAGACCAACTTATATGAATTAGTGATGCTTTCTCTGATTTCATAACTTATGGTAACACTTGAAATTGCTATAATTAAGTGACCAGAAAACGATGAACAATATATGGACAGGTTTATTTCTACCACCTTGTTTTACATAATCTGTGATTGCATATTGAGGCTCCCCTTTGGCACCTTCTTCTGTTACTGGGGTGTATATAAAAACCAAACATGAACCAATATCATCTAGAGTCAACCGATACTCCTCGTCTTCCGCCCCAACAATTACTATTGGGCTACTATTCCATCTTCTCCTTAGTTCGAAAGATTGATCTAGTATACACATCCATAATTATGTTTCCCTCCACTAATTCCCCATGCACATCACTCTTTAAAACTTTTGGATATCCAGTTCCTTTAGAAAACATAAGTAAGAAAAATCAACACAGTACAATGCAACAACCAATAACAACCAATCAACACAGTACCCTTATAATACTTCCATCAAATTTTTAATTTTTAGTCAAAACAGTTAATTGGAGCATTTTAACAAGCACCTTATGTGCACAATTTTAAAACACCCTTTTCATAGCTATTGATTTGTTCTAAAATCCCAGTTTAGCTCTCAATACTACATTGATTTTGGAATGAAGCAATTAACATGCAAGTGATGCCAAGCAGTTGAAGTTTTTGCCTTTCAATGTAGTATTGAGAAAGAAATAAATCAACGAGATACACTGTGAGATAAAGTGTGTCTGGCACCAACTTATACTCCTCGCACACCTGGAACCAAAATTTAGAACGATGAGTATAGTTTGCTTTGGCACATCATCTATCCAGAAACGGATTATATAAAAGGACATTGGAACAACAGCATTTGGGAAAAAACTGAATCCAGAAAAATACATGTGAAAAGCAACAAAAAGCATAGAGATCATATATTCTAACAGAAAATCCATAAAAATGACCATATGACATTGTGCTATTATGTTATATTACCTTCATCCAGGCAAACAATACTAAACTGCTACCTGAACTTATAGTATTTTATTAAGCTCCAACAAGCAGAGCTGAAATGATAATTTATATATATAAAAACAGAAGATATACACGGCTATCTAGACAGAAACATGATACACATAGAACCAGAATAAGAACTAAAAACTAAATCTCGGCAAATGAGCTGGACTCGGAGACTCTTAAGAGGTCATAGGCGTTTTTTCCGGCGAATTCCGGCGGAGTCGATTCAGTGCGAGTACAAAGCAACTGCTTTCCACTGTAGGTGGGGTATAGGCACATGAGAAAGAGGCCATGGACGGATCGCGCCGGGATAAGCCAGGGATGCGCCCTCAAGCTTCTCTGTTCGTCTCTCTCCCTCGTGCAGAACGAGGAAGAAAAGGATATTTTGGACATTTACTATTTTTTTTTTTTTGACCGTTACATAGGAGTGAGCAAAATTCGGTTAAAACCGAACTATCGAACCGAACCGAACCATTTTAACCGAATTATTTCGGTTTTCGGTTTTTTTTTTGGAATTTCGGTTATATCCGAATTATTATTCAATATTCGGTTTCGTTCCGTTTTCAAAAAAGTATTATTCGGTGTATCCGAATAACCGAATTGTAATATTTTTAAAAAATAATTATTAATTATTAATTATTTCGGCCCGGTTTTTTTAATGTTTATGTTGGATGTTGCTTCATGCTTAATTTTAATCAAATGTCTATTCGGTTATTATCCGAATTACCAATTGTGCATTCGGTAATTCGAAGATTCTGTAATTCTTGTTAGTTCTAAAATTCTAAGTTAAGCATTTCTGGATAGTTGTTTTGTCGATATTTCTGTTTTTCTTATAACCGAATAGACATTTCGCCTTCTATTATAACCGAATGCTCACCCTCACCAATTATGCCTTCTTCTCTCACGCTTTTGACGTGTGACATACACACACGATTAATTTGGATGGAAAAAATAACTGCTTTTATTCAACTCAAAAATCGGGAGTTTAAATGTAGCTTTTTCTACTACAAATGGTTAAGTGAAACCTTCTTTCAAACTCAAAATCCATTATCCTAAATTAACCTTAATAATAAAATGCAGTTTTTTTTAAAAATACCATTTTTAATAAAAGATTTTTTTTATTTTTATAAAATGCAATTTTTTAAAAAAAGTTGTTTTTTCTTTTATTAAAAAACGTAATAAATAAATAAAAATAATTATTTATAAATAAAACTGCATTTTATATTTTTATTACGTTTTTAATAAAAGAAAAAAACTACATTTTTAAAAACGTTAAAAAACTGCATTTTAAAAAACTGCATTTTATAAAAAATAATAAAATATAAAAATACAGTTTTTAAAAAACACGTAATAAAAATGTAAAATGCAGTTTTAATAAAAATATAAACATGCAGTTTTTTAAAAAAATATAAAAATGCAGTTTTTAAAAATACTGCAGTTTTTAACATGCAGTTTTTATTTATAAATAATTATTGTTATTAAAAACGTAATAAAATGCAGTTTTTATTTATAAAATGCAGTTTTTATTAAAAGAAAACGTAATAAAAAACGTATTTTATAAAAAAATTTAAAAAACCTGCAGTTTTTAACATGCAATTTTATTTATAAATAATTATTTTTATTAAGAACGTAATAAAATGCAGTTTTATTTATCAAATGCAGTTTTTAATAAAAGAAAAGGTAATAAAAACTGCATTTTATATATATAAAAATTCTTTTATTAAAAAAAAGCTACATTTTTTTATTTTTATTAAAAAAACTACATTTATTTTATTTTTATTAAAATATTTATTTTATTAAAAAAAAGCTGTAGTTTTAATTTTTTTTTTCAAAAATAAAAAACCAATTATTTTATTAAAAAAAATGCGCTTTTATTTTTTTTTTAATAAAAATAAAAAATTGGGTTTTTAATTTTTATTGAAAATAATTATTTGTATTTATTTATTTATTTTCATGTTTTTTTGAATAATTTTTATAATTTATATTATACCTTAAAATATTCTTTTCCATTTTTTCATAAAAATTTTCATCCAAATCCACATCTTCACTACCACGTCGCATACTAACTGTCACATATGCTTTTTTTTAGACAAGTCAGCTGCCACATCATCATTTCCGTTAAGTCAACCTTGACTTAACAGCTTTTGTAATTTTGTGTTAGTAAACTAAAGTTTAGTGAGTTGACTGTAAGAAAAAAAAAGTTCAGTAACCCATTTGTAAGTCGGCCTATAGTAGAGTGACCTAGAAAGTATTTAACCTAAATCATTTTTGATACAATATTATTCTTGAATTTTACTCCACAAAGTAATATCATGTTGACAATTTGGACATTATTGAATTCTGGATAAATAAAATTATAAATATTTAAAATTTATCCTTTGCTTTCATTTAATTGAATTCTTATATCATTGTCATCATCCTCACGCTTATATCATGATAAAAGTCATCTTCGCCCCATAAAGGCATAGATGGATTTGTTGATTGATATGATTATGACAAGAGATTATTCTATTTAATCACGACCCACAATGTTACAAATAATATGGTAAAGTCTTCATCGTCTGTAGTGCCTTGATGGATGATTGTTGGCATGATCATGACCATTGATAATTACACTAATATCCTCGACCAGTAGTGCATTAATGAATATGCTTGTTGTTGGCGATCATGACTATTTGATGATTACACGAATATCCTCCAGCGTGTAGTGCATAGATAATTCGTTGACGTGATACTAATGAATATCCTTGGCCCGTAGTACAAGGATGATTCGATGATGTGGTTTATTTATTAAGTTGAGTATCAGCGATACAATTGATGATAAATGTAAGACCCCAACTTTTATGAATAAAGATGAATTTTCTATAAATATCATTTTTGAGTATTAAGGAGTGCATTTGATATAATGTTATAATTGTGGGTAATATTTATAGATTTTGCAAAGTACGCAAGTTGTTATATTATATTCAATTGGTCGGGGAATATTCATTTTAACAGGGAATATTCGTACGACGACACAATCATTGGTGGACCCCACAACAAAATTATTGTCGGAATGAGAAAATGACAAAAATATCTTTTTATAAAATAACGACGAAAGTTTTACTGTTAACTGTTGAAATACCCGGTGTTAAAAGTACAGTAATACGCGTGGTTGCATAGTTGCACACGGTATTGATTATTGATGCTAACGTGAGAAGTCACTCAGTTTTGTTCAATTATTGCTATAGTAATTACTGCATAGTATCTCACGTTATTTTATTCAATTATTATCGATATTTTATATATTATTAAATCAATAATTGAGATGATACAATTATTCATATTATTATTTGCAATATTGATGATGTCTAGAAAGTTCTATCGAGGAGAGGTTTGGTCTTCTAGTTGCGCGCCAATAGGGAGAAATCCTTATCGGAAAGCCCCCTCTTTCCTGGGAACGATCTGGTTGTTAATATTGCAAGTTATAATAATAATAAATAAATGTTGTTAAAAATATTGAGGGGATTTTTATAAAGTATTTGATGTAAATGTTGCTTATTTTATTGACCCCCATTTACCCATTTTTTAAAATAATCGGTAGAAAATTATTTAATATAATAAAGGTGGGGCCACATGTGGGGCCCACGAAAGAAAAATGATTTTTTTTTTGGGGGGGGGGTGGAATTGCAGGAGCACAGGGAGTACTATTATTGTGTGTGTGTATATATATATATATTATAATAAGTTTTGTTTTATATGAAAATAGAATATATTATATTTTATTATGCATGGTGTTTGCATAGTACCTGCATAGTGTTTGCGTAGTAAACTATAAAAAAATTTCAGACGAATTGTTGAATCCGTGAATTCCTCAATGTGCACACGTGATTTTCTAAATTCAAATATTATCCTTTCCATTCTCCTATAAATATGATGCTTAGTTAGAATTAAAAATCATACCAGAATCAGAGAATTCTTCTTTTATAATATTGAGCGTATTTCTTTAGAGTTTAAGGAAGTTTTGAGCGTAGAAAACAATATAAGTTTTCTTCAAGAATATCCCACTTCTACAAGTTGGAATACTCTTCTTTTTTAAGGTAAGAGATGTTATTTTTATTCAGTATTCATATGAAATAATATTTTCTTCCATACTCTGTAGTATGTAAGTAATATTATTTCGTTTCAGATTTCGAATTCTATACTCATTTTGTTAAAGTTTTGGCTTCTATACTCCATAAAATTAGTAGAATATCCTTGATATTTACGCTTCATCCAGTATCTTTTCATGAAAATATTATTATGAGCATTCTTGATAAGTTTTAACTTTTTCATGCCGGAGTTCTATTCATGGGGTTACTATTCCCAAAGTTACTATTCACGGGATATTATTCACTCGATTACTATTCACCCAGGGCACTATTCATGACAAAAAGTGATTTCTTTTCGGTCCAAATTATTTTGATACAATATTATTCTTGAATTTTACTCCACAAAGCAGTATCATGTTGACAATTTGGACATTATTGAATTCTTGATAAATTAAATTATAAATCTTTAAAAATTTATCCTTTTTTTTCTTTTAATTAAATTCTTATATCATTGTCATCATCCTCATTCTTATATTATGATGAAAGTCATCTGTGACCCGTAGTGCATAGATGGACTTGGTATGATTATGACGAGGGATTATTCGGTATAATCATAACCGTAATGTTACAAATGATGTGGTAAAAGTTCTCATTAGCCCGTAGTGCATTGATGGACAGTTGTTGGCATGATCATGACCATTAATGAAAATACGAATATCCTTGGCCCGTAGTGCATGGATAATTCGTGGTCGTGATACTAATGAATATCCTTGGCCGCAGTGCATGGGTGATTCGATGATGTTAATTATTTATTAAGTTGAGTCTCAGCGATAAAATTGATGATAAACCTTTTAAATCATAGAAGATAGTAGATTTCATACTCTACTTGACTCTTCTAATGGATTGCTTGTTTCGCTGCAGTTAAACTTGATGTTTATTATATTTTATCAGTTTAACACTGTTGAAGGCTAACGATAAATTATTTTGCATTATCTTAGTAATAATATTTCTTACTGGGCCAGTTGAGCTCACCCTTTGCTTTCATTATTCTCTTCAGAAAATGAGAATATAGCTTGGACTAGTCGGGGAACGGAGTGACGGTCCAGATGTTTGCAATAGTAGTCCTCACTATTCTGTGAAATAGTATGATAATAAATGTATTGAGGACTTATTTTGAGTTTGAATACTATCTAGAAGACAATATTTATATTAAAACTCACAGCTTATGTTGTATATTTAAGTTTGTATTTGTATTCTGTACCATGTATTTGGCGACTCAAAATGGGTGATGTATACATATTTTGGGGGCATCATAGTTGGTATCAAAGCTTAGGGATATGATCCCTGGCTGAGATGTGAGACTAGAACTAGAAGAGGAGAGACGGGTAATTCCTTCGCTAGTATGACCTACCTAAGTTATTTGTTATTTAATTGGTCGGTCAGAATATAGGGATAATATGTTGCATGTCAATTAACCCTTGTTTTGTGGCAGTATTTGAAAATGACATCCGAGAATGTTGAGAATAGCAATGGAGCACATGAGACCGTTTAATCACCAACGATTAATAACCAGGAAAATGTGCATCAGGAAGGCAACAATCCTCATGCAAACAACAACACCGACCAAATGATGAATGACGGAATGTTTAGGGGCTTTCTGCAATTCATGCAACATCAGGCGAGAGAGTCTCCTATCCAAAATGTAGGTGGAAACACTGACAATTCTTGGACGGTCATAGCTAAGCAGTTTAAGGAGCTGGGAGCACCAGAGTTTTTGAGAGAGCCAAAACCACTTAAGGCAGAGACGTGGATAAAGAAGATCACAAAGATATTTGATGTCTTGGGATGCTCTGAAGAGAAAAAGGTTCCCTTTGCCACTTTCATGTTGCTAGGAGAGGCAGATTATTGGTGGGAATCTGTAAAGCGTACTCAGCTTGTCGCACTGAAGATGTCTTGAGAGAAAATCCAAGAACTGTTCAATGACAAGTACTTTCCCAAAAGTATTCGTCACATGAAGGAGGTAGAGTTCATCAAGCTGGAGCAAAACAACATGACCGTGTCGCAGTACGAAGCCAAGTTTACCGAGTTGTCCCAGTTTGCGTCCCACTTAGTTGATATTGAAGAGAGAATGCCGCGGATGTTTCTAAGAGGTTTGAAACCCGAGATACGTCAATAACTTATCTCTCACAAACTTTGTTTGTATTCAGATGTTGTAAATAGGGCTCAGTTATTGGAGCGCGATAATGAATCAACCCAACCAAGAGAGAGCAGCCGACAAGTCGATAATACCAGTAGTAGCAGTCATTGAAGCGGTGACAACAAACGTGGAGGGAATCAACATGCCAGAAATGGTAACCACTTCAGTGGTAATCATGGCCAAGACAATAAAAGTGGACATTTTAAGAAGAGGAGATTCAACAATGATGGAAAGAAGTTGGCACCATCACCCGTTGTTAAGGAAGGAGAACGATCACCTATCATATGCTTTAAATGCGGAGGGGAGGGACATATCAGTCCAAACTATGCGCAGCAGTCCAAAACGTGTTACAATTATGGAAGAGAAGGTCACCTAGCTCGATTTTATCGTTCAGGGAAGCCAAGTCCAGCTGGGATGGAGGCACCAAAGGCTGTTCCACAAAAGTCAAAACTAGTAGTTCAAGGGAGAGCGTTTGTCGTAACCTCCTAGAAAGCAAAGAACCTGAACGAGGTTATCACGGGTAAGCTAATCATAAACTCTAGCGAAGTCTATACCTTATTTGATACCAGTTCTACCCATTATTTTATATCTCCTACTTGCGCTCAACGTTTAAAATTGACTCCAGAGAAATTAGACTTTTACTTATCTGTTGAAACTCCATTGGGATAAACCTTCATTACATTCACTGTTTATAAGTCTTGTTTGGTTCAAATCGGTACCCTCACATTACCTGTTGATCTTATTTCATTAAAAATAATTGCATTTGACGTAATTCTAGGGATTGATTGGTTAACTACTCATCATGCAAAAATTAATTATTTTCATAAGGTTGTTAGCTTTCATATTCCTAACCAACCTATTATGCGAATTCAAGCAACCAAACCATTAAAATCAATCACCGTCATCTCAAGCCATAAAGCTATTCATTTATTGAAAAATGGATGTCAAGCTTTCTTAGCTCATGTCACGGATTTAAACAAAAATACGTCAGTTTTGAATGATATTTCTATTGTTAATAAATTTCCTGACGTATTCCCTGAAGAACTTCTTGGCCTATCCCTAGAGCGTGAAATTGAATTTTGTATCGACTTTGAACCCGGTACAAAACCCATTTCCAAAGCCCCATATCAAATGGCTCCTATTGAACTTCAGAAGTTAAAGACCCAACTACAGGAATTGTTAGACATCGATTTCATTCGTTCTGATACGCCTCTTTGGGGTGCTCCTGTTCTATTCGTGAAGAAGAAAGATGGGAGTATGCAACTTTGTATTGATTATCGGGAGTTGAACCATGTCACTGTCAAAAATAGGTACCCGTTGCCTCGTATTGATGACCTGTTTGACCAGTTGTAAGGTGCCAAATTCTTTTCAAAGATTGATCTTCGTTTTGGATATCATCAATTAAAGATTAAAATTGATGACATTCCAAAGACTGCTTTCAGAACTCTGTATGGGCATTACGAATTTCTAGTCATGTCCTTTGGATTGACTAATGCTCCTGCTGCCTTCATGGACATAATGAACCGAGTATTCAAAGAATATTTGGATCATTTTGTGGTTATCTTTATTGATGACATTCTCATATATTCCAACAGCCGTGAAGATCATGAGCAACACTTGAGGCTGATACTGCAAAAGCTTCGTGAAAACAAGCTATATGCTAAGTTGAAAAAATGCGAGTTCTGGCTTGAAGAAGTAGCATTCCTTGGGCACGTGATATCAAATCATGGAATATCTGTTGACCCGGCAAAGATTGAAGCAATTCAAAGCTGGGAGCAACCTAAGTCAGTGACCGAAGTGTGTAGCTTTCTCGATTTAGTTGGTTATTATCGAAGATTCGTAGAAGGGTTTTCTCGAATCGCTACTCAATTAACTCAAATTGACTTTTGAAAGATACAAAAATTTCATTGGAGCGAGGAATGTGAGAAGAGTTTTCAAGAACTTAAGAGAGACTCATTTCAAAGACTTGTTACGGCAATACCATCTGGCTCGGAGGGATTTGTCATCTACAGTGATGCTTTGGGCAAAGGGTTAGGATGTGTTCTCATGCAATATGGGAAAGTCATAGCCTATGCCTCTCGACAACTCAAAGAATATGAGAGGAATTATCCTACTCATGATCTAGAGTTGGCAGTTGTTATCTTCACACTTAAAATTTGGAGGCATTACTTGTATGGGGAGAAAGTGGATATCTATACGGATCATAAAAGCCTCAAATATTTCTTCACCCAAAAGGAACTCAACATGCGATAACGACGTTGGCTCGAGCTATTGAAAGATTACGATCATACCATTCAATACCATCCTAGAAAAGCGAACGTGGTAGTTGACGCATTGAGTAAAAGATCATATGCGGGTACGAGTGCGATATTGTCAACGTAAAGGCCCATTTTATATGACTTGCAAAGGATGGAGATAGAGTTAAAGACTCCAGGGACCCACGTGATGATGATAAATATACGAGTAGAACTGACTTTAATCGATAAAGTTAAAGCTGCTCAAGCTACAGATTTGGAGCTGATGCGTATGAGGAAGAAAGTGCAAGAAGGTGCTATCCCAGAAGCAAGAATTGATGAAGAAGGAATACTACAAGTAAACTCTAGACTTTGTGTTCCTAATGACTCTGATTTAAAGTATAAAATCATGATGGAGGCGCACAACACACCGTTTGCAATCCATCCTAGGTGTACCAAAATGTATCGTGATCTTCGACATACATTTTGGTGGGTAATATGAAGAGAGAGATCACAGACTTTATCTCAAGGTGTTTAACTTGTCAATGTGTCAAGGCGGAGTATCAAGTACCAAAAGGTCCATTGCAACCACTTGAAATTCTAGAATGGAAGTGGGAGCACATTACCATGGATTTTGTTACTGGTCTTCCCAAGGTTTCTCAAGGCATAGATGCAATTTGGGTCATTGTTGATAGATTGACCAAGTCGGCTCATTTCTTACCTATACGAGAAACTTATTCACTTGAACGTTTTGCTCGTATTTACATAAATGAGATTCTAAGACAGCATGGTATGCATGTATCCATAGTTTCTGATCGAGACCCAAGATTCACTTCACGATTTTAGGTTAGTTTGCAAAAAGCTATGGGCACAGATTTACGATTTAGTTCGGCATATCATCCTCAAACGGATGGGCAGTTGGAGAGGACTATTCAAACTCTAGAGGATTTATTAAGACTCTATGTCCTTGACTTCTAAGGAAGTTGGGACAAGTTCTTGCCATTGGTGGGATTCTCCTACAACAATAGTTATCAAGAAACTATCGGCATGGCTCCATTTGAGGCGTTGTATGGAAAAAAGTGTCATTCTCCAGTATGTTGGGATGAGGTGGGTGAAGGAACTTTGTTGGGATCGAAATTGGTAGTATGACTACAGAAAAGATTCAAATGATCTGGCAACATATAAAAACCTCACAAGATCGATAAAAGAGTTATGCTGATCTTCATCGGAAGGATGTGGAATTCAATGCTAGAGAACATGTGTTGTTACGTGTTGCTCCATGGAAGGGAGTTACGAGATTTGGAAAGAGAGGAAAGCTCAATCCTCGATTCATTGGCCCATTTGAAATCCTTGACCGAGTAGGGACTGTGGCCTATAGACTCGCTTTACCACCAAGTATGTCTAGTGTTCATAATGTTTTTCATATATCCATGTTACGTAAATATGTGGAAGACCCGAACCACATTATTGAGTTAGAACCAGACGAAATAGCGGAAGATTTAACATATGAAGAGGTTCTTGTTAAAATCTTGGATAAGAAGGAACATATTCTACGCTCCAAGATTATACCTCAAGTCAAAGTTTTGTGGAGAAACCAAGATGTTGAGGAAATGGCCTGGGAGTTAGAATCTGAAATGAAATCAAGGTATCCTCACCTCTTTGACATACCAGGTATGTACCCTAATTTCGAGGGTGAAATTTCATAAGAAGGGGAGGTTGTAAGACCCCAACTTTTATGAATAAAGATGAATTTTCTATAAATATCATTTTTGAATATTAAGGAGTGAATTTGATATAATGTTATAGTTGTGGGTAATATTTATAGATTTTACGAAGTACGCAAGTTGTTATATTATATTCGATTGGTCGGGGAATATTCGTTTTAACAGTGAATATTCGTACGACGACACAATCATTGGTGGACCCCACAACGAAATTATTGTCGAAATGAGAAAACGACAAACATATCTTTTTAAAAAATAATGGCGAAAGTTTTACTGTTAACTGTTGAAATACCCGGTGTTAAAAGTAATGTAAGAATACTGTGGGTTGCATAAGTAGCACACAAAGATTGATTATTGATGCTTACGTGAGAACTCACTCGGTTTTGTTCAATTATTGCTACGATGATTATTGCGTGTAGTATCTCACGTTATTTGATTCAATTATTGTCGATATTTTATATATTATTAAATCAATAATTAAGACGATACAATTATTCATATTATTATTTACAATATTAACGATGTTTAGAAAGTTCTGTCGAGGAGAGGTTTGGTCACCTAATTGCGCGCAAATAGGGAGAAATCCTTATCGAAAAGCCCCCTCTTTCCTGGGAACGATCTGGTTGTTAATATTGCGAGTTATAATAATAAATAAATAAACATTGTTAAAAATATTGAGGAGATTTTTATGAAGTATTTGATGTAAATGTTACTTATTTTATGGACCCCCATTTACCCATTTTTCAAAATAATCGGTAGAAAATTATTTAATATAATAAAGGTGGGGCCATATGTGGGGCCCACAGAAGAAAAATGATTTTTTTAGGGGGAATTACAGGATCACGGGGAGTACTATTAATGTATATTAAATATATATATATATATATATATATTATAATAAGTTTTATTTTATATGAAAAATAGAATATATTATATTTTATTATGCATGGTGTTTGCATAGTGCTTGCATAGTGTTTGCGTAGTAATCTATAAAAAAATTTCAGACGAATTGTTGAATTCGTGAATTCCTCACCGTGCACACTTGATTTTCTAAATTCAAATAGTATCCTTTCCATTCTCCTATAAATAGGATGCTTAGTTAGAATTGAAAATCACACCAGAATCAGAGAATTCTTCTTTTATAATATTGAGCGTATTTCTTTAGAGTTTAAAGAAGCTTTGAGCGTAGAAAACAATATAAGTTTTCTTCAAGAATATCCCCGCCCTACAAGTCGGAATACTCTTCTTTTTAAGGTAAGAGATGTTATTTTTATTCAGTATTCATATGAAATAATATTTTCTTCCATACTCTGTAGTATGTAAGTAATATTATTTTGTTTCAGATTTCGAATTCTATACTCATTTTGTTAAAGTTTTGGCTTCTATACTCCATGAAATTAGTAGAATATCCTTGATATTTGCGCTTCATCCAGTATCTTTTCATGGAAATATTATTATGAGCATTCTTGATAAGTTTTAACTTTTTCATGCCGGAGTTCTATTCATGGGGTTACTATTCCCAAAGTTACTATTCACGGGGTATTATTCACTCGATTACTATTCACCCAGGGCACTATTCATGACAAAAAGTGATTTCTTTTCGGTCCAAATCGTTTTGATACAATATTATTCTTGAATTTTACTCCACAAAGCAGTATCATGTTGACAATTTGGACATTATTGAATTCTAGATAAATTAAATTATAAATCTTTAAAAATTTATCCTTTGTTTTCTTTTAATTAAATTCTTATATCATTGTCATCATCCTCATTCTTATATTATGATGAAAGTCATCTGTGGCCTGTAGTGCATAGATGGACTTGGTATGATTATGACGAGGGATTATTCGGTATAATCATAACCGTAATGTTACAAATGATGTGGTAAAAGTTCTAATTGGTCCGTAGTGCATTGATGGACAGTTGTTGGCATGATCATGACCATTGATAAAAACACGAATATCCTTGGCCCGTAGTGCATGGATAATTCGTGGTCGTGATACTAATGAATATCCTTGGCCGTAGTGCAGGGGTGATTTGATGATGTGGATTATTTATTAAGATGAGTCTCAGCAATAAAATTGATGATAAACCTTTCAAATCATAGAAGATAGTAGATTTCATACTCTACTTGACTCTTCTAATGGATTGCTTGTTTCGCTGCAGTTAAACTTGATGTTTATTATATTTTATCAGTTTAACACTGTTGAAGGCTAACGATAAATTATTTTTCATTATCTTAGTCATAATATTTCTTACTGGGCTAGTTGGGCTCACCCTTTGCTTTCATTATTGTCTTCAGGAAATGAGAATATAACTGGGACTAGTCGGGGAACGGAGTGACGGTCCAGATGTTTGCATTATTAGTCCTCACTATTCTTTGAAATAGTGTGATAATAAATGTATTGAGGACTTATTTTGAGTTTGAATACTATCTAGAAGACAATACTTGTATTAAAACTCACAGCTCATGTTGTATATTTAAGTTTGTATTTGTATTCTGTACCATGTATTTGGTGACTTAGAATGGGTGATGTATACCTATTTTGGGGGCAACACAATAAACTTTTTAAATCATAGAAGATAGTAGATATCTTGCTCTACTTGACTCTTCTAATGGATTGTTTGTTCCGCTGCAGTTAAACTTGATATTTATTGTATTTTATCAGTTTAACACTGTTGAAAGCTAACGATAATTTATTATGCATTATCTTAGTCATAATATTTCTTACTGGGCTAGTTGAGCTCACCCTTCAGCTTTCATCGTTCTCTTTAGGAAATGAGAACGTAGCCATAACTAGTCGGGGAATGGAGTGACAGTCCGAGATGGATGTTTTAGCAGTCCTCATTATTTAGTATGATAATAAATGTAATGAGGATTGAATTTGCGTTTGGATCATCACAATTGGTATCAAAGCTTAGAGATATGATCCCTGACTGAGATGTGAGACAAGAACTAGGGGGAAAGACTGTAACGACACCAAAATTCAAACAATTTAATTATCAACTTTGGTCGTTAATAACACATCTACCTTCCGGTTTTACATCATTATGCGACGTTAAACTTTATATAATGCGGAATAATTTAAACTTTTATGTCTTCTTACTTCAATTCCCTGAATCAAAACCTTTATCATCTACATGTCTTTGAATCAATCTTATTTTATGATTCACTTTATCACTGTTATTATATAAAATTTTACATTTCAATCCGATAACCTTTACATATCAGATAACTCTAACATTAGCTTTACAACTCAACATAAAACTATACGTCATAAAACATTTAGTACATCTCATGAATCTTAATCATGGTATAAAAACTTTAGCTAAAATATTAATCTTCGTGTATTATTTCTGATCTACGTCATTCAAGTAGCACATAGTGTTACCATCAATCCTTAACCTGCAAAAATGGTTATTTGCAAGGTTGAGCTCGACAGCCCAACAAAATCTAACAGTTTTCATGCATCATATAGCACATAATAACATGCTCAACATATATCTTATAAACATTGGACTAACATAACATACATGTTACAGTTCAAATAACAAGTATAAAGATTGAGTTCCTTACTCAATCAACATGCTTTACTCAATCAACGTAGTCATAATTTGACTTTAACATTTCATACATTCAACATATATATAACACATCATGCTCTTTGAAATAAACATTTAAAACAGTTAATCACCAAGTTCACATAGCAAATAGAAACTGAAAGACTTGCCTTGATTGTTGTTTACCAATAACAATTTAACAGCTTACAGATATCTGAACTTCACGTGACCTACACAATTATATAATCATTTACATTAACTATTAGTTACATAGCAATGCATAGTAGTTTTAATGTAAACCCTTTCCAATTAATCAATACACAATGTTCAATTTTATTGTGTTAACTTTAGACTTTTAACTCACTATATTTCTTCTTAGTCAAACTCGAAGTTCATTTAAGTGTTTAAGTCTTGCTAGGACTATTTATTGGTTTTATATTAACTCTATTCAATATCTTATAATATTCATTTCATTTGATTTAAAACACTTTTTACGTTCATTAACACTTATCACGACATTTCAACGTTTATTCGCCACACGCCTAATTTGTCTCTCTTGTGTGTGCTTAGTATGCGTATACAACTTATCTAATATATCATTTATTAATGTTAAGCATCATTATACTTCATAATATTCATGTTATATAACTTAGAACAACATCTATTATCGTCGACATCACTATACTTGTGTATGTGCATGTTCGACGCCCTCCGATTGCCTCCGAATACGCATCAGTCACACAGATGACCATTTTGACTACTGTTTCCGACCTCAAATTGAAAAACTTAGAGAATAAAGTTGTAGGTCTATTCGTCCTCATTCCGGATTATCTTGAATAACCTCAATCGGAGTTTGTATGAAAAAGTTATGCGTATTTTACTAAAACAGGTCAAAATAGTCACACCTGACATACTTTGGGCGCAATTGCGCATAATTAAACTATGGGCGCAGTATTTAGGGCACTATGCTAGTTAAAGCGTAACAGGACCTGAAGCTACTGTTCTTCGCGATTTTTGACACTTTTTCTCCTACTAATCTTCATAACTTGAGTTATACATATCCAAATTAGGCTGTTTTCGATTCTATGGATTCGTAATTCATAGAACTACAACATACTAGAATTCTAAGAATTTATAAAAACATTAACCAACCTAAAATTTGATCCAAAACACATGTTCATACTCTATTTTCATGTTTTAACACATTTAGCGAATTCGATCGCCACGGCTTCGTTTCTTAACCAATTAACACGATTTAAACTATTCCGTTTTTGTTTCTTAACATACTAACATAATCCAACATCAATTTATAGATTATAACAAGTATTGACCACAAAATTTTGTACTTTCTAAAGCCAATTTTCATGTAAAAACACTATTATAAACTTTTCTTCATACAAACCAAATTACATGAATTTTTATCATCAAACAACACTCACATGTGATAATTAACAGAGTATAAACCCTTCATACATATATATGTATCAATTCAACATAATTATCAATAGAAATTTCAAAAATAAGGGTTAACATTAGAGTAGATTATACATTGTTCCTTTGATTGTTTGCTAGCAAAGAGATGATGATTAGGTTTAAAAATTCTCCTCCAATCACAGTGATTCCTCTCTTGCTCTCTCTCCAAGCTCTCTGTGTTTCACTGTGTTCCTCTCTTCCAAACTCTCTGACTATAGCCTTACGAAGAAAAGAACGCGTAAAAATAAACCGAAGCTACCCACGTATTTCAGCTTATAAAATAATCGCCTTCTTCTTGTTAAATTAGACCAAAGGCCACAAGGCCTTGTTTGGCCACACACCAATTCCCCAAACTAGATTATTTTAATAATATTATATTATATAGTTTCATGTGTCACACCTTTAGTTAATTTATATAACACATAATAATAGTAATTAATAATAATTATAATCTCATTATAATTATACTTATAATTAATAAATAATTACACATATCTAATTTAATTAATAAATTAGATTTAAACATTATTTTATTTAATTTATTTATTCCTTTAATATTAAACAATTTATTTAATTTAATTAATTCATTAAATTAAATCTTCAAAGAATAAAATTTACCTTTGCTTTAATTTAATTATCATACACACGTAACTAAATTATTATACCACAATTTGATAAATTATTATTTTTTTAATAAATAAATTATTTAAAATATTTATTTAATTCAATAAATATTTAAAATAATTACCAAATTCATTTAATTTCTTCAATAGTTAACTTAACTATTGAACCTCACTTTCCTAATATATGAATATATATTTTTCTTCACACCGATCACACATTTTAACATATATAGCACATATATATACATACTCAAACTCAAAATATCTCATAATAAGAATTTTAATTATTAAATTCCTATTTTAATAACTTATAAAAATTCGGGTTGTCACATCATTCCCTCCTTATAAGGATTCCATCCTCGGAATCACCGAAACCCTACCTTACTCAGGTTTTCACAAAATCTCTTTCACCATTATCGTTGAATAACTTCAACACGTTACCTTAATATAGGTTTTATATTTCCTACGCCCACAATTCTTGATAATAAATTCTTGTAAGTTTTATTTCATAACTTTACCTTGAACTCAATTATATTTTGAGTATTATATATTCTTTAACCTATTCATTTCCTTCTCTAAGGATCATTATCATAAACACTCAAGATATTACATTCACCCATTCTTCTAAGAATTTCGTCCTCAAAATTTTATTTATTAATCTTCATTCAATCAATCTATCAAAATAGATTTTACGTTAATACTTTATTCATTCATTGGGTTCTGAAACCAAATTCTTTCTCTAAGGATCTTTCTAAGATCATCATATTCCTCACCTCTTCCTCTTCTAAGAGTTTCACATTTCTCTTCTTTCTGGAGTTTCAATTCTTTCTTGAAATTATTATGTTTTGCTTAATTTTCTCATCCTTTCTAATTTCACCTTTCAGAGTAATAAGAATCTTCCACAATTGCTCAATAATTGGGAAGCGATATGAATAACAGGAATTTAAAAGATTCCAAATCATGCTGAGGGTCATAAGACCTTGAACTACGTCCACAGTTATAAGTACTCTTTCAACTTAAACCTTAACAGTCATTAGACTATAGGGACTCCCGTACTTAGGGTGTTAAGCCCTTCGTATGATGTATTGTGTTAGAGTTTATGCCCTAGAGGCCAATTATTTGATATAATTGCATAGCGTTTTGATATTATATTTGATTGAATAAATGAATGATTTTATTATGGTTTTATTTACCACGTTATATAATTGTTAACATAATAAAATTCCTTAGAATAGTGATACAAATTATATAGTTTCAAGTATGTGACTTGAACATGAGATTATATAATTATAATTAGTATCATTGTTCTTAAATGTCCCTAGTTGAGTATCATTGTTGATGGGACAACAATGATGCATTGAGACTAGTATGTGGGTTGACTGATGACCAAATCTCATTGGTCATAAATATATGAGATATTAAGTCAATGCATAAGTACATGTTAGAGAATGATGTACTGGACAGACCCACCATGAGAATTCTATGTGGAGCATTATGCGAAGTGTCATTAGAAATTCTCATAGTGACAATAATGTAATGGTCCTCCGATATGAAATCACTATATTACTACATGGGAATTTATGTACTTTGATATCATCAAATGTCACCTTTAATAGGGTGGACTATAAAGGTGATTATTGGGTACATCATGAATCGTGTGAGGAATATGAGTGATCTAGATGGAATTTAACCCTCCTATATATTAGGGGTGATATCCATAGGCCTCTTGATTGAGTAGGACTATGAAATGCATGGCCATGCTCAAATAGTGATTTATTTCATATAGTCTACTCATTGATCAAGAAAACTCAGATTAAATTATAAAGAGTATGCCACATTTCATGACTCGAGTTTAATCTAGGATATTAAGGTTAAAATGATTAAATTACATTAAAACATTGGTCACAAAAAGGTTGCATCGAATCATCGATCTTATTATTACTTGGGTAGCAGTGATGCATTACTAGATGCCGCTCACTGTTTATAATTTTATAATATGATTTTAAAATTATTTCCAACATAATAATAACCTATAGGGTCACACACATAGAACGTAATTTAAAATGGAATTAATTTAAATTTCAAGGATTTAAATATATTAATATGATTAATAGTATTTAAATCATGAATTTGTACAACTTAGTGCAAGCACAAAACCCTCACCCATACAAAGATTTGTACAACTCAACCATCACATGAGTCCTCAATTAAAATCCCACCTAACTCTTTCTTACTTATAACTTGCTCTTTGCTCGATACGAATTCCTCGTATCACATAATCTATAACTCCTCGTGAGTTATCTCGTACTATTTCATAGTACATCATCTTCATAGCATCAAGCTATAATTATTCAAACATTACACACCATCTTTCCTTTATAACTTAAATGAGATCACGTCCGTGATCTTATTCTATAATCATCTCCTTAAAATTCTTTCCTTAACTCATGATCGTTTTGTTTTACGATCCTCTTTCTTTCCTTTTTCATCATTTACGACATTATTCGTTATCTTGGCTATTGGAGTTAGGTAACTCCCTTTTCTTATCTTTATATCTCTTCAAGATTCTTCTTTGAATTTCCTTGTTTATATAACAATTCTTCCTTTAAGAATTTCTAACTTCTTTTACAGTACTCAACATTTTATTTAAGTTCTACATTTTCATCATACGTATCCATTTTCTATACTTGGTACACATCGAGTCTCTAATAGTTTCAATATGGTGCGCTGAGTGGTTTCCCACAAACAACCAACAAACTAGGTTCCGAGTTGCTAGTTCGTATATACCTTCGCTCTATGAAGAAATCGTTTAGCCCAGATACCATACATCAACTATTAAAGAGTACGATTGTACCATACTTAGATATAACTTTTTATTCTTAACTTCTTTATAATTCTCTTCTTATAGACATTGTCTATTTATTATCACCTTACATCCTTATTATTGGAGTTGGGTAACCCCACATTCATACTCCTTATAACTCTACGAGATTCTTCTTTGAATCCTCTCACGCATGTTTTAATCCCTTTTTTATAAATTTCTTAAATTACTTCTTATTATACAAACTCTATCTGAGCTTATTCTTTCATTATCTTCATCTTCCTTCTCTAAGGTTATAGCCTACGATACTCCTACCTAAGGTTTATAACCTATCAGCTTTGATACCAACTGTAACGACCTCAAAATTCAAACAATTTAATTATCAACTTTGGTCGTTAATAACACATCTACCTTCCGGTTTTACATCATTATTCGACATTAAACTTTATATAATGCGGAATAATTTAAACTTTTATGTCTTCTTACTTTAATTTCCTAAATCAAAACCTTTATCATCTACATGTCTTTGAATCAATCTTATTTTATGATTCACTTTATCACTGTTATTATATAAAATTTTACATTTCAATCCGATAACCTTTACATATTAGATAACTCCAACATTAGCTTTACAACTCAACATAAAACTATACGTCATAAAACATTTAGTACATCTCATGAATCTTAATCATGGTATAAAAACTTTAGCTAAAATATTAATCTTCGTGTATTATTTCTGATCCACGTCGTTCAAGTAGCACATAGTGTTACCTTCAATCCTTAACCTGTAAAAATGGTTATTTGCAAGGTTGAGCTCGACAGCCCAACAAAATCTAACTGTTTTCATGCATCACATAGCACATAATAACATGCTCAATATATATCTCATAAACATTGGACTAACATAACATACATGTTATAGTTCAAATAACAAGTATAAAGATTGAGTTCCTTACTCAATCAACATGCTTTACTTAATCAACGTAGTCATAACTTGACTTTAACATTTCATACATTCAACATATATATAACACATCATGCTCTTTGAAATAAACATTTAAAATAGTTAATCACCAAGTTCACATAGCAAATAGAAACTGAAAGACTTGCCTTGATTGTTGTTTACCAATAACAATTTAACAGCTTATAGATATCTGCACTTCACGTGCCCTACACAATTATATAATCATTTACATTAACTATTAGTTACATAGCAATGCATAGTAGTTGTAATGTAAACTTTAATCTACATCCTATAACCCTTCCTATTAATCAATACACAATGTTCAATTTGATTGTGTTAACTTTAGACTTATAACTCACTATATTTCTTTTTAGTCAAACTCAAAGTTCATTCAAGTGTTTATGTCTTTCTAGGACTATTTATTGGTTTTATATTAACTCTATTCAATATCTTATAATATTCATTTTATTTGATTTAAAACACTTTTTACGTTCATTAACACTTATCACGGCGTTTCAACATTTATTCGTCACACGCCCAATTTGTCTCTCTTGTGTGTGCTTAGTATGCGTATACAAATTATCTAATATATCATTTATTAATGTTAAGCATCATTATACTTTATAATATTCATGTTATATAACATAAAACATCTATTATCGTCGACATCACTATATTTGTGTATGTGCATGTCCGATGCCCTCCAATTACCTCTGAATACGCATCAGTCACACAGATGACCATTTTGACCACTATTTTCAACCTCAAATTAAAAACCTTAAAGAATAAAAGTTGTAGGTCTATTCGTCCTCGTTCCGGATCATCTTGAATCTCCTCAATCGGAGTTTGTATGAAAAAGTTATGCGTATTTTACTAAAACAGGTCAAAATAGTCACACCTGACATACTTCGGGCGCAGCTGCACCCAATTAAGCATTGGACACAACGTAGCTGCGCCCGTTAGCAGAAACGGGACCTGAAGCTACTGTTATTTGCGATTTTTGACCATTTTTCTCCTACTAATCTTCATAACTTGAGTTATACACATCCAAATTAGTCCGTTTTCGATTCTATGGATTCGTAATTCATAGAACTACAACATACTAGAATTCTAAAAAATTTATAAAAACATTAACCAACCTAAAATTTGATCCAAAACACATGTTCATACTCTATTTTAATGTTTTAACACATTTAGCGAATTCGATCGCCACGGCTTCGTTTCTTAACCCATTAACACGATTTAAACTACGCCGTTTTCGTTTCTTAACATACTAACATAATCCAACATCAATTTATAGATTATAACAAGTATTGACCACGAAATTTTGTACTTTCTAAAGCCAATTTTCATGTAAAAACAATATTATAAACTTTTCTTCCTACAAACCAAATTACATGAATTTTTATCATCAAACAACACTCACATGTGATAATTAACAGAGTAAAAACCCTTCATACATATATATGTATCAATTCAACATAATTATCAATAGAAATTTCAAAAATAAGGGTTAACATTAAAGTAGGTTATACCTTGTTCCTTTGATTGTTTGCTAGCAAAGAGATGATGATTAGGTTTAGAAATTCTCCTTCAATCACAATGATTCCTCTCTTGCTCTCTCTCCAAACTCTTTATGTTTCACTGTGTTCCTCTCTTCCAAACTCTTTGAATATAGCCTTAGGAAGAAAAGAACGCGTAAAAATAAACTGAAGCTACCCACGTACTTCAGTTATAAAATAATACGCCTTCATCAGTTAAATTAGACCAAAGGCCACAAGGTCTTGTTTGGCCACACACCAATTCCCCCAAACTAGATTATTTTAATAATATTATATTATATAGTTTCATGTGTCACACCTTTAGTTAATTTATATAACACATAATAGTAGTAATTAATAATAATTATAATCTCATTATAATTAATAAATAATTACATATATCTAATTTAATTAATAAATTAGATTTAAACATTACTTTATTTAATTTATTTATTCCCTTTAATATTAAACAATTCATTTAATTTAATTAATTCATTAAATTAAATCTTCAAAGAATAAAATTTACCTTTGCTTTAATTTAATTATCATACACACGTAACAAAATTATTATACCACAATTTCATAAATTATTTATTTTTCTCAATAAATAAATTATTTAAAATATTTATTTAATTCAATAAATATTTAAAATAATTACCAAATTCATTTAATTTCTTCAATAGTTAACTATTGAACCTCACTTTTCCAATATATGAATATATATTTTTCTTCACACCGCATCACACATTTCAACATATATAAAGACGATATATATACATATTCAAACTCAAAACATCTCATAATAAGAATTTTAATTATTAAATTCCTATTTTAATAACTTATAAAAATTCGGGTTGTCACAGAGATGGGGATATCCTTCGCTAGTATGACCTACCTAAGTTTATTGTTATTTATTTGGTCGGTCAGAATATAGAGGTATTATGTGGTATATCAATTAGCCCTTATTTTGTGGCAGTATTTAAAAATGGCATTTGATAATATTGAGATAAGCAATGGACCACAGGAGATCGTTGAGTCACCACAAATCAATAACCACGAAAATGTGCACCAGGAAGGCAACAATCTTCATGTACACAACAACATCGACCAAATGATGAACTATAGAATGTTCAGAGGGTTTTTGTAATTCATGCAACATCAGGTGAGAGAGACTCCTATTCAAAATGCAGGTGGAAACATTGGCAACTCTAAGATGGTCACCGCTAAGCAGTTCAAGTAATTGGGACCACCAAAGTTTTTGGGAAAGCCAGAACCAGTTAAGGCAGAGATGTGGATAAAGCAGATCACCAAGATATTTGATGTCTTGGGATGCTCCGAGGAGTAAAAGGTTCCCTTTACCACCTTCATGTTGCGAGGAGAGGAAGATTACTGGTGGGAATCCGTAAAACGTACCCAACTTGCCGCACTGAAGATGTCTTGGGAGAAGTTCCAAGAACTGTTCAACGATAAGTACTTTTTTGAAAGTATTCGACACATGAAGGAGGTGGAGTTCATTAAGCTGGAACAAAATAATATAACTGTGTCATAGTACGAGTCTAAGTTTGTGACGCCCTCAAAAGAGGTATACATCACCCATCTTGGGTCGCCAAATACATGGTACTGAATACAAATACAAACTTAAGTATACAACATGAGTTGAGAGTTTTTACACGAATATTATCTCATAGACAATATCCAAACTCAAATTCAATCCTCATTACATTTATTATCACACTAAATAGTGAGGACTACTAAATAAAACCATCTCGGACCGTCACTCCATTCCTCGACTAGTCCCGGCTACGTTCTCATTTCCTGAAGAGAATAATGAAAGTAAAAGGGTGAGCTCAACTAGCCCAGTAAGAAATATTATGACTGAGATAATGCATAACAAATTATCGTTAGCTTTTAACAGTGTTAAACTGATAAAATACAATAAATATCAAGTTTAACGGCAGCAGAATAATCAATCCATTAGAAGAGTCAAGTAGAGCATGATATCTACTATCTTCTATGATTTAAAAAGTTTATAATCAATTTTATTGTAGAGACTCAGTTTAACAAATAAACCACATCATCGAATCATCCTGGCACTACGGGCCTAAGATATTCATTAGTATCACGTCCACGAATTATCCATGCACTACGGGCCAAGGATATTCGTGTAATCATCAATGGTTATGATCATGCCAACAACTGCCCATCAATGCACTACGGGCCAATGATGACATTTACCACATCATTTGTAATATTACAGTCATGATTATACCGAATAATCCCTAGTCATAATCATACCAATCAACAGTCCATCTATGTACTACGGGCCAAAGATGACTTTCATAACAATATAAGCATGAGGGTGATGACAATGATATAAGAATTCAATTAAAAGAAAGAAAATGATAAATTTTTAAAGATTTATAATTTAATTTATCCAGAATTCAATAATGTTCAAATTGTCAACATGATACTGCTTTGTGGAGTAAATTTCAAGAATAATATTGTATCAAAAATGATTTGAACCGAAAAGAATTCAAATTTTGTCATGAATAGTACCTCAGATAGTAACCGAGTGAATAGTACCCCGTGAATAGTACTTCGGGAATAGTACCCCGTGAATAGTACTCTGGCATAAAAAAGTTAAAACTTATCAAGAATGCTCAAGAATAATATTTCCATGAAAAGATACTTAATGAAGCGCAAATTTCAAGGATATTCTACTAATTTCATGGAGTATAGAAGCCAAAGCTTAACAAAATGACTATAGAATTTAGAATCTGAAACGAAATAATTTTACTTAAATACTACAGAGTATGGAAGAAAATATTATTTCTTACGAGTATTGAACAAAAATAATATCCCTTACCTTAAAAAGAAGAATATTCCGACTGGTATAGCGGGGATATTCTTGAAGAAAACTTGCACTGTTTTCTACACTTAAAGTTTTATTAAACTCTAAATAAATACGCTTAAGATTATAGAAGAATTCTCTGATTATGGTGTGATTTTCAATTCTAAACTAAGCATCCTATTTATATAAGAATGGAAAGGATACTATTTGAATTTTCACGGGTGAACAGTTTAAGAATTCACGGGCACCGAATTTTTGAGTTCACAAGACTTTACTATGCACTGCATAGTAAAATACTATGCAAATAAAATATAATATATTCTATTTTTCATAAAAAACAAAACTTATTATAATATATATATATATATATATATATATATATATATATATAAACTTTAACCACCTGTGACATTTCCTTTTCCAACAACTTTGTTTTTCAACATATGTGGGCCCCACATGTGGCCCCCACCTAATATTATATATATATATATATATATATATATATATATCAAATAACTTTCTACCGATTATTTTGAAGAATGGGTAAATGAGGGTCCATAAAATAAGCAAAATTTACAACAAATACTTCATAAAAATCCCCTCAATATTTTTAACAATATTTATTCATTATTATTATAACACGCTATATTAACAACCAGATTGTTCCTAGGAAAGAGGGGACTTTTCGATAAGGATTTCTCCCTATTGGCGCACAATTAGGTGACCAAACCCTTTTTTTCGATAGAACTTTCTAGACATTGTTAATTATGCAGATAATAATATGAATAACTTTTCATCTTAATTATTGATTTAATAATATAAAATATTGTGACAATAATTGAATCAACTAATGTGAGATACTATGCAGCAATTACTGTAGAAATAATTGAGTAAAACTGAGTGACTTCTCACGTAAACATCAATAATCAATACCGTGTGCTACTATGCAACCACGCATATTACTGTACTTTTACCATCGGGTATTCCAACAATTAACGGTAAAACTTTCGCCGTTATTTTTATAAAAAGACATTTCTGTTGTTTTCTAACTCCGACAATAATTCCGTTGTGGGGTCCACCAATGATTGTGTTGTTGTACGAATATTTCTTGTTAAAACAAATATTCCCCAACCAATCGAATATTTTATAACAACTTGCATACTTTGCAAAATTTATAAATATTACCCACAAGTATAACATTATAATAAATCCACATCATAATATTCAAAAATATATTTCGAGAAAAATTAATCTTTATTTATGAAAGTTGGGGTCTTACAACCTCCCCTTCTTATGAAATTTCGTCCTCAAAATTAGGGCACATACCTGGTATGATAAAGAGGTGAGGATACTTTGATTTCATTTCAGATTCCAACTCCCAGGTCATTTCCTCAACATCGTGGTTTCTCCACAAAACTTTAACTTGAGGTATAACCTTGGAGCGTAGAATATGTTCCTTTTTATCCAAGATTTTAACAGGTACCTCTTCATACGTTAAATCTTTCGCTATTTCATTTGGTTCTAAATCAATAATGTGGTTCGGGTCTTCCACATATTCACGTAATATAGATATGTGAAAAACATTATGAACACGTGACATACTTGGCGGTAAGGCGAGTCTATAGGCCACAGTTCCTACTCAATCAAGGATTTCAAATGGGCTAATGAATCGAGGATTGAACATTCCTCTCTTTCTAAATCTCGTAACTCCATTCCATGGAGCAACACGTAATAACACATGCTCTCCAACATTGAATTCCACGTCTCTTCGATGAAGATCAGCATAACTCTTTTGTCGATCTTATGAGGTTTTTATATGTCAGATCATTTGAATCTGTTCTGTTGTTATGCATACTAATTTTGGTCCCAACAACGTTTCTTCACCCACCTCATCCCAGCATACTGGAGAACGACACTTGCATCCATACAACGCCTCGAATGGAGCCATGCCAATACTTGCTTGATAATTGTTGTTGTAGGGAAATTCCACTAATGGAAAGAACTTGTCCCACCTTCCTTTGAAGTCAAGGACACAAAGTATTAATAGATCCTCAAGAGTTTGAATAGTCCTCTCTAATTTCCCGTCCATTTCAGGATGATATGCCAAACTGAATCATAAATCCGTGCCCATAGATTTTTGTTAACTAACCTAAAATCATGAAGTGAATCTTGGATCTCGATCAGAAACTATGGATACTGGCATACCATGCAGTCTTACAATCTCAATTATGTAAATACGAGCAAGTCGTTCAAGTGAATAAGTTTCTCGTATAGGTAAGAAATGAGCAGACTTGGTCAATCTATTAACAATGACACAAATTGCATCTATGCCTTGAGAAACCTTGGGAAGACCAGTAACGAAATCCATGGTAATGTGTTCCCACTTCCATTCTAGAATTTTAAGTGGTTACAATGGACCTTTTGGCTTTTGATGCTCTGCCTTAACTCGTTAGCACATTAAACACATTGAGATAAACTCCACGATTTCTCTTTTTATATTGCTCCACCAAAAATGTATGTCGAAGATCACGATACATTTTGGTACTCCCAGGATGGATTGCAAATGGTGAGTTGTGCACCTCCATCGTGATCTTATACTTTAAATTAGGGTTGTTAGGAACACAAAGTCTGGAGTTGACTCGAAGTATTCATTCTTCATTGATTTTTGCTTCTGGAATAACACCTTCTTGTACTTTCTTCCTCATACGCATCAGCTCCAGGTCTGTAGCTTGAGCAGCTTTAACTTTATTGATTAAAGTTGGTTCTACTCATATATTTTCCATCATCACGCGGGTCCCTGGAGTCTTTATCTCTATCTCCATCCTTCATAAGTCATACAAAATGGGCTTTTGCGTTGAAAATATTGCACTCGTACCCGCATATGATCTTCTACTCAACGCGTCGGCTACCACGTTTGCTTTTTCCAGGATGGTATTGAATAGTATGATTAAAATCTTTCAACAGCTCGAGCCAACGTCGTTGTCGCATGTTGAGTTCCTTTTGGGTGAAGAAATATTTGAGGCTTTTATGATCAGTATAGATCTCCACCTTCTCCCCATACAGGTAATGTCTCCATATCTTTAGTGCGAAAATGACTGCTACCAACTCTAGATCATAAGTAGGATAATTTGTAAGACCCTGAATTTTATGAAATGGAAGTATTCAATTTTCTTATAATTATTATGTTATTTAGTAAATGGTTAAATTGATAAAGGTTAAAGTTAAGGGTGATATGTGAAAAATTTTCAAAGTATGCAAGTTGTTATAAAATATTCGTTCGGTCGGGGAATATTCTTTTTGTCGGGGAATATCCGTAGGATGGCACAATCATTGGTGGACCCCACAACGGAAGTATTGTCGTAGTTAGAAAATGACAAAATTGTCTTTTTATAAAAATAACGGCGGAAGTGTTACCGTTAAAACTGTTGAACTACCTGGTAGTAAAAAGTACAATGTCTACGCGTGGTTGCATAAGAGCACACGGTATTGATTATTGATGCTTACGTGAGAAGTCACTCGCTTATACTCAATTATTGCTACAAGAATTCTTTGCATCATATCTCTCATATTATTGATTCAATTATTGTCACAGTATTATCTGTATAATGTGTTATATTATTAAATTAATAATTGAGATGAAAAAGTTATTCATATTATTATTTGTAATATTGAAAATGTCTAGAAGTTCACATCGAGGAGAGGTTTGGTCACCTAATTCATACTACTAATAACGAGAAATCCTTATCGGAATGCCCCCTCTTTCCTGGGAACCACCTGGTTGTTAAATATTGTGAATTATAATATTAATGATGAATAAGTTCGTGTTGATTAAAGATGAAATTGATAGTTCCATTGTGTTGGAATTATTAATGTTAGTGGAAATCGACATTTATTTCGATAATAATTGATGTCTGGAGGTTATATTAACCAATCGGGTAATTAACCGGATAAATGAGTAATTAATTGCTATTGATTCACATGATTATAACTATTTGTTCACATGTGTATACTATTGATTCACATTCATTTACTATTAGGGGAGTTGGTGAAAGATTGATAATACTTGCATGACTAAGGAAAAAAAAGAGGTATAGATGGAGGTACTATACTGTAATTCGTATTTTCACATGTCTAGAACTATTGATTCACATGATTTACTATTGATTCACATGATTTACTATTAAGGGAGGTGGTGCAAGTTTGATAATACTTGAAGGACCAAATTAAAAATGAAGGAAAAGAGGAAGGAATTATACTGTAATATTTTGAGCCCCAAAACGTGCAATTATCGAAACTATATTTTTCTATAAATAGAAGCCCATTCTTCCTTCATTTTTCACCAATTCACTAAAGCTATAGAGCAATTATTATAGAGAGAAATTATAGAGAGAAAGAAGAAGAGAAGTCTGCTACCTCACTATTCCAGTATCCAGTTTCTTCTAAGGTAAGGGGTGTTATTCTTTCGTATTCATGAAGAGAGTTATTTTCTTTCAATACTCGTAAGAGTTGTTATTCCATTCTTTATTATTATGTTGGAATAACATGTCTATGCGAAGTACCAAATATATGGTAAAATTTTTCTGTTATTCCATTCTTTATTATTATGTTGGAATAACCTGTCTGTGCGGTCTATCGCATGCCTGGTGAATTCTATTGTCATTCCATTCTTTATTATTCTGTTGGAATATCCTGTCTGTGCGGATTACGAATGACCTGGTTCCGTTCTTTATTATTCTGTTGGAATATCTTGTCTGTGCGGATTACGCATGGCTTGGTTCCATTCTTTATTATTCTGTTGGAATAACCTGTCTATGTGGATTACCGCATGAATGGTGAATGATCATTCGTATTCATTTTTATTAAATTATGGAAATGATCTCGTCTGCGTGGATTACCGCATGGCGGTGAAAATCAATTTGCGCTTTAAGTATATTCTATTATACTCAAATGCGAGATATCATTTCTTTGTACTCGCTATGAAATATCATTTTTTTGGTATTTTCTTTTACGAGTTACTATTTATGGGTTACTATTCACCCGATTACTATTCACTCTAGTATTATTCACTCGGGTATTCGGGGCACTTTTCATGCCAGAGTACTATTCACGGGTTACTATTCACCCGAATATTATTCACTCGGGTATTTGAAGTACTTTTCATATCGGGATACTATTCATGAGGTACTATTCCTGAAGTACTATTCACAGGGTACTATTTACGGGGTACTATTTACCCGAAAAATATATTCTTTTCTGTCCAAATTATTTTTGGTACATGAATATTATTCTTGAATTTTACTCTACAAAGCAATATCATGTTGACAATTTGGATATCTTTAAACTCTGGATAAATTTAAAGTCTTTAATATTTATCCTTGATTTTGTTTGATTTGATTTCGGTTGATTATTACTTATATCATTGTCATCATCCTCGTGCTTATATTGTGATGAAAGTCATCTTTGGCTTACGTGGATAAATGGACTTGGTATGATTATGACCAGGGATTATTCGGTATAATCACGACCATAATATGACGAATGATATGGTAAAAGTCCTCATTGGCCTGTAGTTCATTGATGGACAGTTGTTGGTATGATTATGACCAGGGATTAATCGGTATAATCATGACCATAGATGATTACATGAACATCCTTGGTCGTGGTGCAGGGATGATTCAATTTTATTTATTAAGCTGAGTCTCAGCGATAAAGTTGATGAAAAACTTTTAAATCATAGAAGATAGTTGATTTTATGCTCTACTTGACTCTTCTAATGGATTACTTATTTCCGCTGCAGTTGTTGATCTAAAACTTGTTGTCTATTGTATTCTATCAGTTGTTATACTGTTGAAGGCTAAGGATAATTTATTCTGCATTATCTTAGTCATAATATTTCTTATCGGGCTAGTTGAGCTCACCCTTTCTTTCATTGTTCTTTTCAGGAAATGCGAATATAACTGGGATGAGTAGGGGAATGGAGTGATGGTCCAGGATAAATGGCTTTAGTAGTCCTCACTATTCTATGGAATAATGTGATAATAATTATAATGAGGACACCATTGAGTGTGGATATTGTCAGATATTGTCTAGATGACAATATTCTTGTTTAAACTCTCAGCTATGTTTTGTCGTATTTTACACGACTGTTGTATAATTAAGTTATATTTGAATTTATGTACCATGTATCTTGCGACTCAAGATGGGTGATGTATACCTATTTTGGGGGTGTCACATAATTCCTCTCATATTCTTTGAGTTGTCGTGAGGCATATGCTAGGACTTTCCCATGTTTCATGAGAACACATCCTAACCCTCTTCCTGAAGCATCGTTGTAGATGACGAATCCCTCCGAACCAGATGGTATTGTCAGAACAGGTGCTGAAATGAGTCTCCTCTTGAGTTCTTGAAAACACTTCTCACATTCCTCGCTCCAACCGAATTTTGTATCTTTCCGAGTCAGCTGAGTTAATGGAGTAGCGATTCGAGAAAACCCTTCTACGAATCTCCGATAATAACTTGCTAAGCCGAGAAAGCTACGTACTTCGGTCATTGACTTAGGTTGCTCCCAGCTTTGAATTGCTTTAATCTTTACCAGATCAATAGATATTCCATATTTGATATCACGTGCCCAAGGAATGCTACCTCCTCAAGCCAGAATCGCATTTCTTCAACTTGGTATATAGCTTGTTTTCACGAAGCTTTTGGAGTATCATCCTCAAGTGTTGCTCATGATCTTCACGGCTTTTGGAGTAAATGAGGATGTCATCAATAAGGACGACCACAAAGTGATCCAAATATTCTTTGAATATTTGGTTCATCATATCCATGAAGGCAGCAGGAGCATTAGTTAATCCAAAAGACATGACTAGGAATTTGTAATGCCCATACCGAGTTCTGAAAATAGTCTTTGGAATGTCATCAGTTTTAATCTTTAATTGATGATATCCAGAACGAAGATCGATCTTTGAAAAGAATTTGACACCTTCCAACTGGTCAAACAGGTCATCAATGCGAGGTAACATATACCTATTCTTGATGGTGACATGATTCAACTTCCGATAGTCAATACAAAGTTGCATACTTCCATCTTTCTTCATTACGAAGAAAACAGGAGCACCCCAAGGAGACGTACTAGGACGAATGAAACCGATGTCTAACAATTCCTGCAGTTGGGTCTTTAACTCCTGAAGTTCAATAGGAGACATTCGATATGGGGCTTTGGAAATGGGTTTTGTACCGGGTTCAAGGTTGATACAAAATTTAATTTCACGCTCTGGGGTAGGCCAGGAAGTTCTTCAGGGAATACGTCATGAAATTTATTAACAATAGAAATATCATTCAAATCTGACGTATTTTTGTTTAAATCTGTGACATGGGCAATGAAAGCTTGACATCCGCTTTTCAATAAATGAATAACTTTATGGATTGATATGACAACGATTAACTTTAGTGGTTTGGGTGCTTGAATTCGCATAATAGGTTGGTTAGGAATATAACAACTAACAACTTTACAAAAATAATCAATTTTAGCATAATGAGTAGTTAACCAATCAATTCCTAAAATTACATCAAATGCAAGTATTTTCAAATAGATAAGATCGACAGGTAATGTGCGATTACCGATTTGAATCAAACAAGACTTATAAACAATGGATGTAATGAAGGTTTCTCCCAATGGATTTTCAACAGATAAGTCAAAGTCTAATTTCTACGGAGGTAAATTTAAACGTTGAGCACAAGTAGGAGAAATAAAAGAATGGGTATAACCGATATCAAATAAGGTATAGACTTCACAAGAGTTTATGATTAGCTTACCCGTTATGATCTCGTTCGGGTTCCTCGCTTTTTGGGAGGTCATGACAAACACTCTCCCTTGAACTACCAACTTTAACTTGTCTAAGATGACATTTGGTCTCACCATCCCAAATGGACATGGCTTCGCTGAACAACAAAATTGAGCTAGGTGACCTTCTCTTCTGCAATTATAACATACTTTGGACTGCATCGTGCAGTTTGGACTGATGTGTCCCTCCCCTCTGCATTTGAAACATACGGTTGGTGGTCGTTCTCCTTCCTTAACAACGGTTGTTGGTGCTGATGTCTTTCCATCATTATTGAATATCCTCTTCTTGAAATTTCCATTTCTATTATCTTGGCCAGAATTTCCATCGAAATGGTTACCATTTTTGGCATGTTGATTCCCTCCACATTACTTGTCACTGCTTCGATGACTGCTACCACTGGTATTATCATTTTGCCGGCTGCTCTCTCTTGGTTGGGTTGACTCATTATCGCGCTCCAATAACTGAGCCCTATTCATAACATCTGAATACAAGCAAAGTTTTTGAGAAATGAGGTATTGACGTATTTTGGGTTTTAAACCTCGTAGAAACATTCACGTCATTCACTCCTCATGATCAACCAAATGGGATGCAAACTGGGACAACTCGGTAAACTTAGCCTCGTACTGTGACACGGTCATATTTTTTTGTTCCAGCTTGATGAACTCCACCTCCTTCATGTTATGAATACTTTTGGGAAAGTACTTGTCGTTGAATAGTTCTTGGAACTTCTCCCAAGACATCTTTAGTGACGCAGGTTAAGTACGTTTTACAGATTCCCACCAGTAATCTGCCTCTCCCCGCAACATGAAGGTGGCAAAAGGAACCTTTTGCTCCTTGGAGCATCCCAGGACATCAAATATCTTGGTAATCTGCTTTATCCACGTCTCTACCTTAAATGGTTCTGGCTTTCCCCAAAACTCTGGTGGTCCCAACTCCTTGAACTACTTAGCGGTGACCACCCATGAGTTTTTAGTGTTTCCACCTGCATTTTGAACAGGAGTCGCTCTCGCCTGATGTTATATGAATTGCATAAAGCCTCAGAACATCTCATAGTTCATTATTTGGTCGATGTTGTTATTTTCCTGAGGATTATTGCCTTCTTGAGGCATATTATCCTGGGTATTGATCGTTTGTGACTCAACAGTCACATGGGCTCCATTGCTTAACTCGACATTTTCAGAAGCCATTTTTCAAACATTGCCACAAAACAAGAGTTAATTGGCATGCCACATATTATCCCTATATTCTGACCGACCAATTAAATAACAAATAAACTTAGGTAGGTCATACTAGCGAAGGATTTCCCCCGTCTCTCCCCCTACTTCTAGTCTCACATCTTAGCTAGGGATCATATCCCTAAGCTTTGATACCAACTGTGACGCCCCCAAAATAGGTATACATCACCCATCTTGGGTCGTCAAATACATGGTACTGAATATAAATACAAACTTAAGTATACAACATGAGCTGAGAGTTTTTAGATGAATATTATCTTATAGACAATATCCAAACTCAAATTCAATCCTCATTACATTTATTATCACACTAAATAGTGAGGACTACTAAAAAAACCATCTCGGACTGTCACTCCATTCCCCGACTAGTCTCGGCTATGTTCTCATTTTCTGAAGAGAACAATGAAAGCAAAAGGGTGAGCTCAACTAGCCAAGTAAGAAATATTATGACTAAGATAATGTAGAACAAATTATCGTTAGCCTTCAACAGTGTTAAACTGATAAAATACAATAAATATCAAGTTTAACTGCAGCAGAACAAGCAATCCATTAGAAGAGTCAAGTAGAGCATGATATCTACTATCTTCTATGATTTAAAAAGTATATCATCAATTTTATCGCTGAGACTTAGCTTAACAAATAAACCACATCATCGAATCATCCCTGCACTACGGGCCTAAGATATTCATTAGTATCACGTCCATGAATTATCCATGCAATACAGGCCAAGGATATTCGTGTAATCATCAATGGTCATGATCATGCCAACAACTATCCATTAATGCACTACGGGCCAATGAGGACATTTACCACATCTTTTATAACATTACGGTCATGATTATACCGAATAATCCCTGGCCATAATCATACCAATCAACAGTCCATCTATGTACTACGGGCCAAAGATGACTTTCATAACAATATAACCATGAGGGTGATGACAATGATATAAGAATTTAATTAAAAGAAAGCAAAGGATAAGTTATTAAAGATTTATAATTTAATTTATCTAGAATTCAATAATGTCCAAATTGTCAACATGATACTGCTTTGTGGAGTAAAATTCAGGAATAATATTGTATCAAAAATAATTTGGACCGAAAAGAAATTAATTTTTGTCATGAATAGTACACTGGGTGAATAGTAACCGAGTGAATAGTACCCGATGAATAGTACTTTAGGAATAGTACCCCCGTGAATAGTACTCCGACATGAAAAAGTTAAAAATTATCAAGAATGCTCAGAATAATATTTTCATGAAAAGATACTTGATGAAGCATAAATTTCAAGGATATTCTACTAATTTAATGGAGTATAGAAGCCAAAACTTAACAAAATGAGTATAGAATTCATAATCTGAAACGAAATAATATTACTTACATACTACAGAGTATGGAAGAAAATATCATTTCTTACGAGTATTGAACAAAAATAATATCCCTTACCTTAAAAAGAAGAGTATTCCGACTGGTATAGCGGGGATATTCTTGAAGAAAACATGCACTGTTTCTACACTCAAAGCTTTCTTAAACTCTAAAGAAATACGCTCAAGATTATAGAAGAAGAATTCTCTGATTCTGGTGTGATTTTCAATTCTAAACTAAGCATCCTATTTATAGGAGAATGGAAATGATACTATTTGAATTTTCATGGGTGAACAATTTGAGAATTCACGGGCGCCGAATTTCTGATTTCACAAGACATTACTGTGCACTGCATAGTAAAATACTATGCAAATAAAATATAATATATTCTATTTTTCATAAAAAAAACAAAACTTATTATAATATATATATATATACCGAATAACTTTCTACCGATTATTTTGAAAATTGAGTAAATGGGTGTCCATAAAATAAGCAAAATTTACAACAAATACTTCATAAAAATACCCTCAATATTTTTAACAATATTTATTTTTCATTATTATAACTCGCAATATTAACAACCAGAGGGGTCTTTTCGATAAAGATTTCTCCCTATTGGCGCGCAATTAGGTGACCAAACCCCTTTCCTCGACATAACTTTCTAGAAATTGTTAAGTATGCAGATAATAATATGAATAACTTGTCATCTCAATTATTGATTTAATAATATATAATATTGTGATAATAATTGAATCAAATAACGTGAGATACTATAAAGCAATTACTGTAGAAATAATTGAGTAAAACTGAGTGACTTCTCACGTAAGTATCAATAATCAATACCGTGTGCTACTATGAAACCACACATATTACTGTACTTTTTCCACCGGGTATTCTAACAATTAATGATAAAACATTTGCCGTTATTTTTATAAAAAGATATTTCTATCGTTTTCTAACTCCGACAATAATTCCCTTGTGGGGTCCACCAATGATTTTGCCGTCGTACGAATATTTCCGGTTAGAACGAATATTACCTGACCAATCGAATAATTTATAACAACTTGCAAAATTTATAAATATTACCCACAACTATAACATTATAATAAATACACACCATAATATTCAAAAATATATTTCGAGAAAAATTAATCCTTATTTATGAAAGTTGGGGTCTTACAAAGTTTGCCGAGTTGACCCGATTTGCATCCCATTTGGTTGATAATGAAGAGAAAATGATGCGAATGTTTCTCCGAGGTTTGAAACCCGAAATACGTTAATACCTCATTTCTCACAAACTATGTTTGTATTCAGATGTTGTAAATAGGGCTCAGTTATTGGAGCGCGATAATGAGTCAACCCAACCAAGGGAGAGCAACCGACAAAATGATAATACTAGTGGTAAAAGTCATCTAAGCGGTGAAAACAAACATGGAGGGAATCAACATGCCAGAAATGGTAACCACTTCGGTGGTAATAATGGCCAAGATAATAGAGGTGGAAATTTCAAGAAAAGGAGATTCAACAATGATAGAAAGACGTCAGCACCAGAAAACATTGTTAAGGAAGGAGAACGACCACCGATCGTGTGCCTCAAATTCGGAGGGAGGGTTCCAAACTGTACGCAGCAGTCCAAAACGTGTTAAAATTACGGAAGAGAAGGTCACCTAGCTCGATTTTGTCGTGCAGTGAAGCCAAGTATAGTTGGGATGGTGACATCAAAAGCCGTCTAAGACAAGTCAAAGCCGGTAGTTCAAGGTAGAGGATTTGTTGTAACCTCCCAAAAAGCAATGAACCTGAACGAGGTCATCACGGGTAAGCTAATCATAAACTCTAGCGAAGTCTATACCTTATTTGATACAGGTTCTACCCATTCTTTTATTTCTCCTACTTGCGCTCAACTTTTAAATTTAACTTTGGAGAAATTAGACTTTGACTTATCTGTTGAAACTCCATTGGGAGAAACCTTCATTCCATCCACTATTTATAAGTCTTGTTTGATTCAAATCGGCAACTGCACATTACCTGTCGACCTTATCTCTATAAAAATACTTGCATTTAATGTGATTTTAGGGATTGATTGTTTTCATAAGGTTGTCAGCTTTCATATTCTTAACCAACCTATTATGCAAATTCAAGCAACCAAACCACTAAAGTCAATCACTGTCATATCAAGCCATAATGCTATTCGTTTATTGAAAAAGGGATGTCAAGCTTTCTTAGCCCATGTCACAGATTTAAACAAAAATACGTCAGATTTGAATGATATTTCTATTGTTAATAAATTTCCTGACGTATTCCCCGAAGAACTTCATATCCTACCCCCGGAGTGTGAAATTGAGTTTGGTATCGACCTTGAACCCGGTACAAAAACCATTTCCAAAACCCCATATCGAATGGCTCCTATTGAACTTTAGGAGTTAAAGACCCAACTGCAGGAATTGTTAGACATCGGTTTCATTCTTCCTAGTACGTCTCCTCGGGTGCTCTGTTTCTATTCGTAAAGAAGAAAGATGGAAGTATGCGACTTTGTATTGACTACTGGGAGTTGAATCATGTCACCATCAAAAATAGGTATCCGTTACCTCGCATTGATGACCTGTTTGACCAGTTGCAAGGCGCCAAATTCTTTTTAAAGATCGATCTTCGTTTTGGATATCATCAGTTAAAGATTAAAACTAATGATATTCCAAAGACTACTTTCAGAACTCGGTACGGGCATTACAAATTCCTAATCATGTCTATTGGATTAACAAATGCCCCTGCTGCCTTTATGGATATGATGAACCGAGTATTCAAGGATTATTTGGATCACTTTGTGGTCGTCGTTATTGATAACATCCTCATTTACTCCAAAAGCCGTGAAGATCACGAGTAACACTTGAGGCTGATACTCCTAAAGTTTCGTGAAAACAAGTTATATTCCAAGTTGAAGAAATACAAGTTCTGGCTTGAGGAAGTAGCATTCCTTGGGCAGGTGATATCAAATCACAGAATATCTGTTGACCCAGCAAAGATTGAATCAATACAAAGTTGGGAGCAACCTAAGTCGGTGACCGAAGTACGTAGCTTTCTGGGCTTAGCTGGTTATTATCGGAGATTCGTGGAAGGATTTTCTTGAATTACTACTCTATTAACTCAGCTGACTCAAAAAGATACAAAATTCAGTTTGACTGAGGAATGTGAGAAGAGTTTTCAAGAACTCAAGAGGAGACTCATTTTAGCACCTGTTCTGACAATACCATCTAGTTTGGAGGGATTTGTCATCTACAGCGATGCTTTAGGCTTAGGGTTAGGATGTGTTCTCATACAACATGAGACAGTCATAGCCTTTGCCTCATAACAACTCAAAGAATATGAGAGGAATTATCCTACTCATGATCTAGAGTTGGCAGCAGTTATTTTTGCGCTTAAAATTTGGAGGCATTTCCTGTAATGGGAGAAAGTGGAGATCTACACAGATCATAAAAGTCTTAAATATTTCTTCACCCAAAAGGAACTCAACATGTGACAACGATGTTGGCTCGAGCTGTTGAAATATTACGATCATACCATTCAATATCATCTTTGAAAAGCGAATGTAGTAGCTGACGCATAGAAGATAATATGCAGGTACGAGTGCGATATTGTCAACGTAAAGGCCCATTTGGTATGACTTTCAAAGGATGGAGATTAAGATAAAGACTCCAGGGACCCATGTGATGATGTCAAATATACGAGTAGAACTGACTTTAATTGATAAAGTTAAAGCTGATCAAGATACAGACCTGGAGCTGATGCGTATGAGGAAGAAAGTGGAAAAAGGTGCTATTTCAGAAGCAAGAATCGATGAAAAAGGAATACTTCGAGTAAACTCTAGACTTTGTGTTCCTAACAACTCTGATTTGAAGTATAAAATCATAATGGAGGCACACAACACAGCATTTGTAATCCATCCTGAGAGTACCAAAATGTATCATGATCTTCGACATACATTTTGGTGGAGTGATATAAAGAGAGAGATAACGGATTTTAACTCAAGGTGTTTAACGTGTCAATGAGTCAAGGCAGAGCATCAACTGCCAAAAGGTCCATTGCAACCACTTGAAATTGTAGAATGGAAGTGGGAGCACATTACGATGGATTTTTTTACTGGTCTTCCCAAGGTTTCTCAAGGCATAGATGCAATTTGGGTCATTATTGATAGATTGACCAAGTCTGCTCATTTTTTACCTATACGAGAAACTTTTATACTTGAACGTATTTCTCATATATACATAAATGAGATTGTAAGACTGCAGGATATAACGATATCAATAGTTTCTGATCGAGACCCAAGATTCACTTCATGATTTTGGGTTAGTTTGCAGAAAGGTATGGGCACGAATTTACGATTTTGTTTGGCATATCATCCTTAATCAGACGGGCAGTCGGAGAGGACTATTCAAACTCTTGAAGATCTATTAAGACTATGTGTCCTTGACTTCAAAGGAAGTAGGGACAAGTTCTTGCATTAGTAGAATTCTCCTTCAACAACAGTTATCAAGCAAGTATTGGCATGGCTCCATTTGAGGCGTTGTATGGACGCAAGTGTTGTTCTCCAGTATGCTGGGATGAGGTGGGTGAAGTAACGTTGTTGGGACCAGAATTGGTACGTATGACTACGGAGAAGATCCAAATGATCCGACAACGTATAAAAACCTCACAAGATCAAAAAAAGAGTTATGATAATCTTCATCGAAGGGACGTGGAATTCAATGTGGGAGATCATGTTTTGTTATGTGTTACTCCATGGAAAGGCATTACAAAATTTGGAAAGAGAGGAAAGCTCAATCCTCGATTCATTGGCCCATTTGAAATCCTCGATCGAGTAGGAACTGTGGCTTATAAACTCACCTTACCGCCAAGTATGTCTCGTGTTCATAACGTTTTTTTCATATCTATGTTACGTAAATATGTGGATGACCCGAACCACATTATTAACTTAGAACCAGATGAGATTATGGATGATTTAACGTATGAAGAGGTACCTGTTAAAATCTTAGATAAGAAGGAACATATTCTACGCTCCAAGGTTATACCTCAAGTCAAAGTTTTGTGGAGAAACCACGATGTTGAGAAAATGACCTGTGAGTTGGAATCTGAAATGAAATCAAGATATCCTTACATCTTCGACATACCAGGTATGTACCCCAATTTCGAAGATGAAATTTCATAAGAAGGGGAGGTTATAAGACCCCAACTTTCATAAATCAAGATTAATTTTTCTCAAAATATAATTTTTTAATATTATGGTGTGGATTTGATATAACGTTATAGTTGTGGGTAATATTTATAAATTTTGCAAAGTAAGCAAGTTATTATAAAATATTTGATTGGTCGGGGAATATTAGTTTTAACAGTAAATATTCGTACGACGGCACAATCATTGGTGGACCCATAACGGAATTATTGTCGTAGTTAGAAAACGATAGAAATATCTTTTTATGAAAGTAACGGTTGAAATACCCGGTGATAAAAGTACAGTAATATGCATGGTTGCATAGTAGCACACGATATTGATTATCGATGCTTACGTGAGAAGTCACACAGTTTTATTTAATTATTCCTACAATAATTGCTGCATAGTATCTCACGTTATTTGATTCAATTATTGTTATAATATTTTATATTAATAAATCAATAATTGAGATGACAAGTTATTCATATTATTATATGCATAATTAACAATGTCTAGAAAGTTCTGTCGAGGAAAGGGGTTTGGTCACCTAATTGCGCGCTAATAGGGATAAATCCTTATCGGAAAGCCCCCTCTTTCCTGGGAACGATCTGGTTGTTAATATTGTGAGTTATAACAATGATGAATAAATGTTGTTAAAAATATTGAGGGGACTTTTATAAAGTATTTGTTATAATTTTGCTTATTATATGGACCCTCATTTACCCATTTTTCAAAATAATCGGTAGAAAGTTATTCGATATATATATATATATATATAATAAAGGTGGGGGCCACATGTGGAGCCCGGATGTGGAATAAATGGGATGGTTCACGGGAATTGGATTACTGAGAAAGGAAGGATTATAATTATTATTTTTATTATTATTATAAGTTTTGTTTTTTATGAAAAATAGAATATATTATATTTTATTAGGCATAGTGTTTTCATAGTGCATGCATAGTGTTTTCATAGTAAAAATTAATTTTTTTTAAAAAAATCAGTAGACGCCCGTGAAAGAATCCTTTGCAGTCCGTGATTTCTAAATTCAAATAGTATCCTTTCCATTCTCCTATAAATAGGATGCTTAGTTTAGAATTGAAAATCACCCCAAAATCAGAGAATTATTCTTGTATCATATTGAGCGTATTTCTTTCGAGTTTTAGGAAGCTTTGAGTGTAGAAAATAGTGAAAGTTTTTTTCCAGAATATCTCCGCTCTACCAGTCAGAAGTACTCCCTTTTTAAGGTAAGGGATATTATTTTTGTTCAATATTCGTATGAAATAATATTTTCTTCCATACTCTGTAGTGTGTAAGTAATATTATTTCGTTTCATATTCCGAATTCTACACTCATTTTGTTAAGTTTTGGCTTCTATACTCCATGAAATTAGTAGAATATTCTTAAAATTTGCGTTTCATCCAGTATCTTTTCATAGAAATATTATTCTGAGCATTCTTGATAAGTTTTAACTTTTTCATATTGGAGTACTATTCACCGGGTACTATTCCCGAAGTATTATTCATGGGGTTCTAATCAATCGGGTACTATTCACTCGGGGTACTATTCATGATAAAAATTGATTTCTTTTCGTTCTAAATCATTTTTGATACAATATTATTCTTGAATTTTACTCCACAAAGCAGTATCATGTTGACAATTTGGACATTATTGAATTTTAGATAAATTAAATTATAAATCGTTAAAAATTTATCCTTTGCTTTCATTTAATTGAATTCTTATATCATTGTCATCATCCTCATGCTTATATTGTGATGAAAGTCATCTTTGGCCCGTACTGCGTAGATGGACTGTTGATTGGTATGATTATGACCAGGGATTATTTGGTATAATCATGACTGTAATGTTACAAATGATGTGGTAAAAGTACTCATTGGCCCGTAATGCATTGATAGACAGTTGTTGGCATGACCATGACCATTGATGATTACACGAATATCCTTGGCCCGTAGTGCATGGATAATTCGTGGACGTGATACTAATGAATATCCTTGACCCGTAGTGCAGGGATGATTCGATGATGTGGTTTATTTATTAAGCTGAGTCTCAGCGATAAAATTGATGATAAACTTTTTAAATCATAGAAGATAATAGATATATTGCTCTACTTGACTCTTCTAATGGATTACTTGTTCCGTTGTAGTTAAACTTGATGTTTATTGTATTTTTTCAGTTTAACACCGTCGAAGGCTAACGATAATTTATTCTCCATTATCTTAGTCATAATATTTTTTACTGGGCTAGTTGAGCTCACCCTTCTGCTTTCATTGTTCTCTTCAGGAAATGAGAACGTAGTCGGGACTAGTCGAGGAATGGAGTGATGGTCTGAGATGGTTGTTTAAGTAGTCCTCACTATTTAGTATGATAATAAATGTAATGAGGATTGAATTTGAGTTTGGATATTGTCTATAAGACAATATTCGTGTAAAAACTCTTAAGCTCATGTTGTATAACTAAGTTGTATTTGTAATTTGTACCATGTATTTGGCGACTCAAGATGGGTGATGTATACCTATTTTGGGGGCGTCACATCAAATGTGGAGCAAAATTCAAGAATGAAGATCAAAACATAGATCCAATCAAAGATAGGAACCATAAAAGACAACTTAGACAAAGAAAAGAAAATTTAATTTTTTTGTCAATAGTGCCGTATTCGTGAATAGTACTGTATACATGAATAGTAACCTCGACACGAAAGGTAAAAATTTTATAAGAAAAATTATACTTCGTGAATAGTACTCATGAATAGTATCGTATTCATGAATAGTGTCGTATACATGAATAGTAACTCGACATGAAAAGATAAAAATTTTGTGATAAAATTCATGCCAATATTTCGGTATAATGATATTGAAAGAAATAATATAATTTAGAAAAAAAATAACATTCCTTACCTCAAAAGAATAGTACTTCTAGCTGAAATATCAGATATAATACTAAAGGAAACTTGCATTGTATAACAACACTCAAAGTATCTAAATACTCACAAAAATACGCTCGATATTATAGAGAGAGAAAACTTCTAATCCTGATGTGATAAAATTTAATAAAATTATATTTTATTAAAAAAATTTCACGCCCACCTTTGAAAATTAGATTTCAACACACTAGTGGGGCCCACCAACATTAAAAAAACATTTTTCATAAAAAAATATTTATAACTCCAAAAATTAATTATTCTGGAATTTCAATAATTCATAATAAATAGCCCTTTTATCAGAAATATACGAATTTTATGTCCGTTCCATAGAAAATTTAATTCTTTACAACTTTGTAGAAGAAAGTTTTTCCAAATTCTAAACGAAAAATGACCGAAATCCACACATAGATGATCTTGCAGGCTATAATCAAATTTCAGTCAAAAATGGGGCCCACCAACATATTTAACATGTTTTTTCTAACAAAAATACTTTGGACCTAATTTTCTTTCTTCCTCCTCATTTATTCATATATCGTGCATTCATTGTAAAAATATCACCGTTATTATATTATGATATTATTACATCATACATTTATAATGTAATATTACAATAATATATTTGAATGAATTATTTTATCGAAGAAGATAAAATATCAACTCTTAATAATTGTCTCTTTAAAAATTTCTCCATTAAATAAAGATTTTCTTATCATTTTTATCAATAATTAATTATTCATAAATAATATTACAGAATCACAATAATGACAACCAGGTCATTCCCAAGAAAGAGGGGGCTTTCTGATAAAGATTTCTCCTTACTGGCGCGCAATTAGTTGACCAAACCCCTTTCCTAGACAGAACTTCCTTAGACATTGCCAATAATGCTATCTAATAATATTATTCAAATAATATGAATTATTGATCTGATAATGGGAAATACTGTACAGTGACAATTATTGAATCAATAATATAAAATATCAACCTAGCAATTATTGAATCAATAAAATATTGGACAGTAATTATTGTAACAATTATTGAGTAGTGACTTCTTACGTAAGAATCAATAATTAGAATTATTGTGCAATACCGTGTGCTACTGTACAACAACGCGTATTACTTTACTTTACCCATCGTGTATTCCAACAGTTTTAACGGTAATAACTACGCCGTTATTTATAAAAAAACTCATTCTTGTCATTTTTTTCATTCGATAATTTTCCATTATGGGGCCCACAAATGGTTGCGTCGTCGTACGAATATTTCCTGACAGCAAGAATATTCCACGACTAAATGAATATTCCCCGACAACAATGAGTATTTTATAACCACTTGCTTATTTAAAATATTTGCGCATTTTACCCATAACTAACCACATTAATCAAATCAACCCCCTTACTATTTTAAAATAATAAATAGAGGAAATTCCATTATATTCAAAAAAATTGGGGTCTTACAACCTCCCCTCCTTATGAAGTTTCGTCCTCGAAATTGACGTGCATAGCTGGTGTTTCGAAAAGGTAAGGATATCTCACTTTTATTTCTGATTCCAACTCTGAGGTAATTTCCTCAATAGCATGGTTCCTCCACAAAACTTTGACTTGTGGTATAACCTTTGTGCGTAGGATATGCTCCTTCCTATCTAAGATCTTGACTGGTACTTCCTCATACGTTAAATCTTTGACTATCTCATCTAGTTCTAATTCAATAATATGATTCGGGTCTTTCACATATTTACGTAGCATGGATATGTGAAAAACATTATGAACACGAGACATACTTCGGGGTAAGGCGAGTCTATAGGCCATAATTCCTACTCGGTCGAGGATTTCAAGTGGACCAATAAATAGAAGGTTGAGATTTCCTCTCTTCATCGAATCTTGCTTCTAGAATAACACCTTGCACCTTCTTCTTCACATTCATCAACCCTGAGTCTGTAGCTTGAGCGACTTTAACTTTATCGATTAAAGGTTATTCTACTCGTATATTTGACATCATCACGTGGGTCCCTAGAGTCTTTAACTCTATCTCCATCATTTTTAAGTTATATGAAATGGGTCTTTGTGTTCGACAACATCGCACTCGTACCCGCATACGATCTTTTACTCATCACGTCAGCTACTACGTTAGCTTTTCCAATATGGTATTGAATAGCATGATCGTAATCTTTCAACAGCTCGAGTCAACGTCGTTGGCACAGGTTACGCTCGTTTTGGGTGAAGAAATATTTGAGGGTTTTACATCGGGGTCAAGGTCAATACAAAATTTGATTTCACGCTATGAGGTAGGCTAGGAAGTTCTTCAGGAAATTCATTAACAACATAAATATTATTCAAATCTAACGTATTTTTGTTCAAGTCCATGACATGGGCTAAGAAAGCTTGATATCCGTTTTTCAATAAACGAATGACTTTAAGGTTTGATAAGAAAGTGTTTGACTTTAGTGGTTTGGTTGCTTGAATTCACATAATAGGTTGGTTAGGAATATGAAAACTAACAACCTTACAAAAATAATCAATTTTAGCATGATGAATAGTTAACCAGTCGATTCCTAAAATCACATCGAAGGCAAGTATCTTTATTTTCTCTAGGGCTTCTGCGAACGTAATATTTATTTGAAGTTTCTTGAAAACTTCCAAAAATTTAGCGAATTGCTTATGTAATTTTTGTTTTTGGACCCTCTGCTGAAAGGCAGTGGAGGATACATAATTGGCTTGACATCTGACTTGGTCTGTTCATCTTTCTTTTCCTCACCCTGTTTCTCTTCAACCACTTTGTTTTCATTCTCCTTGACATCCTTTTTAGCAGAATTTTCTACAATTTTCCCATCAAGATACTTTCCACTCCTCAAAGTGATTGCTTGACACTGCTCTTGATTTCCCTTTGGATTCTTTTCTGTGTCACTTGGTAGAGTCCCTTGCGGTCTATTATTCAATGCTAAGGCCAACTATACCATCTGATTTTCTAAGTTTTTGATGGCCAATGCTTATGATTTCATCGTCGCCTCATTTCTTGATATGTATTTCAACAAAAGCTCTTCTAAGTCTTTCTTCTTCTCTTGATGCGGAGCTACTTGTTGATGTTGATTTTGGAACCCCAAGGGATAAGAAGGTCGTGGAGCCTACTAATTTTGATTGTTACTCTATGAAAAGTTAGGATGGTTCTTATTCCCCGGGTTGTAGGCATTTTGATACATGTTTTGCGGAATCCTATTATAGTTGCCCACAAAATAAACCGATGCTAGGTTGATGGAAAATTGTTATGTAGGATGTTCTTCTGCACATAACTCGCAAACATATGCCACCTATTGTGGTTGTGCACCTGTCAGAGCATCCATTTTCTTTGATAAGGCAAAAATCTATGCTGCCAACGTTGTTACTCCGTCAACCTCTAATACCCTAGCTACCTTAGGTTGTGTCATTCTCGCTGTAGGCCACTGGTAGTAATTAGCTGCCATTGTTTCAATTAACTTATATGCCTCCTCATAGCTCTTAGCCATAAACGCTCCACCCAAAGCTGCATCTATGCTCGTCTTGAGATTCCCATTCAACCTGTTGTAAAACGTATTAATCTACAGCCATTTAGGTAGTCCATGATGAGGGCACTTTCTGAGTAGTTCCTTGTACCATTCCCAGGCCTCATTTAAAGACTCCCCATGATGCTGCTCAAACATGGTGATCTCGTTTCTCATCTTTGCAGTTTTAGCTGGTGGAAAGAACTTAGCCAGGAAATTCTGAGCAAGGTCGTCCTAAGTAGTTATCGATCCCAGCGGCAGAGAATGTAACCAACTCTTCGCCTTGTCCCGCATGGTGAATAGGAACAAACAAAGTCTGACTACGTCATCTGACACCCCATTATATCTGAAGGTGTCATATATCTCCAAAAAGCTGACCAAGTGTTTATTCGGATCATCGTTGGCTAGTCCCCCAAACTGAACCGAGTTCTGAATCATCTGAATAGTCCCAGGCTTAATCTCAAAAGCATTTGCAGCAATCGCCGACCTGGTGATACTCGACTGAAGCTCAGTCACCTTAAGAGTAGCAAAATCCCTCAGCGCTTTTTGATCTTCTGCAGCCATTATTTCTTCCCTCTCAAAGTTCTCAAAGTTTTTCCTTGTGTCTTTAATCCACTTACTTAGCCTTTGAAACCATTTCTCGATATCGTCCTCAAAAGGAAGCAATTCTGGCTTCTTAGACCGAGTTTGTATAAACTAACTCAAGTACCTGAAATAAGAAAGAACAAAAAAAAAAGAAAAAAAATGTTTAAGTAAAACTAAACTAATTAAAGTGATATTGAAAAATATTAAAATCTATACTAATTTCCCGGCAACAGCGCCAAAAACTTGATGGGTGTAAAATCGAATTACGCTCACACGCAAGTGCACGTGGTCAACAAGTAATACAGTGATAAGTCGAGTATCATTCCCACAGAGATTAGTATGAAATTAATCCTAACAATTACCAGCTTTATATTAATCCAAATTTTAATAAACTTTCCAAATCAATAATTACAACTATTAAAAACTAAAATATTGAAAATACCAAGCAATCAACAAACTTAAAAACTTTAATTTCAAGTAAATATTGGAGAATTAGGCTTATAACTTCACTTGAAGTCTCACTCTGATTACTACACCCTATTTAGGTTTAATTCACTATCCCAGTTTATTAATCAAGAACACTCAAGTAGAACTAGCCATCTCTCGATGTACTAATACCATATTAACTTAAACCCACAAATTAGATAGAATTAAGCTAAACACCTCAATCAACTAATTCATTATATCTCTATGTGAATTACAATCAAATAAGGTTTAAGTTCAAGTTCTCTATCCGATTACATGCGATGCTAGGCATATCTCTACCCTAACATTCATCAAGATTCCATTCAAACACAGAATTCAAGAACACATGCTATAATGATTAAGTCTAAATTCATAAATCATTTCTCGAATCCATACAAATTCACGTAGAATTGGTGATCAAGCAATTCATAAATTAAAGCAAAAATCACAATATATAAACTAAATGATAGATTATTAAACTAAAATTAAGGTTACATAATCATCGTTCAACCATAAAGATCCGTTATAAGCCTAACAAGTAAATTAGTTCATCACAAATGAAATAAAAACTTAAATCATAAAAGAAATCATCATCCCAATTACAAAAATTGAATTAAAGAAGTAGAATGAATACAAAACCACCCTTCTCCTTAGCTCTAACTTGTAATTTTCGTGACTCAGACCTTCAATCCTTCCTCAAATGTAATTTACTCAAAATTAGGGCTCCAAATTGTCAATTGAATGTATGTTGTTAACCTCTCTTCTTGTCTCTTGTTATTAACCAGCATAAGAGATGTATTTTATCCACAAACTGACACCAAATACAGTCCCAACCCATACCAACTTAATTCCTTCACGCCACTACAACATTACAATTAAAACAGGATTCTTGGTCTTTCCTCGTACCCCTGCCTCGACGGGGGTTTTTCTTCTCTCGATGCCCACCCTGGCCTGGGGTCCTTCTATTCTTGCCTAAGTACCCCCGCCCCGGCTGGGGTTTTGCTTGTAAATAGTCCGCCTTGACGGGGAGTCTTTCTTAGTAGCCACATTTTGGTCATTTATTTGCCAAGTTCCTCCACAAAACCACCTTTTAAGCCACACTTGCTATGCCACCACACCTAAACATAAAACAACAATAAACAAGTAAAATAGATCATAAATATAAAGAATTAACATAGTTTAAGCTCGAATTAGAGGCCGATTCGTAGGTATAAAACCCACTAATCACCCACTAAGTAGTAAACCTCCCTATCTAGCCGAATCAAGTACAATTCGCAAAACACTTTTTTTTTGAAATTCTTTTTTGTTCAATAACAATAGTATATAGGTTTTCAAAACTAAAATAATTCAAAATTTTATTTCAATGTATATCATATATTTTTTTTTAATCCACAGCCTTAACGACTAAGGTTACAATAGCCTTATAACATGACCTAAAAATTTGATAACGTTATGACACGCACCCTACTAAGATATCTATAAAAATGCACGCTCCCCGAAGGGCATCTAAAAGGTGTGCACCTTCGTAGGTCCTATATTAGCTCCGGAACTAAACATAATCAATAACGGGTTCTATACATAGTCAGACTGAGGATTTCAAAATCTTTTCTCACTATTATCAATATTCTAAATGATACTTTTTCACAGTTTAAAATCATATAATCTCATTTCACAGTTCAAAAATAAACACTTGATCCGAATTTTGAATAAACGAACATAGCATTTTAATTTAAATGGAAGCTTTAAATAAAACATAACGAATTTTGAAACCTTGCATTTAGGCATCCGAGAAATTACTAACATATACATAAAAATAAACGATAATCTAAAAACACTAAATAGTTCGGAAAGCCATTTACCTCGATATTACGAAACATGAAATTAAAAGTGAACTAATTCTTTGAGTTTTCTACTTTTCTTCTTTTCTGTTCTGCAATACTCCAAAACCAAATAATTTTTATGTTCTTCTTTCTCTCTAGTTGTTTAAAATATATCTAATTCCTTTGCAAAATAGGTTACCAAGTAAAAGAGTCCTTTTAAAATTAAAAGTTTGTTACGGTCTAACTTGCTTATCCTAATAGGTTTTAGATATATATAATAATTATTACTTTTTATTCCATTATCTAATTATAAATCTATTATTATTTTATTATTATATTTATTTATTATTATTTTTTGAACCGGGTATTACATTCTACCCACCTTAAAATAATTTGGTCCTTCAAATTGATAATTCTTAAGGCTAATTTCAAACAAGCTCTAACACTCGATCCATATCTAAATAATGCTCCAAAAGTCCCAGTCTTCATATAATCTACCTAGTCCATCACCTAATTTCTACAAGATATCCAAACCTAAAATCTATCACACTCTCTATTTCTTAAGTCTAGTAGATTCATAAGCCACAATTAAATCCCAAAATCACTCCCCAGAGAATGTGTGGGTTTCCTAGCCCAACACACTACGAGGGGCCATTATTTTGATACCACATCTGTAACACCCTGAACTCGATATAGGCCTGAAGTGCTACATGCCGCAAGCCCAAAGGCCCGTAAGACAATTATATCAATAACGCGCAGTCCAAACAAAATAACTCAACAATAATCTTAACTTAAAACCCAACAATAAATATATTTTAAATCAATCCAAATGAAATACCAATAAATACCACATTCAGATAACGGAGACGTTGCTCCTCGAAACTAAGAGTTATCAAAATCCATCAACAAAAGAAATAATATCTAAAACTAAACTTCAGCTATTCCAAGCGAATCAAATAAGTGCTCAACTTTCAACGATAGGAGCTGTAAAAATCTGTAAGGGGGTGACTGATGAAGCCAAGCAAGTAGCAATCCTCCCTATCTAGCCGAATCAAGTACAATTTGCAAAACACTTTTTTTTTGAAATTCTTTTTGTTCAATAACAATAGTATATAGGTTGTCAAAACTAAAATAATTCAAAATTTTATTTCAATGTATATCATATTTTTTTAATCCACAACCTTATCGACTAAGGTTATAATATCCTTGTAACATGGCCCAAAAATTCAATAACATTATGATACGCAACCTACTAAGGTATCTATAAAAATGCACGCTCCCCGAAGGGCATTTAAAAGATGTGCGCCTTAGTAGGTCATATATTAGCTCCGAAACTAAACGTAATCAATAACGGGTTCTATACATAGTCAAACTGAGAATTTCAAAATCTTTTCTCAGTATTATCGATATTCTAAACGATACTTTTTCACTGTTCAAAATCATATAATCTCATTTCACAGTTCAAAAATAAATACTTGATCCGAATTTTGAATTAATGAACATAGCATTTTAATTTAAATGAAAGCCTCAAATAAAACATAACGAATTTTGAAACCTTTCATTTAGGCATCTGAGAAATTACTAACATATACATAAAAATAAAAGATAATTTAAAAATACTAAATAGTTCGAAAAGCCACTTACCTCGATATTGCGAAACACGAAATTAATAATGAACTAATTCTTTGAGTTTTCTTCTTTTCTGTTCTGCAATACTCCAAAGCCAAATAATTTTTACGTTCTTCTTTCTCTCTAGTTGTTTAAAATATATCTAATTCCTTTGCAAAATAGGTTACCAAGTAAAAGAGTCCTTTTAAAATTAAAAGTTTGTTACAATCTAACTTGCTTATCCTAATAGGTTTTAGATATATATAATAATTATTAGTTTTTATTCCATTATCTAATTATAAATCAATTATTATTTTATTATTATATTTATTTATTATTTTTTTTAACCGAGTATTACATTGTGACCCTCATAGTACTTTTGATCTTATTTTCTATTTTTGATTCAAAAGTCGACTTTCTTATTGAACTTGTTATTCCTTATTATCATTGACAGGAAATGTTATGTTTGTAAGACCCCAACTTTTATGAATAAAGATTAATTTTTTTCGAAATATTTTTTTAATATTATGGTGTGGATTTGATATAATGTTATAGTTGTGGATAATATTTATAAACTTTGCAAAGTATGCAAGTTGTTATAAAATATTCGATTGGTCGGGAAATATTCATTTTAACAGGGAATATTCGTACGACGGTACAATCATTGTGGACCCCACAACGGAATTATTGTCAGAGTTAAAAAATGACAGAAATATCTTTTTACGAAAATAACGGCGGAAGTTTTACCATTAACTGTTAAAATACCCGGTGATAAAAGTACAATAATAAGCGTGGTTGCATAGTAGCACACGATATTGATTATTGATGCTTACGTGAGAAGTCACTCAGTTTTGTTCAATTATTGCTACAGTAATTGCTGCATAGTATCTCACGTTATTTGATTCAATTATTGTCAATATTTTATATATTTTTAAATTAATAATTGAGATGAAAAGTTATTCATATTATTATATACATAATTAACAATATCTAGAAAGTTCGGTCAAGAATAAGGGTTTGGTCACCTAATTACGCGCCAATAGGGAGAAATCCTTATCGGAAAGCCCCCTCTTTCCTGGAAACGATCTGGTTGTTAATATTGCGAGTTATAATAATGATAAATAAATGTTGTTAAAAATATTGAGGGAATTTTATGAAGTATTCGTGGTAAATTTTGATTATTATATGGACCCCCATTTATTCATTTTTCAAAATAATCGGTAAAAAGTTATTCAGTATATATATATATATATATATATATTATATTTTATTATGCATAATATTTGCATAGTGTTTGCATAGTAAAAATCAAAAAATTTTTAGAAAATTTTCGGCGTCCATGAATTTGAAACTGTTGCATACGTGATTCTAAAATTTAAATAGTATCTTTTCTATTCTCCTATAGATAAGATGCTTAGTTTAGAATTGAAAATCACACCAGAATTAGAGAATTCTTCTTCTATAATATTGAGCGTATTTCTTTAGAGTTTTAAGAAGCTTTGAGTGTAGAAAATAGTAAAAGTTTTCTTTAAGAATATCCCCGCTATACCAGTTGGAATACTCTCCTTTTTAAGGTAAGGGGTGTTATTTTTGTTCAATATTCGTATGAAATAATATTTTCTTCCAAACTCTGTAGTATGTAAGTAATATTATTTTATTTTAGATTCAGAATTCTATACTCATTTTGTTAAGTTTTGGCTTTATACTCCATAAAATTAGTAGAATATCCTTGAAATTTACGCTTCATCCAATATCTTTTCATATAGATATTATTATGAGTATTCTTGATAAGTTTTAACTTTTTCATGATGGAGTACTATCCACGGGGTACTATTCACTCAGTTACTATTCACCCGGGGTACTATTCATAACAAAATTTAATTTCTTTTCTGTTCAAATCATTTTTGTTACTATATTATTCTTGAATTTTACTCTACAAAGCAGTATCATGTTGACAATTTGGACATTATTGAATTCTGGATAAATTAAATTATAGATCTTTAAAAATTTATCCTTTGCTTTCTTTTAATTGAATTCTTATATCAATGTCATCATCCTCATGTTTATATTGTGATGAAAGTCCTCTGTGGCTTACGTGTATAGATGAACTGTTGATTGGTATGATTATGATCAGGGATCATTCGATATAATCATGACCATAATTGTGAGACCCCAGATTTTATGAATAAAGATTTAAATTTCTCGAAATATTTTTTTGAATATTATGGAATGAATTTAATATAATGTTATAGTTGTGGGTAATATTTATAAATTTTGTAAAGTATGCAAGTTGTTATATAATATTCGATTGGTTGGGGAATAATCGTTTTAACAGGGAATATTCGTACGACGACACAATCATTGGTGGACCCCACAACGGAATTATTGTCGGATTGAGAAAATGATAAAAATATTTTTATGAAAATAACGACGAAAGTTTTACCGTTAAAACTGTTGAACTACTCGGTAGTAAAAGTACAGTAATACGCGTGGTTGCATAGTAGCACACAATATTGATTATTGATGCTTACGTGAGAAGTCACTCAGTTTTGTTCAATTATTGCTTCAATAATTGTTGCATAAAGATCTCACGTTATTTGATTCAATTATTGTCGATATTTTTATATATTATTAAATCAATAATTGAGATGACAGAGTTATTAATATTATTATTTACAATATTAACGATGTCTAGAAGTTTTGGCAAGGAGATGTTTGGTCACCTAATTGCGCACCAATAGGGAGAAATCGTTATTGGAAAGCCCCTCTTTCTTGAAAGCGGCTTGGTGGATTTAATTGTGTGAATTATAATAATGATGATGAAGTTTTGTTTTATTAGTATTATTAATGTAATAAAATGTAAAAACTTTTTATATAAAAATGTAATACTTTTATAAAGTTATTCGTTTTATTAGACTATATATAGAATATATTATATTCTATTATGCATAGTGTTTTCACGCATAGTAAAATCTTTTAATATAAAAATGTAATACTTTTATAAAGTTATTTGTTTTATTAGATAATAATTAGAATATATTATATTTTATTATGCATATAGTGTCTGCGTAGTATTTGCATAGTAAAATCTTTTTTATATAAAATGTAATACTTTTATAAAGTTATTCATTTTATTAGATTATAAATAGAATATATTATATTTTATTTAAAAGATTTTGTTTTATTAGAATATTTTATAGTAAACCAATCTGGACCGTCCGTTTAAAAGTAAATCAATATGGACCGTTCAGGAATTAGTTACTATTCAATCCATTCTTCTATAAATAGAAGCTCATTCCTTCATTATTTCTTACAAATTCACTAAAACTCTAGAGAGAGAAACTGTAGAGAGAATTCTTCTTCTATAATCTTGAGCGTATTTCTTTAGAGTTTAAGAAAGCTTTGAGCGTAGTGCAAGTTTCTTCAAGTATATCCCCGCCCTACCCGTTGGAGTACTCTTCTTTATAAGGTAAGGGGTATTATTTCTTTCGTATTCATGAAGAGAACTTCTGTTATTCCATTCTTGTTTAATATGTTGGAATAACCTGTATACGCGGGCTACCCTATACCTGGTGAAATTCTTCTGTTATTCCATTTTTTATTATTATGTTGGAATAACCTGTATATGCGAAGTACCACATACATGGTGAATTTCTTCTATTATTCCATTCTTTATTATTACATTTGGAATATCCTCATTTGGTCATGTATTACGTCGACCGGGTTCCATTAATTATTATTCGCTGGAATAACCTTTATGCATGTGCGGCCTATTGCATGCATGGTGATTTCATTGTTATTCCATTCTTTATTATTCTCGCTTGGAATATCCTATCGATTTAATTTACTTTGACTTTCGGTTCCGTTCTTTATTATTCTCGCCGGAATATCACGCTGCGTGCGCTCTGGCACGACCGTTCCATTTTTTATTATTCTCATTGGGAATAACTTGTGCATGCGCAATCTATCGCACGCGCATGGTGAATCTTTCCGTTATTCCATTCTTTATTATTACTCGTTGAATAACTCATACATGTGGATTACCACATGCATGGTGAATGATCCTTTGTATTCATTCCTTATTAAATTGTGGATATGATCTGTATACGTGGATTACCGCATGGCGGGCGAAAATCCATTTACAGTTTCATATATTCTATTATACTCAGTTGGTTAAACTTTTGACTTCTATACTCCATGAAATTAGTGGAATATCTTTGATATTTGTACTTCATCCAGTATCTTTCATGGAAATATTCTTCTGAGCATTCTTGAATTTTATTCTACAAAACAATATCATGTTGACAATTTGGACGTTATTGAATTATGGATAAATTAATTCTTGAACTTGTTTTATTGGATTCTTATATCATTGTCATCATCCTCATGCTTATATTATGTTGAAAGTCCTGTGACCTGTTGTGCATAGATAGACTTGGTATGATTATGACCAGGGATTATTCTAAGATAATCATGGTATCGTAATGTTACAAATGATGTGGTAAAAGTCCTCATTGGCTGTAGTAAATTGATGGTCGGGTTGTTGGAATGATCATGACCATTGATGAATACTACGAATATCCCTGGCCCGTAGTGCATGGATAATTTGTTGTTGTGATACTAATGAATATCCTTGGTCAGAAAAGTGCGAGGGATGATGTGGATTATTTATTAAGCTGAGTCTCAACGATAAAAGTGATGAAAAACCTTTTTAAATCATAAAAGATAGTAGATTTTATTCTCTACTTGACTCTTGTAATGGATTGCTTGTTCCGCAGCAGTTAAACTTGATGTTTGCTATATTTTATCAGTTTAACATTGTTGAAGACTAATTATCTTAGTCATAATATTTCTTATTGGGCTAGTTGAGCTCACCCCTTTCTTTCACTGTTCTCTTCAGGAAATGAGAACGTAGGCAGGACTAGTCGGGGAACGCAGTGATGGTCCAGATGATAGTATTAGTAGTCCTCAATATTCTGTTAAATAGTGTGATAGTAAATATAATGAGGACTCGTTTGAGTGTTGATATTGTCTAGATGAAAATATTCTTATTAAAACTCTAAATTTATGTTTTGTCGTATTTTACACGACAGCTGTATTATTAAGTTGTATTTGTATTCTGTACCATGTATATGGCGACTCAGAATAGGTGATGTATACCAATTTTGGGGGCGTCACAGTTGGTATCAAAGCTTAGGGATATGATCCCTGGCTGAGATGTGAGACAAGAACTAGGAGGGGAGAGACGGGGAATTCCTTCACTAGTATGACCTACCTAAGTTTATTTGGTATTTAATTGGTCGGTCAGAGTATAGGGATAATATGTGATATGTCAATTAACCCTTGTTTTGTGGCAGTATTTGAAAATGACATCCGAGAATGTTGAGAACATCAATGGAGCACAGGAGACCGTTGAGTCTCCACAGATCAATAATCAGGATAATGTGCATCAGGAATGCGATAATCCTCATGCAAACAATAACACTGACCAAATGATGAACGATGGAATGTTCAGAGGCTTTATGCAATTCATGCAAAAACAGGCAAGAGCGGCTTGAAAGTAGTATGCACACAAGCCAATCATGTTTGATGATAAAGCATATACTTTGTAACAATCTTATTCATTTATTAATAAAAAGTATTAATTTATTAAAGGCTTTTAATTATCTACATGATGCTGTTTTATAATATGTGATAAACCCATAGTTTTAAGCAATGCTTTTAGAATAATGATGATGATCATTCTAATGAGATCTAAATTCTAAGAAAGCTTAAAACTAAAATAGTTCCCAATCATTGGATTACTAAATTGGGGATTAGTGAATCCGGATATATTGGTACATACGTTGCTTGCTCATTGGATGAGAATGATTGATCTCATGATCATTTGTGTGGAGACACTAAAGCAAGTATGTAGGTGCTTATTAGAGAATAAGTTCAATTTGAGCGTTGGCTCGCTAAGGAATACCTAATGGAGTTTTATTTGCTGTCGATAGGAAATTCTGTAGTGATAGTAGTCTAAGTGATCCTTGGACTTGAGATCATCATAGTATCTTGTGTATGATGAGTTATACTTTGACTTATTCCTTAAGACCCTTAGGGTATATCAAAGGGTATGCTTGGGTATAATAAGTTGTACATGGAGATAATGTATGATCAATAAAGAACCTACCACTTCTAATAAAAGAAGAGAAATGTCCTATGTGATTCGATAAATGACAACCCAATGAGTCCTTGGCGGCGAAGAATGAAATTAGAAAGGAGTTTCTAATTTGCATTATTTGAGTTGTGCATTTAAGGATCGAAATACATATAATTAAATAAAATAAGACTTGACAGTAATTCCATGTCTTATATTTAATTGGGACATTGTATGGTGGAAGGATTGAATTGTGCGGTAACTATTTACTCAAAGGTTCTTTTAATGATTAATGTTGAAATCTATATTATCTGGAAAGTCGTTGATCGTTAGGGAGGCTTATCCTATTGTAGAATAAATATTATTTATTTAAATAAATTAATTGTTTAATTTATTTATTTAAATAAGATTAGAATTGTTCTAATTGATTTATTCACAACCGGTTTAATATGGAGAACCTAAAGGGTCACACCATAAAAGGAAGAATAATTATTTAAGAAGTTAATGGCATAATCGTAATAATATATTAAGTATATTTAATTTAATCTATGGTGATAGAATAAATTAAATAGCTTAATATTATTATTTAATATTTTAAAATATTAAATATAAATTAATAAGAGGAGTCTTATTAATATTATTACAATTATTATTATTATTTTAATTTCTAAAAGAGTTTAGAAATTAATTTAATATAAATACTCTCATTTATTCCTAATTGATTAGGAAGGAAAATTAGTTAAAGGAGTTTAATTAATTATCCCTAATAAGATTAGGGAGCTTAATTAATTAAAAGAATTTAATTAATTAAATAAATCCCAATTCCTTAATTGTTAAGGTGGGTTGCCCATATCTATAAATAAGAGGAGTCTTATTATGGGTGATGGGGTTGTTGATTTTTCAACATACTGACATAATTCCAATTGTTGGAGAGTACACCTTTTCTATAGAGATAGAAAAACTAGGGTTTAGCCAACCACCCTTTTCTTGAATCATTATTATTCCTTGGTGGATCACCTCTAGAGGCCAAACATATGGGTGGCTAACGTTGATCGAAGGAAGGAACAAAACCCCGGTGGATTCAAGATTGAGCGAAAAAGGATTTGGAGGTGAACTTGTACACGAGGAAGCTCGATCTTCAAGGGTATGATTTTATTCTTTATCTTTTCGTTTAATTAATAATTGTGCATAAAGGGTGATCCGGGTTTTATGGTTTGTAAATAATTTTTAAACTCTGATTTTACACGCTTCCGCTTAATTTTTGCAATTTGATTGCGTTCAAGAATATTACAAACCTAACAGTGGCATCAGAGCCAAACCTTTATGCAAATTATTAATTGTTTTAATTTAATATGTATATTGATATGTGTTTAGAATAATTTATTTGGGCATAATTTTATTGTATAAAATTAAAAAAAAAAAAAAAAAAAAAGCATTTCAAAAAAAAAATGCAATTAAAAAAAAAAAGAAAAAAGCTACGGAAATCAAAGAAAAAAAAAAGCTACGGATTGCAACGCATGCACGAAAATTCACCTGCACGGAAATCGAAACAGGAGATAATAAGTTGAGAATAAATTACCGTATTATATATATATATATATATATATTCTTTGTTATTATATATATATATAATAGTTATATATATATTCTTAATTATTATATAATTAAAATAAAAGTTTATTTTAATTTTAAAATAAAAGGTTTATTTTAATATTAAAATATAAAGTTTTATTTTAATTTTAATAATTTTATAATTAAAATAAAAAGGTTTATTTTAATCTTAAAATAAAAGGTTTATTTTAATATTAAAATAAAAGATTTATTTTAATTTTAAAATTAGATTTCATGCTAACTAATTAGAGTTGGAATTGGATTCCATAATAACTAATTGGAGTTGAAATTGGATTTTATTTTTCCTAAAATAAAGGAATTTATTTGTGAATAGAGAAGTAAATCCATCTTTCCTTAAATAAAGGAGTTTATTTATATATGAAATAAGATTTCATGTTATTCAAAATAAAGGAGTTTATTTGTGAATAGGAAAGAAAATCCATGTTTCCTTAAATAAAGGAGTTTATTTAGATATGAAATAAGATTTCATATTATTTAAAATAAAGGAGTTTATTTGTGAATAGGAAAAGAATATCCGTGTTTCCTTTAATAAAAGATTTTTTTTACATGGAATTGGATTCCATAATTAATTAAAATAAAAGAGTTTATTTTAATTAAAGAATTTTTTTTATTACATGGAATTAGATTCCATAATTAATTAAAATAAAGGAGTTTATTTTGATTAAAATTTTGATTAAAATAAAATAGTTTATTTTATTCAAAATTAGATAAATTAAAATAAAATAGTTTTATTTTAATTTAAATTTGGATTAAAATAAAGGAGTTTATTTTGATTCAAAATTAGATTTTATACTAACTAAATTTGCCCATTAAATGATATCAATATATATATTAAATGTTTATTATTCATAAGATGAATGTTATTTATTGATGCGTATGGTGATGTGTATGATAATAAATGGGATTGATTATGGACTATTGACCAATGCGATTGGATTTATTTTAGTTGGATGCATGAATGTATGGGTTTTATTAAATGGGGTTCTGCGTGCCTCGTCTTCTCTAATTTTTCTTAATGTAAATTCTATCTCCTCTCTATGTACTTCCCTTGATTAGCGATCAAGGTTTCTATTTATTTTAAATAGTTTTGTAATAGGAATAGTTAGAATTAATTTTGAAGAATTGGAGATCAAGGAACAAGGAGCGCTTTTGAAGACCCGTTTGTAATGGAGCCCGGTTTAAATGTAATAGTTATATTTAAATATTATTTCTTGCACCCACTGGGTTTGACCTTTTAGTTCACTTGGTGGCTCTAGTGAACCAAACTAGAATAAAAGTCCATAATCAATCCGGGTAGAATATAGTATTCTATATGTGCATGCTTATACTATATATATATATATTATATTATGCAAACATGCTTCGCATGTTAATTAATATATTGCGTATTTTATATATATATATAATGCATGCTAAAAACAAGATGAGACAAATTAATAACAAACCCTCAATTTTTATATTAAGTCCTAAGCGTTCAAAGATATTTGGAATATCGAGCGTCGCCTTTCTAGCATGATAAAATTAATAGAGTATTAAATATTTAATATGAGTTTGTTGTGTCACCACAAGGCAAGTATTAAGTATTTAAGATGTTAATTTATCACATTTGATGCTTATAAAGAAAATTGAACAATATTGTTTTGTTGTGTCACCACAAGGATTATATTTTTTTTTTTGAATATATGGAGTGCTAGGTCGGACTTAACTTGGATAATTTTGATTCGGATGTACCACCACTTGATCAAAATAATCTAAGAGGCAAAAAAAAGGAGTTGCATAGTTGATGTAATTGACAAAAGTTGTCTACCTATTTATTTATATATAGTTTGTTGTGTCACCACAAGGCTATATACATTTGAAATGGGATCCTTATTCTCACTAGCGATCTTTAATTTGATTTTGCCAACTATATAAGTGAGGTAATATAGTTTGAAGAAAATAGTGGGAGATACCAATTTAAAACAAGACCTAATTTATTTTGGTAATTAATAAAAGAATGTATGTTAAAATGTTGTTGATTACAAATTCATTTACGAAATTTTACAATGTCTAAAATTACTATCATCTGCGAAGCATATTAGATGCTAAATTAACGGGAATCAATTAAGCGGATAAGTTAAGGAATTTGAGAATAGTTCTCGCATGGTGAAAAAAGCTATCTTATGTCCTTAATCGCCTATCCTCGCAATGGTTGCGAGACAATGCCTCGAGGAAGAGATTGCTACTTTTAGAAAGTGGCAAGATGATGCCACGATTAGCTCGATGCATCATGCTCGCATCCATGAGTAACGAGCTTGACGTCGACGATGAAACTATGGATGCTTCTACTATATTCCCCACATCAAGTAGTTGATGGTGAGAAAGTAGGACTGATAGATATCAGATATCTAAGGAGCTCTTCCGATCTAGAATGGCCAATGGCACTATAGTATAGACAAAAAGTTCTTAACATAATCAATTTGATTGATCAATTAGGACAACTGGTTTTGTCATGGATGGAGAGTTGAGCCAAGATTTGATCTTGCACTCACTCCCCGACTCCTTTCACAATTGTTGTGAATTTTCATATGAACAAGCTAGATATCGACTTTCGATTTGCTTAACATATTGAAAAATGTTGAGAGTCACTTTCAACCAAGAAAGATCAAGTCTTCTTGGTAGGGGCCAAAGGATCTTCGAAAGAAGAATGATTCAAAGAAGGTAAATAGAAAGGCAAAAACAAAGGATAATAAGAATAAAAGCGATATGGATAGCAAAGGAGTTTGCTTCCAATCGCTATAAGCTGGACACTTTGGAAAGAAATCTGCGAGAAGCATCTTGCGGAGGCTAACCAAAGAAGCTTAGTGAAGTTTGGTTTAAAATACAATTTTGTTCATAATTTAAAATAAATTTTTCTTTAAGTCAAGGTTCTACTTGGGTATTGGATACCGACTTTGGTTATCATAAATATAGATTTATGAAGGGACCAAGCAGAAGTAGAAAGTTAAACAAAGTAAGTAATCCTATGTGTGGGAAATGAAGCAAAGGTTGCTGCATATTAGCCATAGAAACTTATAGTTTAGCAATGCCTACGGGCAAATCTATTAAGTTAATAAGTTGTTATTGTATTCCAATTCTTGTTAGAAACATTATTTCCATTTTATTGTTGGACAATAAAATTTTTGGTATTATAATTAAGAACAATTGTTGTTCTATTTATAATAATAATGTTTCGTATAGAACTGAAAGATTACTTAATGGATTTTGTATACTTGACTTACGTGAAAAATTATTTTGTAAATTGAACAAACTAGTATAAGAAAAGGAGATGATCATTCAAAGAGTTGAATGTATGTATTTGCTGAAATACAAGTGTGAATTATTTGAAAGGTACAAAGAATTGAAGTGAAAAAATTGGCAAAGTATTAAGATTCTTTGATTAGATCAAGGAATAAATACTTGTGCAATAAGTTTCTAGATCATCTCAAATGGTTTTCTCATAATGGACACATCCCGATCGCAATAATTGATTGATGTATCTGAATGAAAAATCGTACCTTGTTGGACATAGATGCGGTCCAAAATGATTTTACTGACATTCCAAGTATCCCTCTGGGGTCATGTCCTAGAAATGGCTACATATCTACGAAAAAGGTAACCTCAAAATCCATTTCAAGACTCCATAAAAGTTATGGACGGGGAGGATTCTAATCTTAAGTATGTTAAGATAAGGGGTTTTCCAACTTATGTGAAAAGGTTTCGAAGGATAAGCTTGGGACAAGATTTGACATGTACAGATTTGTGGGACATCCTAAAGTAAGTTTAGGGTATATGTTCTATAATTCTACTTAGCAAAAGGTGTTTGTTACGAAACACGCTGCCTTCTAAGATAAAGGTGTTTATCATTAAAAGGGACTAGTGGGAGGATAATAGATCTTGAAGAGTTCAAGAACCACAAAACACTATAAGTCAAATAAGAGGAACCTGTGGATAGACCTATTGTACCACAACCGAATCGTAAATTTGGAATAGTACCAAAGATACCTAGGAGGTATGGATTCATCATGGATGATGATGATGAGGTACACATCATAGAAGATGATGATCCAGTTACATACGATGAGGTAAGTGTTGTAGACACTCAGAGAAATGGATTGAAGCAAGTTTCTCAAATATGGAACATTCCTTTTGATGAGGCAATCAAAAGAGTTTGATTTTATCAAAATAAGAATGAACCTAGTGTGTACAAAAAGGACGATGGGAGCGCCGTGTGACATTCCTAATATTATATGTTGATATACTACGGATAAGGAATGACATACCAATGCTACAATCAATAAAGATAAAGTTGTCTAAACATTCCTCTATGAATGGTTTGGGAAGAGTATCTTAATTGGGGATAAAATCTATATAGATAGATACAACAGGATGCTCGACTTAACCCAAAGAACGATATTCATTTGATGCTAAAGTCGGTTTAGCATGGCAAACTCAAGAGATGTCTCATATCGATGAGCTATGGAGTGTATCTCTCTTAATAGTCCCCACAGACTCACGAAAGAGAGAGGTCGCATGAGTGATAATCATGTATGCAATGAAATGTACGAGACACGATGTTGATCAGTCATATTATGGAGAAGTTCACTATGAGTCAGTGAAAAACATCTTAAAGTGCTTAACAGGCACTAAGGATGTGATCATATTCATGGTGGGTCTAAATTAAAACTAGAGGGCTTAACAGACTCAATTTTTTCAGATGCACAAGATGACGAAAAATCCACTTTAAGGTAAAGCGTTACCTTGAGCGATTGGTGCGATGAATTGGAAAGGTTCCAAACAGCAAAAGAGTTGTTGGTTTAGTGATAAAGACAAAGTATATAGCTATAAATGAAGCTGCAAGTTGATTGTTTGGATTAAAAGTTCATTACAGAACTAGGAATAGTTCCCAAGTCTCATCTTGGATCTAAACATGTGTTGTGGCATTTTCATTTGATTATTAGAATCATTGAAAGATGGGAAATCACTATAGAGATAGTGGACTCTCAAGAACAACATTACATATCCATTAACTAAAGCTTATCCAACAGCAGGATAATCGTCACTTAGAGAAGAAGAGTATAAGATACCATGATCGATTGGCTTTAGTGCAAGTGGGAGATTGAAAGTAGTATGCACACAAAGCCAATCATGTTTGATGATAAAGCATATACTTTGTAACAATCTTATTCATTTATTAATAAAAAGTATTAATTTATTAAAGGCTTTTAATTATCTACATGATGATCTTTTTTTATAATATGTGATAAACCCATAGTTTTAAGCAATGCTTTTAGAATAATGATGATGATCATTCTAATGAGATCTAAATTCTAAGAAAGCTTAAAACTAAAATAGTTCCCAATCATTGGATTACTAAATTGGGGATTAGTGAATCCGGATATAGATTGATACATCGTTGCTTGCTCATTGGATGAGAATGATTGATCTCATGATCATTTGTGTGGAGACACTAAAGCAAATATGTAGGTGCTTATTAGAGAATAAGTTCATTTGAGCGTGGCTCGCTAAGGAATACCTAATGGAGTTTTATTTGCTGTCGTCATAGGAATTCTGTAGTGATAGTAGTACAAGTGATCCTTGGACTTGAGATCATCATAGTATCTTGTGTATGATGAGTTATACTTTGACTTATTCCTTAAGACCCTTAGGGTATATCAAAGGGTATGCTTGGGTATAATAAATTGTACATGGAGATAATGTATGATCAATAAAGAACCTACCACTTCTAATAAAAAGAGAAATGTCCTATGTGATTCGATAAATGACAACCCATAGTCCTTGGCCAAAAGCGAAATGAAATTAGAAAGGAGTTTCTAATTTGCATTATTTGAGTTGTGCATTTAAGGATCGAAATACATATAATTAAATAAAATAAGACTTGACAAAGAATTCCATGTCTTATATTTAATTGGGACATTGTATGGTGAAGGATTGAATTATGCGGTAACTATTTACTCAAAGGTTCTTTAATGATTAATGTTGAAATCTATATTATCTGGAAAGTCGTTGATCGCTAGGGAGGCTTATCCTATTGTAGAATAAATATTATTTATTTAAATAAATTAATTGTTTAATTTATTTATTTAAATAAGATTAGAATTATTCTAATTGATTTATTCACAACCGGTTTAATATGGAGAACCTAAAGGGTCACACCATAAAAGGAAGAATAATTATTTAAGAAGTTAATGGCATAATCGTAATAATATATTAAGTATATTTAATTTAATCTATGGTGATAGAATAAATTAAATAGCTTAATATTATTATTTAATATTTTAGAAATATTAAATATAAATTAATAAGAGAGAGTCTTATTAATATTATTACAATTATTATTATTATTTTAATTTCTAAAAGAGTTTAGAAATTAATTTAATATAAGTACTCTCATTTATTCCTAATTGATTAGGAAGGAAAATTAGTTAAAGGAGTTTAATTAATTATCCCTAATAAGATTAGGGAGCTTAATTAATTAAAAGAATTTAATTAATTAAATAAATCCCAATTCCTTAATTGTTAAGGTGGGTTTCCCACATCTATAAATAAGAGGAGTCTTATTATGGGTGATGGGGTTGTTGATTTTTCAACATACGACATAATTCCAATTGTTGGGAGAGTACACCTTTTCTATAGAGATAGAAAAACTAGGGTTTAGCCAACCACCCTTTTCTTGAATCATTATTATTCCTTGGTGGATCACCTCTAGAGGCCAAACATATGGGTGGCTAACGTTGATCAAAGGAAGGAACAAAACCCGTGGATTCAAGATTGAGCGCGAAAAGATTTGGAGGTGAACTTGTACACGAGGAAGCTCGATCTTCAAGGGTATGATTTTATTCTTTATCTTTTCGTTTAATTAATAATTGTGCATAAAGGGTGATCCGGGTTTTATGGTTTGTAAATAATTTTTAAACTCTGATTTTACACGCTTCCGCTTAATTTTTGCAATTTGATTGCGTTCAAGAATATTACAAACCTAACACGGCTCTTGTCCAAAATGCAGGTGGAAACATTGACAACTCTCGGACGATCACCGCTAAGTAGTTCAAGGAACTGGGACCACCAGAGTTTTTTTGGAGAGCCAAAATCACTTAAGGCGAAGACGTGGATAAAGCTGATCTACAAGATATTTGATGTCATGGGATGTTCTGAGGAGCAAAAGGTTCCCTTTGCCACCTTCATGTTGCGTACAGAGGCAGATTACTGGTGGGAATCTATAAAACGTACTCAACCTGCTGCATTGAAGATGACTTGGGAGAAATTCCAAGAATTGTTCAACGATAAGTACTTTCCCGAAAGTATTCGTCACACGAAAGAGGTAGAGTTCATCAAGCTGGAGAAAAACAACATGACCGTGTCGTAGTACGAAGCAAAGTTTACCGAGTTGTCCCGTTTTGCGTCCCATTTGGTTGATAATGAGGAGAGAATGACGCGAATGTTTCTAAGAGGTTTGAAACCCGAGATACATCAATATCTTATCTCTCATAAATTGTGTTTGTATTCAGATGTTGTTAATAGGGCTCAGTTATTGGAGCGCGATAATGAGTCAACCCAACCAAAAGAGAGCAGCCGGCAAAATGATAATACTAGTGAAAGTAGTCATCGAAGCGGTGACAACAAGCGAGAAGGGAATCAACAGGCCAGAAATTGTAACCACTTCAGTGGTAATCAGGGCCAAAACAATAAGAATGGACATTTCAAGAAGAGGAGATTCAACAATGATGGAAAGACGTCAGCACCAACACCCATTATTAAGGAAGAAGAATGACCACCTATTATATGCTTCAAATGTGGAGGGGAGGGACACATCAGTCCAAACTGGGTGATGCCGTCCAAAACATGTTATAATTGTGGAAGAGAAGGTCACCTAGCTCGATTTTGTCGTTCAGGGAATTCAAGTCCAACTGGGACGGTGGCACCAAAGGTGGATACGGACAAAACAAAGTCGGTGGTTTCAGGGAGAGCGTTTTTCGTGACTTCTCAAAAAGCGAGTAACCCGAATAAAGTTAGCACGGGTTAGTTAATTATAAATTCTTACAAAGTCTATTCCTTATTAGATACCGGTTCTACCCATTCTTTTATCTCTCTTGCTTGCGCTCAATGATTAAATTTGACTCCTGAGAAATTAGACTTTGACTTATCTGTTGAAACTCCGTTAGGAGAAACCTTCGTTACCTCCACTGTCTATAAATCTTGTTTGATTCATATCGATACCCTCACGTTACCTGTCGATCTTATCTTTTTGAAAATACTTGCCTTTGATGTGAGTTTAGGAATCGATTGGTTAACTATTCATCATGCTTTTTGTAAGGTTATTAGCTTTCATATTCTTAACCAACCTATCATGCGAATTCAAGCAACCAAATCACTAAAGTCAATCATTGTCATATCAAGCCATAAGTAAAGAGCCCCGAGCCCTTCGCTGATGACTTCTAAGTCTTGGAATACACCGAAGCTAGAATATTCGTAGGGAACGTCGTGAATAACGGTGGCAAGTTGATAGATATCAATGTAACGTGCTATCCAAGTCTTGGATGAGAGTCACAGTTTTTTAAACGATATTTTTATTGTTAATAAATTTCTTGACGTATTCTTGAAGACTTCTTAGCCTACCCCTAGAGCGTGTAATCAAATTTTGTATTGACCCTAGTACAAAACCCATTTCTAAAGCCCTCAAGTATTTCTTCACCCAAAACGAACGTATAATGCGCCAAAGACGTTGGCTTGAGCTGTTAAAGATTACGATCATACCATTCAATATCATCGTGGAAGAGCGAACGTGGTAGGCGACGTTGGGTAGAAAGATCGTATCGTTCTGAGTGCGATGTTGTTAACATAAAAACCTATTTTGTATAACTTACTGTTAGGTTTGTAATATTCAAGAACGCAATCAAATTGCAAAAATAAGCGAAAACGTGTAAAAATCAGAGTTTTAAAAATTTTACAAACCATATACCCGGATCACCCTTTATGCACAATTATTAATTAAACGAAAAGATAAAGAATAAAATCATACCCTTGAAGATCGAGCTTCCTCAAGTACAAGTTCACCTCCAAATCCTTTCGCGTTCAACTTGAATTCACCGGGTTTGGTTCCTTCCTTTGATCAACGTTAGCCACCCAAGTGTTTGGCCTCTAGAGGTGATCCACCAAGGAAGAAGAAGGATTCAAGAAGATGGGTGGTTGGCTAAACCCTAGTTTTTCTATCTCTATAGAAAAGGAGCGTACTCTCCAACTCTTGGAATAACGTATCTTTGATATCTGATATAAGACTCTTCTTATATAGATATCAAGTAACCCTATGAAAATAAGGTATTATTTAATTAAACTCTTTTAATTAAATGGGCTCCCTAATCTTATTAGGGATAATTAATTAAACTCCTTTAATTAATTTTCCCTCCTAATCCTATTAGGAATAAATGAGAGTACTTATATTAAATTAATTCCTAAACTCTTTTAGAAATTAAAATAATAATAATTGTAATAATATTAATAAGTCTCCTCTTATTAATTTATATTTAATATTTCTAAAATATTAAATAATAAATATTAAGTTATTTAATTTATTCTATCACCATAGATTAAATTAAATATACTTAACATATTATTACGATTATGCCATTAACTTCTTAAATAATTATTCTTCCTTTTATGGTGTGACTCTTTAGGTTCTCCATATTAAACCTATTGTGAATAAATCAATTAGAACAATTCTAATCTTATTTAAATAAATAAATTAAACAATTAATTTATTTAAATAAATAATATTTATTCTACAATAAGGATAAGCCTCCTTAGCGATCAACGACTTTCCGATAATATAGATTTCAACATTAATCATAAAAGAACCTTTGAGTAAATAGTTACCAGACAATTCAATCCTTCCACCATACAATGTCCCAATTAAATATAAGACATGGAATTACTTTGTCAAGTCTTATTTTATTTAATTATATGTATTTCGACTCTTAAATGCATGAACTCCAAATAATGCAAATTAGAAACTCCTTTCTAATTTCATTCTCGCCGCCAACCAAGGACTACTGGGTTGTCATTTATCAAATCACATAGGACATTTCTCTTCTTTTAATAGAAGTGGTAGATTCTTTATTGATCATACATTATCTCCATGTACAACTTATTATACCCAAGCATACCCTTTGATATACCCTAAGGGTCTTAAGGAATAAGTCAAAGTATAACTCATCATACACAAGATACTATGATGATCTCAAGTCCAAGGATCACTTGTACTACTATCACTACAGGAATTCCTATTGACAGGCAAGTAAAACTCCATTAGGTATTCCTTAGCGAGCCACGTTCAGTGAACTTATTCTCCAATAAGCACCTACATACTTGCTTTAGTGTCTCCACACAAATGATCATGAGATCAATCATCCTCATCCAATGAGCAAGCAACGTATGTACCAATCTATCCGGATTCACTAATCCCCAATTTAGTAATCCAACGATTGGGAACTATTTTAGTTTTAAGCTTTCAAAGAATTTAGATCTCATTAGAATGATCATCATCATTATTTTAAAAGCATTACTTAAAACTATGGGTTTATCACATATTATAAAACAGCATCATGTAGATAATTAAAAGCCTTTAATAAATTAATACTTTTTATTAATAAATGAATAAGATTGTTACAAAGTATATGCTTTATCATCAAACATGATTGGCTTGTGTGCATACTACTTTCAATCTCCCACTTGCACTAAAGCCAATCGTCATGGTATCTCATGCTCTTCTTCTCTAAGTGACGATTATCCTGCTGTTGGATAAGCTTTAGTTAATGGATATGTAATGTTGTTCATGAGAGTCCACTATCTCTATAGTGATTTCCCATCTTTCAATGATTCTAATAATCAAATGAAAGTGCCACAACACATGTTTAGATCCAAGATGAGACTTAGGAACTATTCCTAGTTCTGTAATGAACTTTTAATCCAAACAATCAACTTGCAGCTTCATTTATAGCTATATACTTTGTCTTTATCACTAAACCAGCAACCTTTTGCTATTTAGAACCTTTCAAATTCACTACACCACTGTTCAAGGTAACACTTTACCTTAAAGTGGATTTTCTGTCATCTTGGTCTGTTTGAAAAACTTGAGTCTGTTAAGCCCTCTAGTTTTAATTTAGACCCACCATAAATATGATCACATCCTTAGTGCCGGTTAAGCACTTTAAGATGTTTTTCACTGACTCATAGTGAACTTCTCCATAATATGACTGATCAACATCAGGTCTCGTACATTTCATTGCATACATGATTGTCATTCATGCGACCTCTCTTTTCAGGAGTCTGTGGGGACTATTAAGAGAGATACACTCCATGGCTCATCAACATGAAACATCTCTTGGAGCTTGCCATGCTAAACGACTTTAGCATCAAATGAATATACGTTCCTTGGGTTAAGTCGAGCATCCTCTTAAATCTATCTATATAGATTTATATCCCCAATTAAGATACTCTTCCAAATCATTCATGGAGGAATGTTTAGACAACTTTATCTTTACTGATTGTAGCATTGGTATGTCATTCCTTATCCGTAGTATATCAACATATAGTACTAGGAATGTCACGATGCTCCCAATCAACCCTTTTGTACACACTAGGTTCATTCTTATTTTTGATAAAATCAAACTCTTTTGATTGCCTCATCAAAATGAATGTTCCATATTTGAGAAACTTGCTTCAATCCATTTCTCCGAAAGTGTCTACAACACTTACCTCATCGTATGTAATCGGATCATCATCTTCTATGATGTACCTCTCATCATCATCATCCATGATGAATCCATACCTCCTAGGTATCTTTGGTACTATTCCAAATTTACGATTCTTGTTGTGGTACAATAGGTCTATCCATCCACGTGTTCCTCTTATTTGACTTATAGTGTTTTGTGGTTCTTGAACTCTTCAAGATCTATTATCCTCCCACTAGTCCCTTTAATGATAAACACCTTTATCTTAGAAGGCGCCGTGTTTCGTAACAAACACCTTTTGCTAAGTAGAATTATAGAACATATACCCTAAACTTACTTTAGGATGTCCCACAAATCAGACATGTCAAATCTTGTCCCAAGCTTATCCTTCAAAACCTTTTCACATAAGTTGAAAACCCCTTATCTTAACATACTTAAGATTAGGAATCCTCCCGTCCATAACTTTTATGGAGTCTTGGGGCAATGGATTTTGAGGTTACCTTTTTCAGAGATATGTAGCCATTTCTAGGACATGACCCTGAGGGATAATTTGGAATGTCTCAAAATCATTATGGACCGCACTACGTCCAACAAGGTACGATTTTTCATTCGGATACATCAATCAATTATTGCTTATCGAGGATGTGTCCATTATGAGAAAAAACCATTTGAGATGATCTAGAAACTTATTGCACAAGTATTTATTCCTCGATCTAATCAAAGAATCTTAATACTTTGCCAATTTGTTTCACTTCAATTCTTTTGAACCTTTCAAATAATTCACACTTGTATTTCAAAGAAATACACACATTCAACTCTTTGAATGATCATCTCCTTTTCTTATACTAATTTGTTCAATATGCAAATTATTTTTTTCATGTAAGTCAAGTATACAAAATTTATTAAGTAATATTCCGCTTCTATACAAAACATTATTATTATAAATAGAACAACAATTGTTCTTAATTATAATACCAAAGATTTCATTGTCCAACAATAAAATGGAAATAATATTTTTAACAAGAACTGAAATACAATAATAACTTATTGACTTAATAGATTTGCCCGTAGGCATTGCTAAACTATAAGTTTTTTATGACTAATGTGGCAACCTTTGCTACATTTCCCGCACATATGATTACTTATATTTGTTTAGCTTTCTACTTCTGTTTGGTCCCTTCATAAATCTATATTTATGATAACCAAAGCTCGGTATCCAATACCCAAGTAGAACCTCGACTTAAAGAAAATTTATTTCAATCATGAACAAAAACGTATTTTAAACCAAAACTTCACTAAGCTTCTTTGGTTAGCCTCTCGCAAGATGCTTCTCGCAGCTTTCTTTCCAAAGGTGTCCGGTGCTTATTGTAGTGGAAGCAAACTCCTTTGCTATCCGTAGTATCGCTTTGCTCTTATTATCCTTTGTTTACGCCTTTCTATTTACCTTCTTTGAATCGCTTCTTCTTTTCGTAAGATCCTTTGGCCCCTTACGAGTAAGACATGATCTTTCTTGGTTGGAAAGTCACTCTCAACATTTTCAACATGTTAAGCAAATCAATGAGGTCGATATCTAGCTTGTTCATATGAAAAATCACAACAATTGTAAAAGGAGTCCGGGAGTGAGTGCAAGATCAAATCTTGGCTCAACTCTCCATCCATGACAAAACTCATTGTCTAATTGATCAATCAAATTGATTATGTTAAGGACTTTTGTCTCGTAGTGTAGTGTCATTAGTCATTCTAGATCTAAGAGCTCCTTAGATATCTCGATATCTATCGGGTCCCATTTTCCTCACCATCAACTACTTGATGTGTAGGAATATAGTAGAGAGCATCCATAGTTTCATCGTCGACGCTCAAGCTCGTTACTCATGGATGCGAGCATGATGCATTGAGCTAATCAGGCATCATCTTGCCACTTTCTAAAAGTAGCAATCTCTTCCTCGAGGCATTGTCTCGCAACCATTGCGAGGATAAAGCGATTAAGACATAAGATAGCTTTTCACTATGAAAACTATTCTCAAATTCCTTAACCAATCCGCTTAATTGGCCCCGTTAATTTAGCATCTAATATGCTTCGCAGCGATGATAGTAATTTTAGACATTGTAAAATTCAAGAAATGAATTTGTAATTAACAACATTTTAACATACATTCTTTTATTAATTACCAAAATAAATTAGGTCTTGTTTTAAATTGGTATCTCCCACTATTTTCTTCAAACTATATTACCTCACTTATATAGTTCGGCAAAATCTAATTAAAGATTTGCTAGTGAGAATAAGGATCCCATTTCAAATGTATATAGTCTTGTGGTGACACAACAAACTATATATAAATAAATAGGTAGACAACTTTTGTCAATTACATCAACTATGCAACTCCTTTTCTTTTTGCCTCTTAGATTATTTTGATCAAGTGGTGGCACATCCGAATCAAAATTATCCAAGTTAAGTCCGACCTAGCACTCCATATATTCAAAAAAGAAAAATATCATCCTTGTGGTGACACAACAAAACAATATTGTTCAATTTTCTTTATAATCATCAAATATGATAAATTAATATCTTAAATACTTAATACTTGCCTTGTGGTGACACAACAAACTCATATTAAATATTTAATACTCTATTAATTTTATCATGCTAGAAGGCAACGTTCGATATTCCAAATATCTTTGAACGCTTAGGACTTAATATATAAAAATTGAGGGGTTTGTTATTAATTTGTCTCATCTTGTTTAGCGCGCATGCGCATATATATATAAAATACGCGTCATATTAATTAACATGCGAAGCATGTTTGCATAATATATAACATATATAGTATAAGCATGCACATATAGAATACTATATTCTACCCGGATTGATTATGGACTTTTATTCTAGTTTGGTTCACTAGAGCCACCAAGTGAACCAAAAGGTCAAACCCTAGGGGTGCAAGAAATAATATTTAAATATAACTATTACATTTAAACCCGGGCTTCACTATAAACGGGTCTTCAAGCGCTCCTTGCTCCTTGATCTCCAATTTTTCAAAATTAATTCTAACTATTCCTATTAAAAAATTATTTAAAATAAATAGAAACCTTGATCAGCAGTCAAGGGGAAGTACATAGGAGAGAGATAGAATTTACATTAAGAAAAATTAGAGAAGACGAGGTACGCAGACCCCATTTAATAAAACCCATACATTCATGCATCCAACTAAAATAAAATCTAATCACATTGGTCAATAGTCCATAATCAATCCCATTTATTATCATACACATCACCATATGCATCAATAAATAACATTCATCTTATGAATAATAAACATTCAATATATATATTGATATCATTTAATGGGCAAAATTAGTTAGTATAAAATCTAATTTTGAATCAAAATAAACTCCTTTATTTTAATCCAAATTTAAATTAAAATAAAACTATTTTATTTTAATTTATCCAATTTTGAATAAAATAAACTATTTTATTTTAATCAAAACTTTTAATCAAAATAAACTCATTTATTTTAATTAATTATGGAATCCAATTCCATATATAAAAAATCTTATTAAAGGAAACACGAATTCTCTTTCCTATTCAAAAATAAACTCCTTTATTTTGAATAATATGAAATCTTATTTCATATCTAAATAAACTCCTTTATTTAAGGAAAGATGGATTTACTTCCCTATTCATAAATAAACTCCTTTATTTTAGGAAAAATGAAATCCATTTTCAACCCCAATTAGTTATCATGGAATCCAATTCCAACTCTAATTAGTTAGCATAAAATTCTAATTTTAAAATTAAAATAAACTCTTTTATTTTAATATTTAAAATAAACCTTTATTTTAAAATTTAAATAAACCTTTTTTTTTATAAAATAATATTATATCCTTCTTTTGTTAACTGTTAACAGGATTTCCGTTGCCCAGGAAGATTTTGTGAATCCCAATTATGGGAGAAGCGGAATTGAATATTATATATATATATATATAATATTATTTTATTATTAAAATAATGAATCCATGTGAATCATGATACGTCACTTTTCACTTCCTTGTGTCTCACTTGCGGAGGAGTAATAGTTAACTTTTTAACTATTTAACTAATACATATATATATATATATATATATATATATATATATATATATATATATATATGAAGCTAATCCTTTAATGAGAATCACAAAAATGACAGTTTTTCATTACCGAAGCCGCCATGGACGGAATGGTTAAAAAAAAATCCATATTACCGAAGCGAGATTCGAGAATTCTGTTAGATCGCATGATTCCTTGGTTTTTTTTTATTAAATAAATTTTATACAATAAAATTATGCCCAATTAAATTGTTCTAAACACATATCAATATACATATTAAATTAAAACAATTAATAATTCGCATAAAGGTTTGGCTCTAATACCACTGTTAGGTTTGTAATATTCAAGAACGCAATCAAATTGCAAAAATAAGCGAAAACGTGTAAAAATCAGAGTTTTAAAAATTTTACAAACCATATACCCGGATCACCCTTTATGCACAATTATTAAATTAAACGAAAAGATAAAGAATAAAATCATACCTCAAGATCGAGCTTCCTCGTGCAAGTTCACCTCCAAATCCTTTCGCGCTCAACTTGAATTCACCGGGTTTGGTTCTTCCTTTGATCAACGTTAGCCACCCAAGTGTTTGGCCTCTAGAGGTGATCCACCAAGGAAGAAGAAGGATTCAAGAAGATGGGTGGTTGGCTAAACCCTAGTTTTTCTATCTCTATAGAAAAGGAGCGTATTCTCCAACTCTTGGAATAACGTATCTTTGATATCTGATATAAGACTCTTCTTATATAGATATCAAGTAACCCTATGAAAATAAGGTATTATTTAATTAAACTCTTTTAATTAAATGGGCTCCTAATCTTATTAGGGATAATTAATTAAACTCCTTTAATTAATTTTCCTCCTAATCCTATTAGGAATAAATGAGAGTACTTATATTAAATTAATTCCTAAACTCTTTTAGAAATTAAAATAATAATAATTGTAATAATATTAATAAGTCTCCTCTTATTAATTTATATTTAATATTTCTAAATATTAAATAATAAATATTAAGTTATTTAATTTATTCTATCACCATAGATTAAATTAAATATACTTAACATATTATTACGATTATGCCATTAACTTCTTAAATAATTATTCTTCCTTTTATGGTGTGACTCTTTAGGTTCTCCATATTAAACCGGTTGTGAATAAATCAATTAGAACAATTCTAATCTTATTTAAATAAATAAATTAAACAATTAATTTATTTAAATAAATAATATTTATTCTACAATAAGGATAAGCCTCCTTAGCGATCAACGACTTTCCAGATAATATAGATTTCAACATTAATCATAAAAGAACCTTTGAGTAAATAGTTACCGTACAATTCAATCCTTCCACCATACAATGTCCCAATTAAATATAAGACATGGAATTACTGTCAAGTCTTATTTTATTTAATTATATGTATTTCGACTCTTAAATGCACAACTCCAAATAATGCAAATTAGAAACTCCTTTCTAATTTCATTCTGCCTTGGCCAAGGACTACTGGGTTGTCATTTATCAAATCACATAGGACATTTCTCTTCTTTTAATAGAAGTGGTAGATTCTTTATTGATCATACATTATCTCCATGTACAACTTATTATACCCAAGCATACCCTTTGATATACCCTAAGGGTCTTAAGGAATAAGTCAAAGTATAACTCATCATACACAAGATACTATGATGATCTCAAGTCCAAGGATCACTTTTACTACTATCACTACATGAATTTCTATTGACAGGCAAGTAAAACTCCATTAGGTATTCCTTAGCGAGCCACGTTCAGTGAACTTATTCTCCAATAAGCACATACATACTTGCTTTAGTGTCTCCACACAAATGATCATGAGATCAATCATCCTCATCCAATGAGCAAGCAACGTATGTACCAATCTATCCGGATTCACTAATCCCCAATTTAGTAATCCAACGATTGGGAACTATTTTAGTTTCAAGCTTTCAAAGAATTTAGATCTCATTAGAATGATCATCATCATTATTCTAAAAGCATTGCTTAAAACTATGGGTTTATCACATATTATAAAACAGCATCATGTAGATAATTAAAAACCTTTAATAAATTAATACTTTTTATTAATAAATGAATAAGATTGTTACAAAGTATATGCTTTATCATCAAACATGATTGGCTTGTGTGCATACTACTTTCACTTACAAATGATGAAGATAGAGTTAAAGACTCTAGAGACCCACATGATGATAATGAATATACGAGTAGAATCGACTTTAATCGATAAAGGTAAAGCCACTCAAGCTACATACTCAAAGCTGATGAATGTGAAGAAGAAGGTTCAAAAGGGCGTTATTCTAGAAGCAAGAATCGATAAAGAGAGGAAATCTCAACCCTTGATTTTATTGGCCCATTTGATATTCTCGATCGAGTAGGAACTATGACATATAGACTCGTTTTATCGCTAAGTATGTCGCGTGTTCATAACATTTTTCACGTATCGATGTTACGTAAATATATGGACGACTCGAACCACATTATTGATTTAGAACCGAACGAGATAGCGAAAGATTTAACGTATGAGGAAATACGTGTTAAAATCTTGAATAAGAAGGATCGTATTCAACACTCAAAGGTTATACCTCAAGAGTTAGAATCTGGATGAAGTCATTGTATCCTCATCTGTTCGGCATACCAGGTGCGTACGTAAATTTCGAGGGCGAAATTTCATAAGGAGGGGAGATTTTGAGACCCCAAATTTTATGAATAAAGATTTAAATTTCTTAAAATATTTTTTTGAATATTATGGAATGAATTTGATATAATATTATAGTTATGGGTAATATTTATAAATTTTGCAAAGTATGCAAGTTGTTATATAATAATCGATTGGTCGAGGAATAATCGTTTTAACAGGGAATATTCGTACGACAACACAATCATTGGTGGACCCCACAACGGAATTATTATCGGATTGAGAAAACGACAAAAATATTTTTATGAAAATAATCATGGAAGTTTTTCCGTTAAAACCGCTGAACTACTTTCAGTAGTAAAGTAAAGAATACGGCGTGGTTGCATAAGAGCACACCAGTATTGATTATTGATGCTTACGTGAGAAGTCACTTAGTTTTGTTCAATTATTGCTTCAGTAATTGTTGCATAGCATCTCACGTTATTTGATTCAATTATTGTCGATATTTTATATATTATTAAATAAATAATTGAGATGACAGAGTTATTAATATTATTATTTACAATATTAACAATGTCTAGAAGTTCTGTCAAGGAGAGGTTTGGTCACCTAATTGCGTGCCAATAGGGAGAAATCCTTATTGGAAAGCCCCCTCTTTCCTGGGAATGATCTGGTCGATTAATAGTGTGAATTATAATAATGATGATGAAGTTTTGTTTTATTAGTATTATTAATGTAATAAAACAGAAAAACTTTTTATATAAAAAAGAATAATTTTATAAAGTTATTCGTTTTATTAGACTATAAATAGAATATATTATATTCTATTATGCATAGTATTTTACATAGTAAAATCTTTTATATAAAATAGAATACTTTTATAAAGTTATTTATTTTATTAGATAATAATTAGAATATATTATATTTTATTATGCAAAGGTCTCGCATAGTGTTTGCATATTAAAATCTTTTTATATATAAAATGTAATACTTTTATAAAGTTATTCGTTTTATTAGATTATAAATAGAATATATTATATTTTATTTAAAAGATTTTGTTTTATTAGAATATTTTATAGTAAACCAATACTGGATAATCTGCTTTTAAAAGTAAATCAATCTGGACCGCTCAGAATTAGTTACTATTCAATCCATTCTTCTATAAATAGAAGCTCATTCCTTCATTATTTCTTACGAATTCAATTTGAAACTCTAGAGAGAGAAACTGTAGAGAAATTCTTCTTCTATAATCTTGAGCGTATTTCTTTAGAGTTTAAGAAAGCTTTGAATAGTGCAAGTTTCTTCAAGTATATCCCCGCCTCTACCCGGTTGAGTACTCTTCTTTATAAGGTAAGGGTATTATTTCTTTCAGATTCATGAAGAGAACTTCATTATTCCATTCTATATTAATCTGTTGGAATAACTCAGATACGCTGCTACCCTATACTTGGTGAAATTCTTCATTATTCCATTTTTATTATTATGTTGGAATAACTCAGATATGCCAAGCACCGCATACATGGTGAAATTCTTCATTATTCCATTCTTTATTATTCTCGTTGAATATCCCGCTTACATGCGTATTACGCTTTGACACGGTTCCATTAATTATTATTCTGCTGGAATAACTTTTATGCATGGCGGTCTATCACATGCATGGTGATTTCGTTGTTATTCCATTCTTTATTATTTTGTTGGAATATCCCGCTTGCGGTTCAATTTCGCCTCGACTGGTTCCATTCTTTATTATTCTCGCTTAATATCCTCGTCTCGTGCATTTACGCATTTACCGGTTCCATTCTTTATTATTCTCGCTGGGAATAACTCTGTCTGTGCAGCCTATCGCATCGCATGGTGAATCCTTCATTATTCAATTCTTTATTATTCTGTTGGAATAACTTTTGTTTATGTGGATTACCACATGCATGGTGAATGATCCTTTGTATTCATTCCTTATTAAATTGTGGAAATGATCTGTATACGTGGATTACTGCATGGCGGGCGAAAATCCATTTGCAGTTTCATATATTCTATTATTCTCAGTTGGTTAAAGTTTTGACTTTTATACTCCATGAAATTAGTGGAATATCCTTGATATTTGCGCTTCATCCAGTATCTTTTCATGGAAATATTCTTCTGAGCATTCTTGAATTTTACTCTACAAAGAAATATGATGTTGACAATTTAGACGTTATTGAATTCTGGATAAATTAATTCTTGAACTTATTTTATTGGATTCTTATATCATTATGATCATCCTCATGCTTATATTATGTTGAAAGTCATCTGTGGCCTGTTGTGCATAGATGGACTTGGTATGATTATGACCAGGGATTATTCGGTATAATCATGACCGTAATGTTACAAATGATGTGGTAAAAGTCCTCATTGTCCCGTAGTGCATTGATGGACGCTTGTTGGCATGATCATGACCATTGATGAATACACAAAAATATCCTCGGCCCATAGTGCATGGATAATTTATGGTTGTGATACTAATGAATATCCTTGGTCGAAAAGTCTGTGGATGATGTGGATTATTTATTGTCGAGTCTCAAATGATAAAAGTGATGAAAAACCTTTTTAAATCATAAAAGATAGTAGATTTTATTCTCTACTTGCCTCTTTTAATGGATTGCTTGTTCCGCTACAGTTAAACTTGATGTTTGTTATATTTTATCAGTTTAACATTGTTGAAGACTAATGATAATTTATTTTACATTATCTTAGTCATAATATTTCTTACTGGGCTAGTTGAGCTCACCCCTTTTTTTCACTGTTCTCTTTAGGAAATGAGAACGTAGTCGGGACTAGTCGGGAACGGAGTGACGGTCCAGATGATAGTATTAGTAGTCCTCACTATTCTGTTAAATAGTGTGACAATAAATATAATGAGGACTCCTTTGAGTGTGGATATTGTCTAGATGACAATATTCTTATTAAAACTCTCAATTTATGTTTTGTCGTATATTACACGACAGCTATATTATTAAGTTGTATTTGTATTCTGTACCATGTATATGGCGACTCAGAATAGGTGATGTATACCAATTTTGGGGGCGTCACAGTAATGTTACAAATGATGTGGAAAAAGTCCTCATTGGCCCGTAGTGCATTGATGGACAGTGGTTGGCATGATCATGACCATTAATGAAAACATGAATATCCTTGGCCCGTAGTGCATGGATAATTCGTGGTCGTGATACTAATGAATATCATTGGCCGTAGTGCAGGGATGATTCTATGATGTGGATTATTTATTAAGATGAGTCAACGCGATAAAATTGATGATAAACTTTTAAAGTCATAGAAGATAGTAGATATCATGCTCTACTTGACTCTTCTAATGGATTGCTTGTTCCGCCACAGTTAAACTTGATGTTTATTATATTTTATTAGTTTAACACTATTGAAGGCTAACAATAATTTATTCTGCATTATCTTAGTCATAATATTTCTTACTAGGCTAGTTGACCTCACCCTTTTACTTTCACTGTTCTCTTCAGGAAATGAGAACATAGCCGGAACTAGTCGGGGATCAGAGTGATGGTCCGAGATGGTGCATTAGTAGTCCTCACTATTCTGTGAAATAGTGCGATAATAATTGTAATGATATTGAATTTGAGTTTAGATATTGTCTAGAAGACAATATTCATGTTGAAACTCTCAACTTATATTTTGTTGTATTTTACACGATAGTTGTATAATTAAGTTGTATTTGAATTCTGTACCATGTATTTGGCGACTCAGAATGGGTGATGTATACCTATTTTGGGGGCGTCACAGTTGGTATCAAAGCTAAGTGATATAATCCCTGTCTGAGATGTGAGACTAGAACTAGGAAGGGAGAGACGGGTAATTCCTTCGCTAGTATGATCTACCTAAGTCTATATGTTATTTAATTGGTCGGTCAGAATATATGGATAATATGTTGCATGTCAATTAACCCTTGTTTTGTAGAAGTATTTGAAAATGGCGTCTGAAAATGTTGAGATACGCAATGGAGCACAAGAGACTGTTGAGTCACCACAGATCAATAACAAGGATAACGTGCATCAGAAAGGCAATAATCCTCAGGTAAACAACAACACCGACCAAATGATGAACGAAAGAATGTTCAGAGGCTTTCTACAATTCATGCAGCATCAGGCGAGAGAAACTCTTGTTAAAAATGCAAGTGGAAACACTAGCAACTCACGGATGGTCACCACTAAGAAATTCATAGAGCTGGGACCATCAGAGTTTTGGGGAAAGCCAGAACCACTTAAGGCGGAGACGTGGATAAAGCAGATCACCAAGATATTCGATGTCTTGGGATGCTCCGAGGAGCAAAAGGTTCCCTTTGCCACCTTCATGTTGCGAGGAGAGGTAGTTTACTGGTGGGAATCTGTAAAGCGTACTCAACTTGCCACACTGGGATGTCTTGGGAGAAGTTCCAAGAACTGTTTAACGACAAGTACTTTCTTGAAAGTATTCATCACATGAAGGAGGTAGAGTTCATCAAGCTAGAGCAAAATAATATAACCGTGTCGTAGTACGAAGCTAAGTTTACCGAGTTGTCCTGGTTTGCGTCCCACTTGGTTGATAATGAGGAAAGAATGACGCGGACGTTTCTAAGAGGTTTGAAACTTGAGATACGTCAATACCTCATTTCTCATAAACTTTGCTTGTATTTAGATGTTGTTAATAAGGCTCAGTTATTGGAACACGATAATAAGTTAGCCTAACCAAGAGAAAGCAGCCGGCAAAATGTTAATACCAGTGGTAGCAGTCATCGAAGCGGTGACAACAAACGTGGAGGGAATCAACATGCCAGAAATGGTAACCACTTTAGTGGTAATCATGGCTAAGACAATAGGAGTGGAAATTTCAAGAAGAGAAGATTCAAGAATGATGGAAAGACGTCAACACCAGCACCAGCACCCATTGTTAAGGAAGGAGAACGACCACCTATAATATGCTTTAAATGCGGAAGGGAGGGACACATCAGTCCAAATTACACGCAGCAGTCCAAAACGTGTTACAATTGTGGAAAAGAAGGTCACCTAGCTTGATTTTATCGTGCAGTGAAACCAAGTCCAGTTGGGATGGTGACACCAAATGCCGTCCCAGACAAGTCAAAACCAGTAGTTCAAGGGAGAGCGTTTGACGTGACCTCCCAGAAAGCGAGGAACCTGAATGAGGTCATCACGAGTTAGCTAATCATAAACTCTAGTGAAGTCTATACCTTATTTGATACCAGTTCTACCCATTCTTTTATTTCTCCTACTTGCGCTCAACGTTTAAATTTAACTCTGGAGAAATTAGACTTTGACTTATCTGTTGAAACTCCATTGGGAGAAACCTTCATTACATCCACTGTTTATAAGTCTTGTTTGATTCAAATCGGCACCCGCACGTTACCTGTTGATCTTATTTCTTTGAAAATACTTGCATTTGACGTGATTCTAGGGATTGATTGGTTAACTACTCATCATGCTACAATTAATTATTTTCGCAAGGTTGTTAGCTTTCATATTCCTAACTAACCTATTGTGCAAATTCAATCAACCAAACCACTAAAGTCAATCACTGTCATATCAAGCCATAAAGTTATTCGTTTATTAAAAAATAGATGTCAAGCTTTCTTAGCCCATGTCACAGATTTAAACAAAAATACGTCAGATTTGAATGATATTTCTATTGTTAATAAATTTCCTGACGTATTCCCCGAATAACTTCCTGGCCTAACCCCGGAGCGTGAAATTGAATTTTTTATCGACCTTGAACCCAGTATAAAACCCATTTCCAAAGCCCCATATCGAATGGCTCCTATTAAACTACAGGAGTTAAAAACCCAATTGCAGGAATTGTTAGACATCAGTTTCATTTGTCCTAGTACATCTCCTTAGGGTGCTCCTGTTCTATGCGTAAAGAAGAAATATGGAAGTATGCGGCTTTGTATTGACTATCGAGAGTTGAATCATGTCACCATCAAGAATAGGTATCCGTTTGTTGGGTAAAATCTATATACGCACAACACGCAAGTCTACGTGGTCAACAAGTAATATAGTGATGAGTAGAGTATCGTTCCCACAGAGACTAATTAGCAAAATACCTTAACTTACAATTACCAATCTTCTATTAACCCTAATTTTATTAAAAAAATCAAATTCAATTATTGAAATTACTAAACTAAAATTAAGAATAATTAAACTAAAATGAAATATCCATAAATATCAAAATCTGATTTTTCAAACAATTGATGGAGAATTAGACTTATGATTTCACCTTAAGCTTCACTTTGATTTTAACACTTTTATCCCAATTCAATGCCATATCTCAGTTTATTAATCAAGAACACAAACGTAGTACTAACCACCTCTCGATGCATGAATATCATATTAACGTCAATCCACAATTAAGATAGAAATCCATTAAACACCTTAATCAACTAACGCACTATATCTCTATGTGAATTACAATTAAAGAAGGTTGAAGAACAAGTTCTCTTATCCGATTACATGCGTTTAAGTATATCTCTATCTTCACACGAATCAAAGTTTAAGCTACTAATAAAATCCTCGAACACATGCTATATCAACTCAGGTCTAGAATTGAATATCATCTCTCTCGATTCCATCCAACCCCACGAAGAATTATTGGCCGACAATTCATAGATTCAAGCATAAATCAATATAGATAAACTGAAGATAATTTATTAAATTGGGAATCAAAACTTACAAAACCATCGATTCACTTAAGGATCCATCACAAGCCTAAAAAGTGAATTAGTTCATAATAAATGAAATAAGCACTGAAATAATCATAGAAAGCATTCTTTCAATCACAAATAATAATCTAACATATAGAATATTAGAAAACACCCTTTACGTAGACTACAATTGCAACCGTCTTGAAAAACTCTTTGAAATACTCCTCCCCGTATGCTCTCCAATAAGATGACTTTTATCTTCATAAGCTCCTTCATTCCCCCTAATTGTGTTTTTAAGAGTAGTATATATCAAGTCTAATACTCCAGCTACATCCTCTAACAAATAGAGTTATAAAACTATTCAAACAACTGAAATTCAAGTCCAATAAGAAGTATAAATGAAATAGACATTCCTGCTTTTTCCCAACCCCATTTGGGGTTTCTGTGTTAATGCCCGCCTCAAATGGGCTTGTTTCTCTTTTGGTCGAAGATGATCCACCCCTATGGTAAAAACCCTCATTTTGCAAGCCGCTCTCGCTGATTAGTTTAACACGGGGGTGTTTGTTCAGATATGCCAAATTTCAGAGGGCTATCCTCCTGTTAGTTGACATGCTGTAACAGTGAGTTCTTTCCAAATGGCTCCAATTTAACTCCAAATATCCCAAATAATCCATGAATTGCCGCAACCACCAACCTACACATAAAACAACATAAACCACGTAAAAATGCACTTGTTTACAAAAACATAGCAATGAATAAGCATGATTTAGACATGAAATTGCGTATATAAAACACACTTATCAAAATTCCCCAAACTTCAACTGTACTAGTCGTCGAGCACACGACAACTACATGTAATGCAATGATATGAATACGACCTACTCTACATACTATCCAATCCAACAATATCACTAATCACAATTATCTCAATGGCCTCAAATAAAATAAGCAACTATACAACATCAACCATCAAAACTAATCTACAAATCACGTTTAATCCTCTAATCTTAAGCTATTATCACTGGTATCGTGTGTGTGTGCAACATCCATGATAACTGATATCGATTCAAATTCATTACATAATCAGCCTCTTAGAAGGACTCATGCAGCACAAACTCCAAAACTTCAAAAATTAGCTAGTTTAAACTAAAAATCAAGCAATCACACATCACCGTGGTTCACTTTCGGTACTTATGCTCTATTTCCATCCACGGGGCTTTTTGCTCTTATTTCCGCTTTATTCTCTTTTTTTTATATACACATAGCTATACAATGTCTTATTCCCTTAGGCTTTTCAATGCTACCTTAACGAGCTTTTGACCAACGACTCCCAGACCATAAAGACCTTAGGGTGCTAGCTGTAAAGACAATCCCCTCGGGCTTACTTACTCAAGTAACAAAGGCCACAAAACTAGACAAGCATGCCACGGTGTTTATTCATATAATTTTTTTTAACTGAAGATATATAGCTTATATACCCCACAGATCCCCCAAACTTATGTTTTTTTTTTGCCTCATTTTAGCCTTTACCAGCCATTTTTGTCATTATATCACTTGCCCTAGCATTATCCTTTAGAGACCAATTCAAGACTCTGGTTTGAACTTAGTCAATTAACACGATGTTCTTAAACGTGCTATCCTCAGATACCAGCTTTCAAGCAACTCAAAATTTGATTCAAACACGATCATCAGTGTCACGCTTCTAATATTCAATATCAGATTTGCTACTTATTTTACAATCACCTCATAGGCCATAATAACATGAAACACAACATTAAAGGATTAAAACACACAATAATTACTAACTAAATTTTATTTTTTTTTTTTTTTTTTTTTTTCATAATAAATTGATAGATAACAACATGTATTTATACTACTTCTACTATGCAATCCTAAGCTATCGATAAATGCCCTAAGCTATCATGCAAATACCAAACATAAAATGCAATACGTAAAATAAATGTCATAAACAAATATGCAAATTTAAACTAAAATGCATGCAAACATGTATTTAAATCCCCAAACTTAAGATGAACAATGTCCTCATTGTATGATATAGCAATATAAGTGTGAGGACTTCTCTTTTGGTGCTTAAGTCCGAGGGGTGTGGTTGTTGGTCTTCATCTCGAGTCACTTTGGTGGGAACCTCGGCATTGGACCCAAGGATTATATGGAACTTGTCCCACCGGTGGAAATTTCGGAGAGTTGTGGTAAACGAGGCAAAAGAGGTGTGTATAGCCTCAAAATGTGATCTTGCCTCATCGCCAATCCACATTTCCTCACGAAGTTTCCTTGGCATTTTCTCATTATTTGATTTTGGAACTCAAGGAATTGAGTTCTCGATATAGCGTCATCTGTGGTACCTTCTCTTTCCCTTGATCTCCCATGTCATCATCCTCATCCCCGAGGCTTCAGAGGATCCTCTACTTCTTCCGATGATGAAGAAAAATAAAACCCACACCACGCGGTGAGACTTGTCTCCACCACACAAGATATCGCGTAATCACCGTGAATCAAGTAGTCAGAGAGGCATTTGTGTGGGCTCGCCATCGACCATCGAACTCCGGCCATGGCACAACCCACATATGAGTGATGGGTGTGGCAAGCCTCTAGAAAAATTCCCCCTTAGGCACCGGGGGATAGAGATGCAGATGATCGCCCCGACGTCTATGATAAAATCTTGCACAATGGCGAATAACAACAACGCCTTCTCTTTGGTGACGTTGGAAGTATGTTGGGACGGAAGTAATTTGGCACAAAGGAATGCATACCATATTTTTCCATAGAGGCTGAGGTTCTTGCTGGGGAACACCGTGCCTCCCTTTCGGCCTTTCGTCCATGACGTTCCAGGCTTCGTCATTGTCATGATCACTTCATCAAAATCCGGATCCGAAGTGCGGAGATGCTCATATTGGCAGTGGCGAGGCACCCTCAATTGGTAGTACGTATTGATGGCATCCGCACTAAATGGCACCAACCGCCCCTCGTATATAAGCTCGAATGGCTCTTTCGTCCTCAACATTAGCATAGAACTCCTCGACAATATTCACGACTTTGGTTCGGGTCCCTGTGAATTTCACCCATCCATTTTGATAAATTTGCTGCATAAGCTCCCCGTTGTTACCCTTTGGTGCCAAGCCCCTTTCCGGTGTAAGAGCTTTAGTGAGCATGTAATCATACCCCACAACAAGTGCATGACTAGCAAACTTTCGACGATCGAAGGTACGAGTTGGTTGAGATGGGCGTGAACTTTCCCCCATTGGTGTTTTGATGATGATGAAGCCATATCTCCTCGAGCTTTTAGAACCCTAACTTTCCACAAACCTTGAATTGGACCTTCTAGCTCACAAGAATGCAATATGTATGTAGAATATGAGTTTTGGTGAGGAGGGTTAGATGAATTGGGGTGGTATTTATAGATGGGGAGGTTAATCTAGTATTGGTAGAGTGAGGAGGTGGGAAGGTGGGGGGTAGTAATGGTTTTGGGGAAATGGGGGAAGTGGGTGGTAGTTATGGAGTAGTGGGTTAATGAAAGAGTGTGGGTGATTGGTTATGGGAGAGGTGTAACAAAAGCCGCCAAGTCCCCCATATATACTATATAGACCAGCCTTTTCCTTACGGGGTATTATATTATAATTTCCACCCTGACCACCCGACAGGGCATGGCCCTTGTTAGGTGTTGTTCCGGACCCCCGCCCCGACGGGGGGTATTAGGCTAGAGAGGCCCGCCCCGGTGGGGTAGTCCCTTGTCAGATTCTTTCTTCTGCTGCTTTTGTACTCCAATGGTGCTTTTGTTTCTCAAATTTCATATAGTATAACACATGAACTTTCGTTAGTATTGGATGTATGGTATGTTGTGTGGAGTATCACGAGAATTTAATCTTATTCTTCTATCTAATGAATTCCTAAAACTATGATTAAGCAGATGCAAATGAAAAATACGATAATAAACTGAAAGTTGGGTTGCCTCCCAATGAGCGCTTGATTTTAAGTCTTTCACCGACTACTTCCTCGCTTTAAGTTAGATCTACCAACGTGATGGCGATCACGCTTGTTGGTCTCTCCGCCCAATAATGCTTCAAATTGGTGTCCGCTGACTTTGAACGCTTCGAGAGGGTTACGATCAGAATTTCAACCGCCTCCGTGAGGGAAAACTTGCTTGACTGTGAATGGTCCCGACCATCTTGATTTGAGCTTTCCGGGGAACAAACACAGCCTTAACTTAAACAATAGAACTGATTGGCCCGGTTCGAATGTCCGACGCAGAATTTTTAGATCGTGCCATCGTTTGACTATTTCATTGTATATCTTGGCATTCTCATATGCTTGAAGGCGAAACTCGTCTAGTTCATTCAACTGCAGTAGTCTCTTTTCCCCTACAGCCTTTTTGATCAAAATTTAGCTTTTTCACCGCCTAAAGATGCCTTGTGTTGTCAGAGTTCCACCCCAGATGACATGATTTCCGTATAACAATTGATATGGTGACATCCCGATTGGTGTTTTGTATGCGGCCTCTAGAAGCCCATAGAGCATCATCCAATCTCAAAGGAACCAATCTTTCCGACTTCGGATTCACCACTTTCTCCAATATCTTTTAACTTCTCTCGTTTGATACCTCACTTTGTCCACCGGTTCATGCGGTGATATATGTCAGGCTATCTTGTGGTTTACTCCATATTTGGCCAAAAGAGCAAGAAATGGTTTATTGCGTAAGTGACTACCTTTGTCACTTATAATTGCTTTTGTGTGCCAAACCTCGTGAATATGTTCTTTTGCGTAAATTTGAGGACCACCTTGCATCATTCGTTGGTAGAGTCGCGCTTCAACCCACTTTGACACGTAGTCCATCGCGAGAGAATGTATTGATTTTTCATGGACGATGGAAATGGTCCCATGAAATCGATACCCCATACATCAAAAAGTTCCACTTCCGTAATCGTTTGTAAGGGCATTTCATTACGCTTCAGATGTTTCCCACCCTTTGACACCTATCACATTGTTTAACAAACCGATGGGCGTCTTTGAATAATGTGGGCCAATAGAAACCGCATTGTAGTACTTTTTGTCAGCCGTTTCTCTCGCTTCCATAATGCCCACCATAGGCCAATGAGTGACATCATGCGTATATTCTTTACTTCACTTTGTATGGGACGCACTCGTCAATCACCTTGTTTGGCAAGACCGCTTAAACAAATATGGATCATCCCACACGTACCACTTAACATCATGCAAAAATTTCTTTTTCTGTCATTTCCTTGTGAGATCCGGTGGTAGAATATTGCTTGCAACAAAATTTGCATATAGTCGCCATACCATGGAATCCTCGCTAAAATCTCAAATAGTTGCTCATCCGGAATGATTCATTGATTTCACATTTGTCATCTTTTTCTTTCCTTGGTTTTCCAAATTTGACAAGTGATCGAAGAATTTGGTTCTCCGTCCCTTCCTATCCTTTATTTCTAAATCAAATTTTGTGTAGGAGAATCCACCGATAAGGCGTGGTTTTGCATCTTTTTTTCTATCAAAATCAATCGCAAAGATGGTCCATGTAGACTATCACCTTAGTTCCAATTAAGTACGCACAAAAACTTGTCAAACGATATACCACGAAGAAACAACTCCTTCTCCGTGGTTGTATAGTTCATTCGAGTTTCGTAAGTGTTTTGCTTCATGTAGTATATAACAAGCGAAACACTTTGTCTCTGCGTTGACCCAAAACTGCCCCAATTACAAAGTCGCTTGCATCACACATAAGCTCGAATGGCATTCTCCAATCCGGTGCAACTATCACGGGGGCTGTAGTCAATTTCCTTTTTAATAACTCAAACGCTGTTTTGCAATCATCATCAAAGCTGAATGTAGCCTCTTTCTCTAAAAGACTGCAAAGATGTTTCACAATTTTTGAGAAATCCTTTATAAACCTCCTGTAGAACCCCGCGTGTCCCAAAAAGCTTCTAATACCCTTCACTGAGGTTGGTGGGGGCAAATTTTCAATTGTTTCCAGCTTTGCCTTGTCCACTTCCAGTCCTTGAGCTGATATCTTATGGCCCAAAATTATGCCCTCTTCAACCATGAAGTGGCATTTTTCCCAATTCAGAATGAGATTCGTTTCCTTACATCTTTGCAGTACCATTACCAAATTCTTCAAACAATTATCAAAGCTATCCCCATATACTGAAAAGTCATCCATGAAGACCTCGACATTTTTCTCCACCAAATTAGAAAAAATTGCCATTATACACCTTTGGAAAGTTGTTGGTGCATTGCATAACCCAAATGACATCCTCCTGAATGCAAATGTGTTGTAGGAGCACGTGAATGTGGTCTTTTCTTGGTCCTCCAGAGTAATGACTATTTGGTTATAGCCTGAATACCCATCCAACAAACAGTAATACCGATGTCCCGCTAATCTATCTAACATTTGGTCAATAAAGGGCAGCGGGAAATGGTCTTTTCGGGTTGCTTTGTTCAATTTTCTGTAATCCATGCAAACTCGCCAACCCATTCATCGCTTTCGTTGGGATTAACTCATTGTTGTCATTCTCGCACCACCGTTATTCCTCCTTTTTTCGATTACACACGGATCGGACTCACCCATTTATCGCTTTGATATCGGATAGATGATGCTTGGCATTCAACCATTTCAGAACTTCCTTCTTTACCACTTCCTTCATAATTGGATTGAATCGCCTCTGTTGTTCTACTATCGGTTTTGCCTCATCTTCCATCAAAATTTTGTGCATACAGAATGAGGGGCTGATTCCCTTTATGTCTGCAATTGTCCATCCAATGGCTGATTTGTGTTCCCTAAGTACCCTCAACAACTTTTCTTCCTACAATTGCTAAGCAAAATTAAATAATAACAGTAAAGAATTTAAATTGCCAAGATATGCGCATACTGAGGTGCTTAGAAGTGGTTTAAGTTCCACTTTTGGTGGCTCCACCAACGATGGTTTCAACTTTTCTCGCAATTACCTCTTCCGTGTGCAATGGTTCAAATGATGGTCTCAATCTTGGTACCCGTGGCAATGAATCAAGCAATCGTAGGTAATCTACCAATTCTGGATCGTCGATCTCTTCATCTCCCACCAATGTTGTTTCTAACGGATCATTCGCCAAACTTTTGCTCATGTCTTCACTAATGATTTGATCAATTAGATCCATTCGAAAACATTCCTCCTCATCCGTAGGGAACTTCACGGCCTTTGAACACATTGAATTTCACTTCTTGATCTTGAACTCTCATCGTAAGTTCTCCTTTTTGAACATCTATAAGAGTCCTCCTCATAGCCAAAAATGGTCTCCCAAGATGATTGGTATGTTCTTGTCCTCCTCAAAATCCGTAATGATGAAATCCACAGGAATATAAATTTGTCCACTTTCACTAAGATATCTTCAATTATTCCTCTTGATATATGCCCACCTCCATCCGCCAACCGTAAGGAGAGATGTTCAGTAGGCCTTGGATCTGGGCAAACCTAATTCTAAGTATACGATAATCGGCATAAGGTTTACACTTGCTCCCCAAATCACATAGACATTTACCAAAATGCCTCTCACCGATTGTGCATGGAATCGTAAAGCTCCCCTGGATCCTCGAGTTTTGGTGGTAATTTCAACAGTAGTACCGCATCCGCACTCTCCTCATTAATGCCATAGTTTCAAAATCTTCCCATTTCTTTTTCCTCGATGTAATCCTTTCATGAATTTCACAGAATCGGGCATTTATTCTAGGGCTTCAGAAATGGTATGTTAATTTGAAGTTTCTTGAAAACTTCCAAAAATCTTAAAAATTGCTTATCTATCTTTTGTTTTTGAACTCTTTGCTGGAATGGCGGGGGAGGGTAAACAACTAGTTTGTTCACTGGGTTGATTTTATCCGTTTGATTCTCATTTCCTTGCTTTATCTCACCCCCCGTATTTTTTAACTCTGTTGCACTTTCCTTTGTAACTGAAATCTCTGCTTCTTGACCCACAAGCTATTTTCCACTTCTCAACATAATGGCTTGACACCGCTTCGATTATTACCCTTAGGATTTTTCTGTCACTTGGCAAAGGTTCCTCCTTGTGGTCTACTGTTCGATTCCCTTGCTATCCGACCTATCTGAATTTCTATGTTCTTAATCGCCAATTGGGTGGTAGCCATGAATTTATCCAACTTCTCATCCAGATATTGCACTGTTAGTTGTTGATTCTGAAAACTTGGAGGATATGATTGTCGTGAAGCTTGATTCTGCTGATTGTTGCTCCATGAAAAATTTGGATGATTTCTATTTCCTTGATTATATGTGTTCTGATAAGTGTTTTGAGGAATTCTGTTGTAATTGCCAATGAACTGCACAGCCGCTGGATTAATTGCACATTGTTCCGTTGGGTGTTCTCCTGCGCACAATTCACATATCACTGCTACTTGTGGTGTTGTCTGTGTTTGCTGTGATTGGGCTGCTACCACTTGCTCTATCCTCTTTGACATTGCAGCCATCTGTGCTTGTATCGCTGTCATATTATCTACTTCTAACACCCCGACTGCCTTCACTTGTGTCATTCTCACTGTGGGCCACTGGTAATTATTAACAGGCATGGTTTCAATCAAATCGTATGCTTCTTCATAATTCTTGGCCATAAATGCTCCGCCCGATGCTGCGTCGATACTTGTCCTAAGATTCCTATGTAGTCCGTTATAGAAGGTGTTCATTTGTAGCCATTGGGGCAATCCATGATGTGGGCATTTTCTGAGTAATTCTTTATATCTCTCCCATGCCTCATATAACGACTCCCCATGTTGCTGTTCAAACATTGTAATTTCATTCCTCATCTTTGCGGTTTTTGCCGGTGGGAAGAATTTTGCAAGGAATTTCTGAGCTAGATCCTCCCACGTTGTTATCGAGCCCGATGGTAAGGAATGCAACCAACTCTTCGCCTTGTCCCGTAAAGAGAACGGGAACAAACGAAGTCTGACCGCCTCATTTGAAACTCTATTAAACCTAAAAGTATCGCACATTTCCAGAAAACTGACTAAGTGCTCGTTCGGATCATCGTTTGCCAATCCCCCAAACTGAACTGAATTTTGTATCATTTGAATCATCCCAGGCTTAATCTCGAACGTGATTGCTACTATTGCTGGTCTCGTTATACTTGAATGCAGTTCCATTACTTTGGGTATTGTGAAGTCTCTCAACACTTTCCTATCTTCGGCCGCCATCACTATTTCCTCTTCCTTTTCAGGTATTTCAAATTCTTGCCTCGTTTCTTTTATCCACTTACTCAACCTCTGAAACCTTCTCTCAATGTCGTCGTCAAAAGGCAGCAAGTCTGGATTTTTAGACCGAGTTTGCATAAACTATGTCCCACACCTAAAATAAGAAGCACACAACAAAAATAAAAATGTCTAAGTAAAACTGGATTAATTAAACTGATATTGTAAAAGTATTAAGAATTATACTAATTTAAGTTCCCCGGCAACGACGCCAAAAACTTGTTGGGTGAAATCTATATACGCACAACACGCAAGTATACGTGGTCAACAAGTAATAGAGTGATGAGTAGAGTATCGTTCCCATAGAGACTAATTAGCAAAATACCTTAACTTACAATTACCAATCTTCTATTAACCCTAATTTTATTAAACAAATCAAATTCAATGATTGAAATTACTAAACTAAAATTAAGAATAATTAAACTAAAATGAAACAACCACAAATATCAAAATCTAAATTTTCAAACAATTGATGGAGAATTAGACTTATGATTTCACCTTAAGCTTCACTTTGATTTTAACACTTTTATCCCAATTCAATGCACTATCTCAGTTTATTAATCAAGAACACAAACGTAGTACTAACCACCTCTCGATGCATGAATACCATATTAACATTAATCCACAATTAAGATAGAAATCCGTTAAACACCTTAATCAACTAACGCACTATATCTCTATGTGAATTACAATTAAAGAAGGTTGAAGAACAAGTTCTCTTATCCGATTACATGCGTTATTAAGTATATCTCTATCTTCACACGAATCAAAGTTTAAGCTTACTAACAAAATCCTCGAACACATGCTATATCAACTAGGTCTAGAATTGAATATCATCTCTCGATTCCATCCAAACCCACGAAGAATTATTGGCCAGACAATTCATAGATTCAAGCATAAATCAATATAGATAACTGAAGATAATTTATTAAATTGGGAATCAAAACTTACAAAACCATCGATTCACTTAAGGATCCATCACAAGCCTAAAAAGTGAATTAGTTCATAATAAATGAAATAAGCACTGAAATAATCATAGAAAGCATTCTTTCAATCACAAATAATAATCTAACACATAGAATATTAGAAAACACCCTTTACGTAGACTACAATTGCAACCGTCTTGAAAAACTCTTCAAAATACTCCTCCCCGTATGCTCTCCAATAAGATGAATTTTATCTTCGTAAGCTCCTTCATTCCCCCTAATTGTGTTTTTAAGAGTAGTATATATCAAGCCTAATACTCCAGCTACATCCTCTAACAAATAGAGTTATAAAACCATTCAAACAACTAAAATTCGAGTCCAATAGAAGTATAAATGAAACAGACATTCCTGTTTTTCCTAACCCATTCCTTGGTAGGTTTGTAGTAGTTAAATGCTCACTTCCTGCATGGGCTTGTGGATCTGTCTTGGTCGAAAAGTGACCCCATTTCCGTGAAGGTGTATAAGTGTAAACGCCTACCCCGGTGGGGCTCTCTCTTTCTAAATGATGAAACCCCCACCTCGGCAGGCTATCCTCCTGTTAGTTGACATGGTACAACACTGAGTTCTTTCCAAATGGCTCCAATTTAACTCCAAATGCACCAAATATCCCAAATAATCCATGAATCGCCGCAACCACTAACCTACACATAAAACAACATAAACCACGTAAAAATGCACTTGTTTACAAAAACATAGCAACGAATAAGTATGATTTAGACATGAAATTGCGTATATAAAACACACTTATCACCGTTACCTCGCATTGATGACCTGTTTGACCAGTTGTAAGGAGCTAATTTCTTTTTAAAGATCGATCTTCATTTCAGATATCATCAATTAAAGATTAAAACTGATGACATTCCAAAGACTGCTTTCAGAACTCGGTACGAGCATTATGAATTTCTACTCATGTCTTTTGGATTGACTAATGCTCCTGCTACCTTCATGGATATGATGAACCGAGTCTTCAAGGAATATTTGGATCATTTTATGGCTGTCTTTATTGATGACATCCTCATATACTCCAAAAGCCGTGAAGATCATGAACAACACTATAGGCTGATACTCCAAAAGCTTCGTGAAAATAAGCTTTATGCCAAGTTGAAGAAATGCAAGTTATGGCTTGAGGAAGTAGCATTCCTTGGGCACGTGATATCAAATCACGGAATATCTATTTACCTAGTAAAGATTGAAGCAATATAAAGCTGGGAGCAACCTAAGTCAGTGACCGAAGTTTGTAGCTTCCTCAGCTTAGCTAGTTATTATCAGAGATTTGTAGAAGGGTTTTCTCGAATCGCTACTCCATTAACTCAGCTGACTCAGAAAGATACAAAATTTGGTTGGAGCGAGGAATGTGAGAAGAGTTTTTAAAAACTCAAGAGGAGACTTATTTCAGCACCTGTTCTGACAATACAATCTGGTTCATAGGGATTTGTCATCTATAACGATGCTTCAGGCAGAGGGTTAGGATGTGTTCTCATGCAACATAGGAAAGTCATAGCCTATGCCTCATGACAACTCAAAGAATATGAGAGGAATTATCCTACTCATGATCTAGAGTTGGCAGCTGTCATTTTCGCACTAAAGATCTGGAGGCATTACCTGTATGGGGAGAAAGTGAAGATCTATACGGATCATAAAAGCCTCAAATATTTCTTCATCCAAAAGTAACTCAACATGCGACAACGACGTTGGCTCGAGCTGTTGAAAGATTATGATCATACCATTCAATACCATCTTGGAAAAGCGAACGTGCTAGCTGACGCGTTGAGTAGAAGATCATATGCGAGTACGAGTGCGATTTTGTCAACACAAAGGCCCATTTTGTAAGACTTACAAAGGATGGAGATTGAGTTAAAGACTTCAGGGACCCACGTGATGATGGCAAATATACAAGAGAATTGACTTTAATCGATAATGTTAAAGCTGCTCAAACTACAGACCTGGAGCTGATGCATATGAGAAAGAAAATATAAGAAGGTGCTATTCTGGAAGCAAGAATCGATGAAGAAGGAATACTTCTAGTCAACTCCAGACTTTGTGTTCCTAACGACCCTGATTTAAAGTATAAAATCATGATGGATGTACGCAACACACCATTTGCAATCCATCCTGGGAGTACCAAAATGTATCATAATCTTCGACATACATTTTGGTGGAGCAATATGAAGAGAGAGATATAGGAGTTTATCTCAAGGTGTCTAAATTGTCAACGAGTCAAGGCGGAGCATCAAGTGCCAAAAGGTCCATTACAACCACTTTAAATTCCAGAATAGAAGTGGGAGCACAATACCATGGATTTTGTTACTGGTCTTCCTGAGGTTTCTCAAGGCATAGATACCCTTGAATGTCTTTCTTGTATATACATAAATGAGATTGTAAGATTCCATGGTATGCCAGTATCCATAGTTTCTGATTGAGACCCAAGATTCACTTCACGGTTTTAGGTCAGTTTGCAGAAAGCTATGGGCACAGATTTGTGATTCAGTTCGGCATATCATCCTCAGACGGACGGGTAGTCGAAGAGGACTATTCAAACTCTGAAGGATCTATTAAGACTCTGTGTCCTTGACTTCAAAGGAAGTTGGGACAAGTTCTTGCCATTAGTGGAATTCTCCTACAACAACAGTTATCAAGCAAGTATTGGCATAGCTCCATTCGAGGCGTTGTATGGACACAAGTGTCATTCTCAGTATGCTGGGACGAGGTGGGTGAAGAAATGTTGTTGGGACCGGAGTTGGTATATATGACTATGAAAAAGATTCAAATGATTCGACAACGTATAAAAACCTAACAAGATCGACAAAAGAGTTATGCTGATCTTCATCGAAAGGATATGGAATTCAATGTTGGTGATCATGTGTTGTTACATGTTACTCCATGGAAAGGAGTTACGAGATTTGGAAAGAGAGGAAAGCTCAATCCTCGATTTATTGGCCCATTCGAAATCCTCAATCGAGTAGGAACTATGGCCTATAGACTCGTCTTACTGCCAAGTATGTCTCATGTTCATAACATTTTTCACATATCTATGTTACGTAAATACGTGAAAGACCCGAACCACATTATTGAGTTAGAACCAGACGAAATAGTGGAAGATTTAACGTATGAAGAAGTACCTGTTAAAATCTTAGATAAGAAGGAACATATTCTACGCTCCAAGGTTATACCTCAAGTCAAAGTTTTGTGGAGAAACCACGATGTTGAGGAAATGACCTGGGAGTTAGAATCTAAAATGAAATCAAGGTATCCTCACATTTTTGACATACCAGATACGCACACCAATTTTAAGGGCAAAATTTCATAAGAAGGGGAGGTTGTAAGACCCCAACTTTTATGAATAAAAATTAATTTTTCTCAAAATGTTTTTTTTAATATTATGGTGTGGATTTGATATAATGTTATAGTTGTGGGTAATATTTATAAATTTTATAAAGTATGCAATTGTTATAAAATATTCGATTGGTCGGAGAATATTCATTTTAACAGGGAATATTCGTACGACGACACAATCATTGGTGGATCCCGCAACGGAATTATTGTCGGAGTTAGAAAATGACAGAAATATCTTTTTACGAAAATAACGGTGGAAGTTTTATCGTTAACTGTTCAAATATCTGGTGATAAAAGTACAGTAATACACGTGGTTGCATAGTAGCACACGGTATTGATTATTGATGCTTACGTGAGAAGTCACTCAGTTTTGTTTAATTATTGCTACAATAATTGTTGCATAATATCTCACGTTATTTGATTCAATTATTGTCAATATTTTATATATTATTAAATCAATAATTGAGATGACAAGTTATTCATATTATTATATGCATAATTAACAATATCTAGAAAGTTCTGTCGAGGAAAGGGGTTTGGTCACCTAATTACACGCCAATAGGGAGAAATACTTATCGGAAAACCCCCTCTTTCCTGGGAACGAGCTAGTTGTTAATATTGCGAGTTATAATAATGATGAATAAATGTTGTTAAAAATATTGAGGGGATTTTTATGAAGTATTCGTGATAAATTTTATTTATTATATGGACCCCCATTTACTTATTTTTCAAAATAATCGGTAGAAAGTTATTTAGTATATATATTATATTTTATTATGCATAGTATTTGCATAGTGTCTGCATAGTATTTGCATAGTAAAAATTAGAAAATTTTCAGTGTCCATGAATTTGAAACTATTGGGTCCGTGATTTTAAAATTCAAATAGTATGTTTTCCATTCTCCTATAAATAGGATGCTTAGTTTAGAATTGAAAATCACACCAGAATCAAAGAATTCTTCTTCTATAATATTGAGCGTATTTCTTTAGAGTTTTAAGAAGCTTTGAGTGTAGAAAATAGCAAAAGTTTTCTTCAAGAATATCCCCGCTATACCAGTTGGAACACTCTCCTTTTTAATGTAAGGGATGTTATTTTTGTTCAATATTCGTATGAAATAATATTTTCTTCCATACTCTATAGTATGTAAGTAATATTATTTCATTTCAGATTCAGAATTCTACACTCATTTTGTTAAGTTTTGGCTTCTATACTCCATAAAATTAGTAGAATATCCTCAAAATTTGCGCTTCATCCAGTATCTTTTCATAAAAATATTATTATGAGCAGTCTTGATAAGTTTTAACTTTTTCATGACAGAGTACTATTCACGAGATACTATTCCCGAAGTACTATTCATGGGATACTATTCACTCAGTTACTATTCACCCGGGGTATTATTAATAACAAAAAATTGATTTCTTTCCTGTTCAAATCTCTTTTGTTACAATATTATTCTTGAATTGTACTCCACAAAGCAATATTATGTTGACAATTTGGACATTATTGAATCCTGGATAAATTAAATTAAAAATCTTTAAAAATTTATCCTTTGCTTTCTTTTAATTGAATTCTTATATCATTGTCATCATCCTTATGCTATTATTATGATGAAAGTCCTTTGTAGCTTACGTGCATAGATGGACTGTTGATTGGTATGATTATGACCAGGGATCATTTGGTATAATTATGAACATAATGTTACAAATGATGCGGTAAAAGTCCTCATTGGCCCGTAGTGTATTAATGGACATAGGTTGGCATAATCATGACCATAGGTGAAAACACGAATATTCTTGGCCCATAGTGCATGGATAATTTGTGGTCGTGATACTAATGAATATAATTAGCCATAGTGCAGGGATGATTCGATGATGTGGATTATTTATTAAGCTGAGTCTCAGCGATAAAATTAATGATAAACATTTTAAATCATAGAAGATAGTAGATATCATGCTCTACTTGACTCTTCTAATGGATTGCTTATTCCGCTACAGTTAAACTTGATGTCTATTGTATTTTATCAGTTTAACACTGTTGAAGGGCGAAGGCTAACGATAATTTATTCTGCATAATCTTAGTCATAATATTTCTTACTGGGCTAGTTGAACTCACCCTTTTTCTTTCATTGTTCTCTTCAAAAAATGAGAACATAGCCGGGACTAGTCGAGGAACGGAGTGATGGTTCAAGATGGTGCATTAATAGTCCTCACTATTCTATGAAATAGTGTGATAATAATTGTAATGATATTGAATTTGAGTTTGGATATTGTCTAGAAGATAATATTCGTGTTGAAACTCTCAGCTTATGTTTTGTTATATTTTACACGACGGTTGTATAATTAAGTTGTATTTGAATTTTGTACCATGTATTTGGAAACTCAGAATGGGTGATGTATACCTATTTTGGGGGCGTCACAATCCTCTTCTGGGGTTGTGTCAAGTCTGGACTCTACGATCGGTAGTGACTCTACGATCGAAGAGAAAGAAGATTTCTTGGACTTATGGTTGCGTTCGCCCTTCTTAAGCAGCTGAGAGATAGTAGCTCTATCTTCTTCTTCTTTTTCTTCTTCAAACTGTTGTTCCTTCCCTTTCATTTTCTTCAGATTTTCAAAGCCTAAACTTCCTTGAGATGCATCAGTGGTTGAACCTTGAGGCACCTCTATTGTCCGAGCCTTCATCTTCCTCTTACCCTTTCTTTTTCTGACCAAAGCATTGGGTTCTTCTTTATTGATTTCTTTTTCTTCATCAGTTTCCTTCATAACTAACAAATTCCCTGGTAGTTCTGACTCCTTCACTTCACCAGTCCTTCCACTGGATTTAGACATCATTCTGAGATTTTCTACTGGATTTCTTTTCCAGTTTTGAAACAGCTGTTGGGTCATCCTATTGTTCGGATTGATTGATTCTCCTTCATTATCCCCAATTTTGTAACCCAGAGATAATTGTAGGATGATGCTTATAAACCGCCCGTAGAGCATCTTTCTAGAGCTCTTTGATTTTTTTGAACTAAGTTTACATTTCCCAATCCAAACGATGGGTAGGGCTCCATAGTTGAGGTGAATCCCAAAGCAGATTGCTGTCATGAGATTAAGTTGTACTTCATTCACAGAGTCATGGCCAGAGCTCTTACAGCATATGCATTTCCCAATAATATCGGCCAAAAACTCATACTTTTGGGGAAACTCTTTCTTTTTGTATCCCTTGATGGTTTGAAACTTTTTGTGATGCATCTTCTTCAGTCCTTCATGAAAGTCGATAACCTCCATAGATAGAAGTCGCTTTGATTTGAAACCTAGGGCTAGGTTTATATCTTCAGGTTTTAGTTTAATTTGTACTCCCTTGACCCTTATGGTGATGGTGTAGTTCTTAAAAACTCCATTGCTATAGAATTCCTTCACCAGCTTCGGGTAGATCCCTGTGCTGGTGCCCAGAGCTTTTTCAAGACCAACTTTCTTCAACAAAGATAAAATTTTGTGAAATTGAGGGTCAGCTGTCTTGAACTCGTCGAAGTAGAGTCGGTAACCAGTGATAACGTTTGAAGCCGCCATTGATTCTCTTGCACTGAAGTTGGTTGATTGTTTCTGAAGGCTAGGGTTTCTGCTGGTAGAGAGAGAGAAATAATCTTTTTGAACTTCTGAGGTGAGTTTTCAAAAAGCCCTATTTTTTAAACTATACTTGTAACTTCCCTCTACTCGATCTACATAGTGGGGCATGTGTCGAGTCCTGCATGGCTCTACGATTTTTAATGATATGGAAAATACTGATCTGCCCTTAGCTCCCACTTAGCTAGTGTATCCTTTGGGAGGACTATGATCGTCGAGTTTGCACAGCGATCGTTGAGGTTGCACTATGATCGTTGAGTTCACTTATGAATCTGCTCTAAAAACGTTGTCTTCCCTGGTCCTTGTGATGAACTTTGACTCAACATTCTTTCTGGGTTAAGGTAGCTCAGGAAGGGCCAACCTCTTAGAGTGAATTAAGGGTTAGGTTTGTCCCTAAAGCGCTCATGAGAGGGATTGCTTGGATTTGTTAAAAATTTTGTCATCACAGGATGCTTCTTTGTTATGTCGAGACAACTCTTCGATCGTCGACCTTCTTCAGTCATCTCTACGATTTTGAACAAAACCTTTTATATCTGTATGGTTAGCATAAACTAGAGCACATAGTTTAAGGTTGTTGTGACACCCCCAAATCCGGGCACTTCAATCCCACAGATTTGGTGTTCACTATCCAATTAAATCATAACTAACTACCCATAATAAAGGATATAATTAAACTCAAAAGTTTAAACAATCAATCTCCCATTAAAGGGTTACATAATCTAAAATAAATCCTAGGTCATCTAACCTTTAGTACAATCATCAGCAAAAAATTAAAACATGATCATAACTAAATCTATTACATAAGCTTCATATATAAAAGATAAATTAAACGTTGTCGTCCAATCAAGCACTTTGTCCTTGCCCTTGCTTGTAGAAAGCTCTTCAAACTTCTTAACTTCATCCGCATTTTTTTGTGCAAGAGTGAGCAAAAAATTGCCCACAAGAAGGATAATATACAATAACATTTCATGAATGACAATAAACTGAGCTTTCAATGGTAAAATATTCTTACCGGAACAATAAACTTTAATTCAACAGCTATGAGTTCAAAGGAATAATGAACGTTTAAGTTAACAATAGATATCAACATCAAAGAATACACTGAGGGTCACAAGACCACGAACTATACTCTAGGTTTTCAAGTATTTCTATTTTAACCTTTAACAGTCTAAAAGACTATACTCATCAAATATGTCCTAGGTTCACAGGTGTTTCTACTGTAACCTTTAATAGTCTAAATGACTATATGGACCATCATCTCGTACTCCAGGTGATAAGCCCTTTGTACTATATATTGCGCAAACATTTAAATGCTATTGTGTATCTCTAAAATAATCCCCCAATATAGGGTTGTTCATCTCAGCTTAGATTATCAGGTTCTGAACCAAAGAAAGTTTGGTTGGGAATTAACTTCAAAGGAATTCTAGATCTTTTGAGTGCTCATCAACGAAGTACTGGTTGAATCAGACAGAGAGAAATAACTATTCAAGAGTTTGATTATAATATCTTCATGAACAAGGTATATCGATGAATCAATAAGAGCTAGAGTATTAACAATTTCTAAGTTGAACAAATGTTATCATCGATAACACGCTTTCAAAATTGTGTTAGTACATAAGCAAACCAAAGGAAGTTTGGTTTGGGTTGACTTTAAGGGTAATTTAGAGTTTAGAACATCAATCAACTAAGGATTAGTTGAATTGGTAAAGAATCACTAGGCAACTTAGAGTTTAGTATAATAATGTAAGACAGTACAATGACATTGAAGAACGAAGATTAAATAACAGTTACTAGTAGCTGAATAAACACATTTCTTACAACAAAAGTATAGACTTTGAATAACTAAGGTAATCTCGTTTGGAATAAAGAAATAAAGATTTATTAACCTACTCAACAGTAAATGAGGGTTAAGGAACTTGCATAACAATAAATTACTCAGCAAGAGATTAGAAATAGAGAACTTGCAAAAGTATATCATGACAGTGAAAAGTAAGCTTGCTGAATAATAAAGTAGCAAAGGTTAGAGAACTTGCCTCTTGCGTAAGCTATACAATTATAACTCATGTACTCCAATGTCGTACACATACCATTAGGATTATCAAATCAATTAGCTACATACATTAACCTCATAGATTTAATTCTCATCTTAGTTAAGTTACAACCTTTAGTTTAAGGTCTAACCATAACAGTAAACCACATAACACGAATCTAAAAACTCACTAACACATACATAAGACTTTTAGCATCCAAATCACATTTTCAACTCTTATTAATCAATACTACATTTCTCCTTAATCGAACTTGAAGTTCAATCAAGTGTTTAAGTCTTCCTAAGACTCATTGGTTTTATATTAATCACCTTCCATATCTTATAAGATTTATCTTAGAAACCACAAGTGTTAGCTTCATAACAGCCATTCACTATTCATTGTGTACTTTAAATCATAGCATAACGCATTCGTAACTTACTAACTATTTTTACAAAGTTGAAACTATCAATGACATGACACGATTCTGTTTTAACCTTTTTGTTACATGTTTGTTACATTAACACATCATTAGACCAAGGTATGTTGCTATCCCAGAACTGCAGCAGCAGCAGAAGTCATTGTCTCAGGATAGGGTATGGCGCAGCTGCGCCATACACAAGTCTGGGATCAAGGCAGCAACATACGCCAAAGGTACGATTGAGAACCGTAAAGGCTATGAACAATGAGCCAGATTTTAGCCCAACTAACACGTATTTCACCCACAAAACAGTGAATTTAACACAAACAATTGATATAGAATCATTACAAACATGTTTCAACACATATTCATAATATAGAACAATTTAACAACCATTTTAACTAATTTAATTTCTTAAATTTCACATTTTCATATAAAAACTCAATTTTTGACATCCTTTACAAAAATCGTCACTGTGATTGCTATTCTTGTCCAAATTACTTCATTCAAACTACGTTCTCTTCGTTTCTTAACGAACTAGCATAAATAAGACTCAATTTGCAGATTAACATACCAACTAGCCACTAAATTTTGTATTTTCATAAACTATACGTAAAAACACTTTCATAAACCATATGTAAAAACATTCACTGTAAACACTTTCTTCCTTTTTACCCGTAATTAGCATACAATTCTTTGTTTAAACACAAACCCTAATCATCATAACCACATACAATCCCAAATAATCAGTTGTATAACATCAACCTAAAATTTTGAATTCGCAGAACATATAAATTATGTCGTGAACTATATATGTATATATATATAAAATATTAAGGTTATGGGAAAATTTGTGAGACCCCAGATTTTATGAATAAAGATTTAAATTTCTCGAAATACTATTTTTAATATTATGGTATGGATTTGATATAATGTTATAGTTGTGGGTAGTATTTATAAATTTTGCAAAGTATGCAAATTGTTATAAAATATTCGTTTGGTCGGGGAATATTCTTTTTGTTGGGAATATTCGTACGACGGCACAATCATTGGTGAACCCACAACGGAAGTATTGTCGTAGTAATAAAACGACAAAATTATTTTTATGAAAATAACGGTGGAAGTTTTACCGTTAAAATTGTTGAACTACTCGGTAGTAAAAATACAGTAATATGCGTGGTTGCATAGTAGCACACGGTATTGGTTATTGATGCTTACGTGATAAGTCACTCAGTTATACTCAATTATTACTACAGTAATTGTTGCATCATATCTCTCATATTATTGATTCGATTATTGTCACAATATCCTTTGCATTATATAATATATTATTAAATCAATAATTGAGACGACAAAGTTATTCATATTATTAAATTGCAATATTTACATTGTCTAGAAGTTCTGCCAAGGAGAGGTTTGGTCACCTAATTGCACGCCAATAGGGAGAAATCCTTATTGGAAAGCCCCCTCTTTCTTGGGAACGACCTGATTGTTAAATATTGCGAGTTATAATATTAATGATGAATAAGTCCGTGTTGATTAAAGATGAATTTGATAGTTCCATTGTATTGGGATTATTAGTGTTAGTGGAAATCGACATCTATTCCGATGATAATTGATTTCTGAGGGTTATATTGATAAATTGAGGAATTTATCGGATAAATGAGCAATTAATTGCTACTAATTCACATGCTTATATAACTATTTATTCACATGTGTGTAATATTGAATCACATTCTTATACTATTAAGGGAGTTGGTGCAAGATTGATAATACTTGCATGACTAAGTTAAACATGGAGGTATAGATGGACGTACTATATTATAATTAATTTTTTCACATGTTTAGAACTATTGAGTCACATGATTTACTATTGAGTCACATAATTTTACTATTGATTCACATGATTTACTATTAGGGGACTTGGTGCAAGATTGATAATACTTGCAGGACTAAATTAAAAATAAAAGAAAAGTTAGAGGTATTGTACTGTAATTTTTCGAGTCCCAAAATGTGCAATTATCGAAACTATGTTTTCCTATAAATAGAAGCTCATTCTTCCTTCATTTCTCACCAATTTACTAAAACTTTAGAGCCATTATTATAGAGATAAATCTATAGAGAAAAAGAATAAGTGAAGCCTGCTACCTCACAATTCCAGTATCCAGTCTTCTTTTGAGGTAAGGGATATTATTTGTTGTACTCGTAAGGGGTATTATTCTTTCGTATTCATGAAGAGAATTATTTTCTTTCAATACTCGTAAGAGTTGTTATTCCATTCTTCATTATTATGTTGGAATAACCTGTATATGTGAAGTACCGCATACATGATGCAATTCTTCTGTTATTCTATTCCTTATTATTTAGTTAGAATAACTGTCTATGCGAAGTACCACATACATGGTGAAATTCTGTCATTATTCCATTCTTTATTATTCTCGTTGAATATATCGCCTTTCGCGCTTTTACGCCGGGACTCGGTTTCATCTTTATTATTCTGCTGGAATATCCCGTCATGCGCTTTTACGGGACTGGTTCCGTTATTTATTATTCTGTTGGAATAACTTTCTACATCACCGCACCGCATGCATGGTGATTTCATTGTTATTCCATTCTTTATTATTCTCATTGAATATCCTCGCTTGGTCAAGTATTACGCCTTTGACACGTTCCATTATTTATTATTCTGTTGGGATAACCTGTCTATGCGAAGTACTACATGCTTGGTGATTTCTTTTGTTATTCCATTCTTTATTATACTCAGTTGGTTAAAGTTTTGACTTTTATACTAGTCATGAAATATCATTTTATTTGGTATTTTTTGTTATAAGTTACTATTCACGGGTTACTATTCACCCAGTTACTATTCACTCTAGTACTATTCACTCGGGTATTCGGGGCACTTTTCATGCCAGAATACTATTCATGGGTTACTATTCACTGAAATTACTATTCACCCAAATATTATTCACTCGGGTATTTGGAGTACTTTTCATGTCGGGGTACTATTCACGAGATACTATTCCTGAAGTACTATTCACGGGGTACTATTCACGACGAAAAATTAATTCTTTTCTGTCCAAATTATTTTTGGTGCATGAATATTATTCTAGAATTTTACTCTACAAAGAAGTATCATGTTGACAATTTGGACGTTATTAGTTCTTGGATAATTTAATTCTTGAACTTGTTTTATTGAATTCTTATATCATTGTCATCATCCTCATGTTTATATTTTTGTTGAAAGTCATCTGTGTCCTGCAGTGCATAGATGGACTTGGTATGATTATGACCAGTGATTATTCGGTATAATCATGACTGTAATGTTACAAATGATGTGGAAAAAGTCCTCATTGGCCCGTATTGTATTGATGGATAGTTTTTAGTATGATTATGGCTATGGATTCACTTCGGCCAAGGGAGCAAAGATGAATTGTTTTATGGCATGATCAGGACCGTTGATGAAAATACGATTATCTTTGGCCCGTAATGCATGGATAATTCGTGGTCGTGATACTAAATAATATCTTTGGCCTGTAGTGCAGGGATGATTTGATGATGTGGATTATTATTTAAGCTGAGTCTCAGCAATTAAGTTGATGAAAAACTTTTTAAATCATAGAAGATAGTAGATTTTATTCTCTACTTGACTCTTCTAATGGATTGCTTGTTCCGCTGCAGTTAAACTTGATGTCTATTGTGTTTTATCAGTTTAACATTGTTGAAGGCTATTGATAATTTATTCAGCATTATCTTAGTCATAATATTTCTTACTGGGCTAGTTGAGCTCACCCTTTCTTTCACTATTCGCTTCAGGAAATGAGAATATAGCTGGGACGAGTCGGGGAACGGAGTGATGATCCAGATGATAGCATTAGTAGTTCTCACTATTCTGTTAAATAGTGTGACAATAAATGTAATGAGGACTCCATTGAGAGTGGATATTGTCTAGAATGCAATATTCTTGTTTTAACTCTCAGCTTATGTTTTGTCGTATGTTACATGAAAGTTGTATTATTAAGTTGTATTTTGTATTTTTGTACCATGTATTTGGCGACTCAAGATGGGTGATGTATACCTGTTTTGGGGACGTCACAGTTGGTATCAAAGCTTAAGGATATGATCCCTGGCTGAGATGTGAGACAAGAACTAGGAGGGGAGAGACGGGGAATTCCTTCGCTAGTATGACCTACCTAAGTTTATTTGGTATTTAATTGGTCGGTCAGAGTATAGGGATAATATGTGATATGTCAATTAACCCTTATTTTGTGACAGTATTTGAAAATGGCATCTGAAAATATTGAGATAAGCAATGGAGCAAAATAATATGACCGTATCGTAGTACGAGGCTAAGTTTACGGAGTTATCCCGGTTTGCATCCCAAATGGTTGATAATGAGGAGCGAATGACGCAAATATTTCTTAGAGGTTTGAAACCCGATATACGTCAATACCTCATTTCTCATAAACTTTGTTTATATTCAGATGTTGTGAGTAGGGCTCAGTTATTGGAGCGCGATAATGAGTTAGCATAACCAAAAGGTAATGACCAACAACACGATAATAATCGTACTGGTGGCAACGAACATCGGAACAATGATAACCATCGTGGGGGAAAGTATCATGCCAAGAATGGTAACCATTTCGGTGGTAATCATGGCTAAGATAATAAAAATGGAAATTTTAAGAAGAGAAGGTTATTTAGCTCGATTTTATCGTATAGTGAAGTCAAGTTTAGCTGGGACGGTGGTACCAAAGGCGGATACAGACAAAACAAAGTGGGTGGTTTCAAGAAGAGCATTTTTCATGACTTCTCAAAAAGTGAGTAACCCGAACGAAGTTAGCACGGGTTAGTTAATTATAAATTTTTGTGAAGTCTATACCTTATTAGATACCGGTTCTACCCATTCTTTTATCTCTCTTGCTTGCGCTCAACATTTAAATTTAACTCAGGAGAAGTTAGACTTTGACTTATTGGTTGAAACTTCGTTAGCAGAAACCTTTGTTACCTCCACTGTTTATTAATCTTGTTTGATTCAAATCGACACTTTCACGTTACTGTCGATCTTATCTCTTTGAAAATACTTGCCTTTGATGTGATTTTAGGAATCGATTGGTTAACTACTCATTATGCTTTTAGTAAGGTTGTTAGCTTTCATATTTCTAACCAACCTGTTATGCGAATTCAAGTAACCAAACCACTAAAGTCAATCACTGTTATATCAAGCCATAAGTAAAGAGCCCCGATCCTTTCGTTGTTGACTTTCTTGTGTGGAATGCACCGAAGCCAGACTATCCGTAGGGGACGTCGTGAATAATAGTGGCAAGTTGATAGGTATCAATGTGACGTGCTCTCCAAGTCTTGGATGAGAGTCACCGTTTTGAATGATATTTCTATTGTTAATAAATTTTCTAACGTATTCTTTAAGACTTCTTAGCCTACCCCTAAAGCGTGAAATCGAATTTTGTATTGACCTCAGTACAAAACCCATTTCTAAAACCCTCAAGTATTTCTTCACCTAAAATGAACGTATTATGCGCCAAAGACGTTGGCTCGAGCTGTTGAAGATTACGATTGTACCATTCAATACCATCGTGGGAAAGCGAACGTGGTAGCTGACGTGTTGAGTAGAAGATCGTATGCATTTACGAGTGCGAATATACAAACCCACGTGAAGATAACGAATATACGAGTAGAATTGACTTTAATCGATAATGTTAAAGCCGCTCAAACTACACACCCGAATCTGATGAATGTGAAGAAGAAGATTCAAGAAGGCGTTATCTCAACCCTCGATTTAATTGGCCCATTTGAAATCCTCGATCGAGTAGGAACTGTGGCTTATAGACTCATTTTACCGCCAAGTATGTCGCATGTTTATAACATTTTTCACGTATCGATGTTACGTAAATATATGAATGACCCGAACCACATTATTAATTTAGAACCGGACGAGATAGCGGAAGATGTACCTGTTAAAATCCTGGAATATATTCTACGCTTAAAGGTTATACCTCAAGAGTTAGAATCTGACGAAGTGTCCTCATCTGTTCGGCATACCAGGTACGTACGTAAATTTCGAAGGCGAAATTTCATAAGGAGGGGAGATTGTGAGACCCTAGATTTTATAAATAAAGATTTAAATTTCTCAAAATATTTTTTTAATATTATGGTATGGATTTGATATAATGTTATAGCTGTGGGTAGTATTTATAAATTTTGCAAAGTATGCAAGTTGTTATAAAATATTCGTTTAGTCGGGGAATATTCTTTTTATCGGGAATATCCGTACGACGACACAATCATTGGTGAACCCACAACGGAAGTATTGTGGTAGTAATAAAACGACAAAATTATTTTTATGAAAATAACGGCGGAAGTTTTACCGTTAAAACTGTTGAACTACTCGGTAGTAAAAGTACAGTAATACGCGTGGTTGCATAGTAGCACATAGTATTGGTTATTGATGCTTACGTGATAAGTCACTCAATTATACTCAATTATTGCTACAGTAATTGTTGCATCATATCTCTCATATTATTGATTCAATTATTGTCACAGTATCCTTTGCACTATATGATATATTATTAAATCAATAATTGAGATGACAAAGTTATTCATATTATTAAATTGTAATATTTACAATGTCTAGAAGTTCTGCCAAGGAGAGGTTTGGTCACCTAATTGCGCGTCAATAGGGAGAAATCCTTATTGGAAAGCCCCCTCTTTCCTGGGAACGATCTGGTTGTTAAATATTGCGAGTTATAATATTAAGGATGAATAAGTTCATGTTGATTAAAGATGAATTTGATAGTTCCATTGTGTTGGGATTATTAGTGTTAGTGGAAATCGACATCTATTTTGATGATAATTGATGTCTGAGGGTTATATTGATAAATTGGGGAATGTATCGGATAAATGAGCAATTAATTGCTACTAATTCACATGCTTATATAACTATTTGTTCACATGTGTGTACTATTGAATCACATTCTTATACTATTAGGGGAGTTGGTGCAAGATTGATAATACTTGCATGACTAAGTTAAAGATGGAGGTATAGATGGAGGTACTATATTATAATTAATTTTTTCACATGTTTAGAACTATTGAGTCACATGATTTACTATTGAGTTATATAATTTTACTATTGATTCACATGATTTACTATTAGGGGATTTGGTGTAAGATTGATAATACTTGCAGGACTAAATTAAAAATAAAAAAAAAGTTGGAGGTATTGTACTATAATTTTTTGAGCCCCAAAATGTACAATTATCGAAACTATATTTTCCTATAAATAGAAGCTCATTCTTTCTTCATTTCTGACCAATTCACTAAAGCTTTAGAGCTATTATTATAGAGAGAAATCTATAGAGAAAAAGAAGAAGAGAAGCCTGCTACCTCACTATTCCAGTATCCAGTCTTCTTTTGAGGTAAGGAATATTATTTTTTGTACTCGTAAGGGGTATTATTCTTTCGTATTCATGAAGAGAATTATTTTCTTTCAATACTCGTAAGAGTTGTTATTCCATTCTTCATTATTATGTTGGAATAACTTGTATATGCGAAGTACCGCATACATGGTGAAATTCTTCTGTTATTCCATTCCTTATTATTATGTTGGAATAACCTGTCTATGCGAAGTACCGCATACATAGTGAAATTATATCATTATTCCATTCTTTATTATTCTGTTGGAATATCCTGTCTGTGCGTTTTACGCCGGACCTGGTTCCATCTTTATTATTCTGTTGGAATATCCTGTCTGTGCGTTTTACGCCGGACCTAGTTCCGTCTTTATTATTCTGTTGGAATATCCTGTATGTACATTTTACAACGGACCTAGTTCCGTTATTTATTATTCTGTTGGAATAACCTGTCTATGCGAAGTACTGCATGTATGGTGATTTCTGTTGTTATTCCATTCTTTATTATTCTGTTGGAATATCCCGTCGATGCGTATTACGCCTGACTTGGTTCCGTTATTTATTATTCTATTGGGATAATCTGTCTATGAAAAGTACCGCATGCCCTGATGATTTCTTTTGTTATTCCATTCTTTATTATACACTATTGGTTAAAGTTTTGACTTCTATACTCGTCATGAAATATCATTTTATTTGGTATTTTCTGTTACGAGTTACTATTCACCCAGTTACTATTCACTCAAGTATTATTCACTCGGGTATTCGAGACACTTTTCATGCCGGAATACTATTCATGAGTTACTATTCACGGGTAACTATTCATCGAAATTACTATTCACCCGAATATTATTCACTCGGGTATTTGGAGTACTTTTCATATCAGGGTACTATTCACGAGATACTATTCCCGAAGTACTATTCACGGGGTACTATTCATGACAAAAAATTGATTCTTTTCTGTTCAAATTATTTTTGGTGCATGAATATTATTCTAGAATTTTACTCTACAAAGAAGTATCATGTTGACAATTTGGACGTTATTAGTTCCTGGATAATTTAATTCTTGAACTTGTTTTATTGAATTCTTATATCATTGTCACCATCCTCATGTTTATATTTTGTTGAAAGTCATCTCGTGGCTCAGAGTGCATAGATGGACTTGGTATGATTATGACCGAGAGGATTATTCGGTATAATCATGACCGTAATGTTACAAAATGATGTGGAAAAAGTCCCTCATTGGCCTGTAGTAGTGCATTGATGGATAGTTTTTGGTATGATTATGGCTATGGATTCTCTTCGCCAAGGAGTAAAGATGAATCGTTTTATGGCATGATCGGATCATTGATGAAAACACGATTATCTTTGGCCCGTAGTGCATGGATAATTCATGGTCGTGATACTAAATAATATCTTTGGCCTGTAGTGCAGGGATGATTTAATGATGTGGATTATTTATTAAGCTGAGTCTCAGCAATTAAGTATGAAAAACTTTTTAAATCATAGAAGATAGTAGATTTTATTCTCTACTTGACTCTTCTAATGGATTGCTTGTTCCGCTGTAGTTAAACTTGATGTCTATTATGTTTTATCAGTTTAACATTGTTGAAGGCTATTGATAATTTATTCTGCATTATCTTAGTCATAATATTTCTTATTGGGCTAGTTGAGCTCACCCTTTCTTTCACTATTCTCTTCAGAAAATGAGAATATAGCTGGGACGAGTCAGGGAACGGAGTGACGGTCCATATGATAGCATTAGTAGTCCTCACTATTTTGTTAAATATTGTGACAATAAATGTAATGAGGACTCCATTGAGAGTTGCTATTGTCTAGAAGACAATATTCTTGTTTAAACTCCCAGCTTATGTTTTGTCGTATGTTACACGACAGTTGTATTATTAAGTTGTATTTTATATTTTTGTATCATGTATTTTGCGACTCAAGATGAGTGATGTATACCTGTTTTGGGGGCGTCACAAAATTGTTGCTTTAAAATCGTTGCTAACCACTGAGAATCGCTTGAAACTCTTCGGTTTTCTCTCAATTCTCTCTCAACTTCTCTCTCAATTCCCTGAACTTTTTCTTCTTTCTCCTCTTAGTCTTAAGCTATATATTTTCGCGTTAGATAAAATAAAACTCCAGCCAACACACAAACTTTCAACGTCTACTAATTATCCCTATTAAATCATCAGTTATAAATATATGTTTATATTATTTATTTTATTTGTTATAATAAAATTCATAATCTAAAAAAAATATCCAAAAGCCATAAGGCTTTGTTTGGCAAAAAGTCTTTAAAATAAAGACTTAATATTTTAAACCTTGTTTGGTAAAAACTAAATTAAACTCCTTTAATTTGTTTTAATAAAGATTTCCATATCTAACATTAATCAAATAAATTAATTACAACATAATAAATTTTAAATAAATTTCCCACTTAAATAAATATCATAAAATTATTACTTCATTATAATTTTATTTAATAATTTAACATACCACTTTAAATTATTAAATTAAAACAACAATATAACATCTCATGTTATATTACAACTCTCTAAATTATAAATTAATTTAGTTTAGAATATTATCTAATAAATTTAATTCATAAATATTTACTAATAATAACCACATCAATAAAATATTCATTTCATCAATTTCAACAATAAACACATCAAATAAATATTTATATAATTCAATAAATATTTAATATTACAATTTGAAATTCTGGATTGTTACATCCTTCCCTCCTTACAAGGATTTTGTCCCCAGAATCACAACTCAAACAATCAAATCGTCACATTCTTCCCTTCTTACAAAGATTCTATCCCCAGAATTGAAGACACGGACTAAACAAATAACTCAGGATAATACTTCATCATTTCAGATTTGAGTTCCCACGTAGCCTCTTCGACATTGTGGTTCCACCATATCACCTTCACAGAAGGTATCACTTTATTCCTGAGCACTTGTTCCTTTCTGTCGACTATTTGGATAGAAATTTCCTAGTAGGACAACCATAATGGTTCATACTTGGTCACATGATTGCAGTCGGGCTTGTTCGATCATATCACCGAAACATAAAAAAAAACATTGCGAATGCGCTCTGACTGTAGAGGTAAGGCTACCTCAAAACCATCTTTTCAACTTCATCAGTGCTTCCTACACTATAACCGATTTATACCTAATATAGTTCATCAAACTTACCACAATTTGGAAATTCAGGACTGCCATAATCATATAAGTTTAGGGACTTATCCTAGTCAGGCCATAGGCGTCCATTCGCTAAAGGGTTCAAAACATATCATATGATTATGAGTCACGAACTTACCATATACTTTAGTTTTAAGAACCGCACCTAATTTTAATATCATCTAACTTAATCTTAAAAACCTCTAACCACCAAATTTATACATGAGAAAAGAATCACCTTTCCACCACATATACATTGATAGTGTGATATCGATATTCCAATGATTATCAATGTGATAAACCAAGTATATGTACAAAACCTATATTCCAAAGGTTTGTACGACTTAGTCACCATATGAGTCCTCAGTTGAAATCCCACCTAACATTACTCTACTCTTAAATTATTCTCAACTTGCCCTTAACTTTCTCAATACGAATTCCTCGTATCACATTATCAATAACTCCTCGTGCGCTTAGCATGTCTTCCGATGTTTGGATTTCCTTTTAGTTTGCCAATCGATTTGCAGACGATATGACATACTTATTTCTAATTGCGTTCCATGCGTTCTTGAAAACTCTTCTAAAAATTCGATGTGAATCGCGAATCTCGGTTCGACACAATTGATACTGAAACACTGTGTCTTGAAACAATTTCTTTAACATATAACTTCACACACTGATCGATATATAATATGCTAACTTTGACATATCATGAAATCTATTACCATATCTTACCACCATATCTTACAATATATAATCGTGCTTCCTGTTCAATTCTCGATACTGACGAAACCTAGTTTACTCCTTCAACATTCAGTCCTCCTTCAATATCAATCTTGAATTGACACCTTCATCTTGGAGTTACTCTTTCTTTACCTCCCACCACAACTTAACCATTTCTATTATGAACCCATCTTGTGCAGCTAACAAAAATAACTCCTACATTTTTCTTAATACGTCGGCAACCATAATCATTTAGGATTTTGCATTCACAATCCTTGATCAACTCCAACTATCACTTCAATGCATGCTTAAATACCCCTGTGCAAGAATATACTTTAGACATTTATGGTCTTTTTATATCTCACACTATTTCCCAAAATAATACCTCTAAATCCTTAGGGTAACCACTACTACCGCTAACTCTAAATCTGTGTCGGATACCCTTTCTCATAAAATTTTAATTAACGCGATGCGTATAAAATGCCCTGTCGTTCTGCCTAAACTTACAGCCTAGTATTTTATACGATGCGTTGCTATACAACACAAAATTTCCTGCCCATATAAATTCCACCGATTTCCTGCCCATATAACTCCACCATACAGACGTCTTTCAACAAAAAGAATAAAATACTACCTTTGACTTCCTCAGAGTCTTAAGGTTTATGCACTTTCTTTGACAATAACTTATCACCACATGGTTTAACAACTTCAAAGTTTCATAAATCAAATCAGAAATAAATCCATTGACATCACGTGGCCTTTAATACCAATACGACAATTCAACACATCACCTTAAAAGGAATCACTATTCACACTTTCTAAGAATAGTTTAACTCTTCCCGAAGCGAGTCTAGTTTCTAAACGAATTCATCAGACATAAATTAACAAGTGACACTTGAATTAAATAACACGCAGTCATATAAATAACTGATCGGAACCATACCTTGCATTGCGCCCTGCATCGTCATGTTGGTTGATTGTTCGGTTGGTCGACTCGGCGAAGCTGACTCTACAATAACCAGCTTACCACTGCCCCCCTTGCTTCCACTTGCTTTTCTTATTGCTTTCTTTGGGCAACCTCGAGATAAGTGCTCTTTTGATCCACACGTGAAGTAGGCTCCCTTCCTCAATCTTGAACATTTTGGTGCAATGTGGCCCTTCAAGCCACAATTAAAGCACACCCTTTTTCCCTTTAAACAAACACCTACATGTTTCTTTCCGCAGTTGCTACACGCCTCCACCTTCTTCTTTTCCTTCCCTTGCTGATTTTCAGCGTTAATATTATTTTCCCACTTTCTTTTCCAAGCGTTACCGGTATGACTATCACCCATCTTATCATCTTCACTTTTCTTTCTCCTCTACTCTTGATTGTATGCCAGGGTATTACCTTCCCCATCTACATCAATCATTCTCTCCAACCCTGCTGTAAACGAATTTGGTTGGAACATCGAGATTTGATCATAAAGCCAGAAATTCAGTTGATTTGCTAGTGCTCCCACCAGGAAATTCACCAATTGTGGCACTAGATTTGCGTTAGCTTCCCTATTGTATGCATATTCCTTGGGACTCTGTTGACGCTGTTGTCTTCTTCTAGGCGGCATCTTACTGTTTCAAACTTGAACTATTAGATCATCGTTCAACCACACATTAAAATTTTCAAACTTATCTCAATCACTTTTAAACAACACCTGATTTATCTTAACCAATAATAATACTTTATTCATTTATTATATAACACATAACAAAATAGCCTCGCTGCTATTTATATTATTTATCCTGTAATAATAAAATTCTAGGATTACTTCATTATATCCCCCTATTTATCTCAAAAGTCAGGATTTACATCCTATTGATTTTCATTATAATTTATATATCATCGTATTATTTTTCTTGCAATCTACAAGAACATTCCACGTTGTACAACTTTATTTCGCTCTTGCTCCACGATACGAATCATCAGGAGAGTGGAAGATTAAATTCTAAGTTCCATCATTCGCTTGGCACTCCTTGACTTGTTTTCAACACAATCTATGCGTTTAGAAGCCTTTACCCACGTGTCTTCAGCTTTCACCTGCTTTGCTAACTCCTTTCCCGAGTCATTCCTGCGCAATCTCGTTAATAACTATCCTCTTTAATACTCTAACTGAGATAATCTCTACTCTACATCTGCAAGTCATGCGGTAAAATCTTAAGTCGCGACATCTTTTTGCGCTAACGTGGCTTGGTGCTTTACGACTTGACCTTCTAATTCTCGACCTTCTTTTATAACTCAATGTTATGACCATACACTTCATTTGAGAAATCCCCCTCCTTGTACTCATCCTTCACCTTTATCACCCCAAATTTATCCTCTCGTTCAAACCCAAGCCTATACCCAAGGTCTACAACAGAAATCAACGGGTATGTATAATACTCGCTACTCCTAAGTACTCGCGAGCACAAAAGTCATTAACACATAAGCACATAAAGTATTTTATCATTTTATCTTCAATGAATTTCCTTAGTTCATTCCTTAGAACTCAATAAGAGTTTATCACCTTTATATTTTTGATCTCCTAGAAGGTTATAGCCTAAGGTTTCCCTACCTAAGGTTCATAACCTAAAGCTTTGATACCAACTTGTGACACCCCCAAATCTGGGCACTTAAATCCCATAGATTTGGTGTTCACTGTCCAATTAAATCATAACTAACTTCCCATAACAAAGGATATAACTAGACTCAAAAGTTTAAACAATCAATCTCCCATTAAAGGGTTACATAATCTAAAATAAATCCCAGGTCATCCAACCATAAGTACAATCATTAGCGGAAAATTAAAACATGATCATAACTAAATTTATTACATAAGCTTCATAAATAAAAGATAAATTAAACGTTGTCGTCTAATCAAGCACTTTGTCCTTACCCTTGCTTGTAGAAAGCTCTTCAAACTTCTTAACTTCATCTGCATTATTTTGTGCAATAGTGAGCAAACAATTGCCCACAAGAAGGATAATATACAATAACGTTTCATGAATGACAATTAATTGAGCTTTCAATGGTAAAGTATTCTTACTAGAACAATAAACTTTAATTCAACAGCTATGAGTTCAAAGGAATAATGAACGTTTAAGTTAACAATAGATATCAACATAAAAGAATACACTAAGGGTCATAAGACCACAAACTATACTCAAGGTTTTCAAGTATTTCTACTTTAACCTTTAACAGTCTAAAAGACTATACTCATCATCTATGTCCTAGGTTCACAGGTGTTTTTACTGGAACCTTTAGCAGTCTAAACGACTATATAGACCATCATCCCATATTCCAGGTGATCAACCCTTTGTACTATGTATTGCACAAACATATAGGATTGTTCATCTCAACTTAGATTATTAGGTTCCGAACCAAAGGAAGTTTGGTTGGGAATTAACTTCAAAGGAATTCTAGATCTTTAGAGTTCTCATCAACCAAGTACTGGTTGAATCAGACAGAGACCAATAACTATTCAAGAGTTTGATTATAATATCTTCATGAACAAGGTATATCGATGAATCAATAAGAGCTAGAGTATTAACAATTTCTAAGTTGAACAAATGTTATCATCGACAACACGCTTTCAAAATTGTGTTAGTACATAAGCAAACTAAAGGAAGTTTGGTTTGGGTTGACTTCAAGGGTAATTTAGAGTTTAGAACATCCATCAACTAAGGATTAGTTGAATTGGTAAAGAATTACTAGGCAACTTAGAGTTCGGTATAATAATGTAAGATAGACATTGGAGAACGAAGATCAAACAACAGTTACTAGTAGCTGAATAAACACATTTCTTATAACAAAAGTATAAACTTTGAATAACTAGGGTAATCTCGTTTGGAAAAAAGAAATAAAGATTTATTAACCTACTCAACAGTAAATGAGGGTTAAAGAATTTGCATAACAATAAATTGCTCAACAAGAGATTAGAAATAGAGAACTTGCAAAAGTATATCATGACAGTGAAAAGTAACCTTGCTGAATAATAAAGTAGCAAAGGCTAGAGAACTTGCCTCTTGCGTAAGCTATACTGTTAAAGCCCCAAATCCCGGTCCTAAATCACTAAGGATCTGGTACAATCATTCTATAACTAATTGTGGAAGATATAAACATAAATTGTTTATACAATAAAACTTTACACACTATTCCCCAAGATCGAGTAACCTTAACTTATATAATTCATAAACTATCTGACATACAAAGATATTATCATACACAATACTCATACAAACTTTATCTGCACACATAAACTTAACGCTGGAACTGTCTTTAACCTTTCCTTGAATCCGATGCATTCATCTTAATCTGCAATGTTTATCATGATATAGCAAGGGTGAGCATAAATTTGCCCTACAAGTTTAAGTATATTTGAGGATATATCATGATTGAAAGAATTGGAATAATAAGCTAGCTATAATTCAACAATATAGTTGTGAATTTAGCACGAACAAACTTTTGACTGAACAAACATTAATCATGAACAAATATATCTGGACCAAACGGTAATGAAGGTGATCAGCCTTTCATACCTGACTTACACATACAATATGTACAGAGTACAATTCTACATGGCAATCAACAATGATTAACCACAAGCATATCTGAATAAAACAACTCTTAGTAGAGTTAAGTAAGACTTGCCTGAAACGTTGATTACCGCTACACAATTTATAACGCTTTATCCGAAGACCTAATATTAGTAATATAGATCTCCAATATTAGAATAATATCATCACAATATAATACTAATATATATATATATATATATATAGAATAACTTAAACACATAACACATAACCCTATCAGTCTATAACACACATAAGACATGGCATCAAGTCAAACTATTTCAATCCGAGTTGAAACCGACACAATTATATCATCCCGACGGTCTAGTCGGAATATTTACGAGTTTAAGTTCAATTAAACTCTACCTAAACACTTAACAATATCTTAGATAATTTTATTATCAGTCAAAATATTTTTCATAGACTTGCAATAATTTTCAGATAATTAATATCATTTATCATGATTTTTCAATCATTAAACTCGTATTTATATGAATTAAATACCATAATATTCCTTTATCATTAATATTTATTTATTATTAAATATTAATGAAAATCATTACATAATATTATAATAATATTACAAAGTATTTTTAATACCTTTAAATCATATTTATATGATTTTAAAACCATTAAATTCATTATCCGATAATTGATATTAATATTAAAATATTAATATTTTCATGACAAAATATCAAAAGTTATATTTTATAACTTCAAATATTTTTATAACACTTAAATCATTTTTATATGATTTTTAAATCATTAATTCTATTTTCCATTATTTATTTAATATATCTATTAAATAAATTAATTACCATTAATAATAAATTATTAATGAAATTAAATCAAAAAATATTAAAAGTCATCAAAAATAACTTAAAATATTTTCTAATATCATAATATAATTTTTCATGAATTAAAATCATTTTAAAATAATTTATTTAATATTATAATTAAATAAATAAATACCTTTTATATTCCAAAAATATTAAATATTTTTTAAATATACTCAAAATAATTAAAAACTATTTTTCAGGCTTTAAAATAATTTTTCATAATTTATTATGTATTTTTAATAATTAAAAACCATTTTTTTCTATTTATTTATTTAATTATTTTTGGAAAATAAAGTGTCACTAAAGGGCCCTATAGCGACAGAACCATTGCTATAGGTGTTCTTCACAATCCCAGATTGTTCATGTCAGTGTTCGAGTTAATGGGTTTGACCATCATTTGATCTTAAATCTAAGTGTTTTCTGGGCTCGTAATTTGGTTATACTTGTAGTACTAGTGTAATACTACAATAAACAACTCATTTCATGGCCACACAACAACATACCAGCAAGATCTAGACTCTCAAAATGCTTGTCAGAGCTGTTCTTCATTTATGGGTTTTCCAGAAATGAAGAACAATTGCTAGTTACCTACTTTGGGTTCTTATAAGTTGAGTTCTGTGTTTGATTTGTGCAATCCAATGGTTCCCTGGTGTATACCACATGACAGAGTACAACTACATAGCATCATAACATAATAATATCATTCCATGAGCAAGATCTGGCATGGTCAAAACATGTCAGAAAACTTGCTCTACAACTTTCTGGGTTTTCCAGATTTCACAAAAACAGGTGGTCAAGGCAGGTTTGACCCATAATATCTTGGATCCTATACATGATATGGGTATTATAATGACTTTTATGTGTATTATACATACCAGTCTACAAGATCAACACAACAACATAAACTAAACACTAACACACAGCAAGATCTGAAGCACAGAAAAGCTTGTCAGACGCTTCCTGGGAATTCTGGGCTGCCCAGATTTCAGTTGGTCATGGTCAGTCAACTGACTTTGACAACTTATAACTCAAAATCTACACATGATATGGGTTTGATTCAAGTTTCAGATCATAGTCCACATGGCAAAGAACAGATATATAACACAACACACACTAAACAGCTCACATGTAAAGATCTAGTGGCCCTGACATTAGGCTGCCAGGCCTTAAAATTAGGGTTCATGGGTCAGTTTGAAAAACACATTTTCTGGCTTCTAGATGTTATGGATCTATGATATAACTTCATAGATCACTAAATAACATCCTTAAACACACCACTAAACATCTAACAACAACATCTAACACAAAATCACATGATTTTCAAAATTAGGGTTTATACCTTTTTAGCTTTGATATTGATTTCTGATCTTTGATTTCTGTTATTGGCTTGCTAAGACTTGGTCATGGCTCAACTTTTAACTCTCTCTCACTCTAGAATTTTGAAAATGAAGAGAGAGAAAGGTTTGGACAAAATGAGAAGTAAAGTAAAGTTTTTACTTAACTTATAAACTTAGATTTTTTTTGATTTATTGTATCTAAGGTTTGCAAGGTGGCAATAGATAGCTAGTATATTAGATATATAGCACATGTTGATAAGCCTTGGCTTGATGACTCACCAAGATTGCAAAATCTTTTGCTTAAGTTTTAAGAAAAAGGGTATTTCGGTCATTTCGCACCTATTAAGGGCAATTTGGTCTTTTCCCCTATAACATGAAGGGCATTTTGGACATTTCTCATTTATCCCATAACATTTTACACTTATCCAAATAAAATTAACTATTGAATTTCCAAATTAGGGTTTCTAATATCCGAATTAGGGTTTTGAATATCCGAAATCAAAATTAGGGTTTCTGAGCGTATCGCTAGGGTTTTTAACAATTTGTTAGAGTTTTCTAACTTAATAAACATATGTTTTACATAACTTTTGGGTTTGCTAAAGTTACAACTTATCCGATCAAGATCTTATCCATAAATTACAATTGTTCACATATAAATTACTGAGTAGGGTTTAATAACTTAACCCTTAACGTTCTCATTATAATTTTAGGGTTTGACACCTATGTAACTTATCTGATCGAAATTTGATCCTTAGCCACCAATTATACACATAAAAATTTACTATTCACATATACCGACTCGTATACACTTAGATACTTAAACCTGATAATTCTTCACAAGAATTTTAAATCCACCAGAATCTTATACCTCATTACCAGACTATTACTTACAGTCTACCAAATTAGTCAAGTCTTGTCCAAAAATTTTGAAATCCTTAAAATTTCATTACAAAACTGACATTTCCATACACTTATTTTCAGTCTAGGTCCTAATATTGACCCTTAAACATATCAATTATGATAATTTTAAAAAAAATTTAAATTCTCGGGTTGTCACATTCACCCCTTCTTCTAAGAATTTCGTCCCCAAAATTCACCTTAGACCTTACACCTTACACCATGCTGCTTACATCATTCATACACATCATCACATGCTACCCAATACACCACTCACAAGAGTAAAAATTTTCAAATTGTGCTGAGGAGTCATATAGACTATTTGTCTGTCATTTTCGTAAAGGTTTTATGCATATTCATCCGCAAACCGTTATAACTTACGAACATAGTGGGTAATTAATCCAGTATGCCCTGTACTTATTAAGTACTGCTGGTCGACTCTATTTCTCGTCACTGCCATAGACACAAAAATTTTACCTCAGTCTTATTGGATTCCGCACCAAAACAATTTGGTTTGGGAGATTTCTTTCAATGAACACTTAGAGTTTTCATAAACATAAGTCTAGCTTAATCGAATAGCGTAGACTCATATCAATAATTAAATTCAATCGAATTATTCAAGATCTTATCCATAAACTACAATTGTTCACATATAAATTACTGATTAAGGTTTAATAACTTAACCCTTAACGTTCTCATTATAATTTTAGGGTTTGACACCTATGTAACTTATCTGATCGAAATTTGATCTTTAGCCACCAATTATACACATAAAAATTTACTGTTCACATATACCGACTCCTATACACTTAGATTCTTAAACTTGATAATTCTTCACAAGAATTTTAAATCCACCAGAATCTTATACCTCATTACCAGACTATTATTTACAGTCTATATAAAACCCCAACTTTTATGAATAAAGATTAATTTCTCTCGAAATATATTTTTGAATATTATGGTGTGGATATAATATAATGTTATAGTTGTGGGTAATATTTATAAATTTTGCAAAGTAAGCAAGTGGTTATATAATATTCGATTGGCTCTGGGAATATTCGTTTTAACAGGAATATTCAATGACGACGCAAGACAATCATTAGTGGACCCCACAATGGAAGAATTGTCGTAGTTAGAAAACGACATAATTATCTTTTTATAAAAATAACGGCGGAAGTTTTACCGTTAAACTGTTGAACTACCCGGTAGTAAAAATACAATAATACGCGTGATTGCATAGTAGCACATGGTATTGATTATTGATGCTTACGTGAGAAGTCACTCAGTTATACTCAATTATTGCTACAGTAATTTCTGCATCATATCTCTAATATTATTGATTCGATTATTGTCACAGTATCATCTGCATAATATTATATATTATTAAATCAATAATTGAGACGACAAAGTTATTCATATTATTAAATTACAATATTTACAATGTCTAGATGTTCTGTCAATGAGAGGTTTGGTCATCTAATTGTGCGCCAATAAGGAGAAATCCTTATCTAAAGCCCCTCTTTCCCGAGGACGACACGGTTGTTAAATATTGTGAGTTATAATATTAATGATGAATAAGTTCATGTTGATTAAAGATGAAATTGATAGTTCCATTGTGTTGGAATTATTAGTGTTAGTGGAAATCGACATTTATTTTGATATTAATTGATGTCTGGAAGTTATACTGACCAGTCGGGTAATTAATCGGATAAATGAGTAATTAATTGCTATTCATTCACATGATTATAACTATTTGTTCACATGTGTGTACTATTAATTCACATTCTTATACTATTAGGGGAGTTAGTGCAAGATTGATAATACTTGCAGGACTAAGTTAAAAATGGAGGTATAGATGGAGGTATTATACTGTAATTCGTATTTTCACATGATTATAACTATTGGTTCACATGTTTGAACTATTGCTTCACATTATTTACTATTAGGGTAGGTGGTGCAAGTTTGATAATACTTGTAGGACTAAATTAAAAATGAAAGAAGAATTGGAGGTATTGTATTGTAATATTTTAAGTCCCAAAATGTGCAATTATCGAAACTATATTTTCCTATAAATAGAAGCTCATTCTTCCTTCATTTCTCACCAATTCACTAAAGCCTTAGAGAAATTATTATAGAGAGAAATTATAAAGAGAAAGAAGAAGAGAAGTCTGCTACCTCACTATTCCAGTATCCAGTCTTCTTTTGAGGTAAGGGGTATTATTTATTTCGTATTCATGAAGAGAACTTCTGGTATTCCAATCTTTATTATTCTGCTGGAATAACCTGTATACGCGGGCTACCCTATACTTGGTGAAAATTTTCTGTTATTCCATTCTTTATCATTATGTTGGAATAACCTGTCTATGCGAAGTACCACATACATGGTCAAATTCTTCTATTATTCCATTCTTTATTATTCCGTCGAAATATCATGTGCGTAAGTTTTACGCTGACACAGTTCCATTATTTATTATTCTTCGCTTTTATATCCATCTGTATGCTTCTGCATGACACGGTTCCATTATTTATTATTCGTGGAATATCCTATCTGTGCGTTCTACGCATGACACATTCCATTATTTATTATTCATTGGAATATCTTGTGCATGCGTTCTGCGCATGGCCAAGATCGTTCAATTATTTATTATTACGTTGGAATAACTTGTCATGCGATCTATCTATCGCATTCTGGTGAATTCTTCATTATTCCATTCCTTATTGTTCGTTAGAATAACTCGCCTATATATGGATTACCATATGCATGGTGAATGATCCTTCAGTATTCATTCCTTATTAAATTGTGTAAATGATCATCTCACGTGGATTACTGCATGGAGGCAAAAATCCATTTGCGGTTTCATATATTCTATTATACTCGGGTTGGTTAAAGTTTTGACTTCTATACTCCATGAAATTAGTAGAATATCCTAGATATTTGTGCTTCATCCAAAGATCTTTTCATGGAAATATTCTTCCCGAGCATTCTTGAATTTTACTCTACAAAGCGAAGATCATGTTGACAATTTGGACGTAATTGATTTCGGGATAAATTAACTTATAAATCTTTAAAATTTATTCTTGAACTTGTTTTATTGAATTATTATGTCATTGTCATCATCCTCATGCTTATATTGTGATGAAAGTCATCTTTGGCCTACGTGCATAGATGGACTTGGTATGATTATGACCAGGGATCATTCGGTATAATCATGACCAGTAATGTTATAAATGATGTGGTAAAGGTCCTCAGTGGCCTGTAATGCATTGATGGACAGTTTTTGGTATGATTATGACCAGGAATTATTCGGTATAGTCATGACCATTGATGATTTAATGAATATCCTTGGCCCGTAGAGCAGGGATGATTAGATGATGTGGTTTATTTATGAAACTGAGTCTCAGCGATAAAAATTGATGAAAACATTTTTAATCATAGAAGATAGTAGATATCATGCTCTACTTGACTCTTCTAATGAATTGCTTATTCCGCTGCAGTTAAACTTGATGTCTATTGTATTTTATCAGTTTAACATTGTTAAAGACTAATGATAATTTATTTTGCATTATCTTAGTCATAATATTTCTTACTGGGCTAGTTGAGCTCACCCTTTTGCTTTCATTGTTCTCTTCAGGAAATGAGAACGTCGTCGGGACTAGTCGGGAAACGGAGTGATGGTCCGAGATGGTGTATTAGTAGTCCTCACTATTCTGTAAAATAGTGTGACAATAAATGTAATGAGGACTCTATTTGAGAGTGGATATTGTCTAGAAGACAATATTTCTGTTTAAACTCTCAGCTATGTATTGTCGTATACTACACGACGGTTGTATAATTAAGTTGTATTTATATTTTGTACCATGTATTTGGCGACTCAAGACGAGTGATGTATACCTATTTTGGGGGCGTCACAGTTGGTATCAAAGCTTAGGGATATGATCCCTGGCTGAGATGTGAGACAAGAACTAGGAGGGGAGAGACGGGAAATTTCTTCGCTAGTATGACCTACCTAAGTTTATTTGGTATTTAATTGGTTGGTCAGAGTATATGGATAATATATGACATGTCAATTAACCTTTGTTTTGTGGCTGTATTTGAAAATGGCATTCGAAAATGTGGAGATAAACAATGATGCACATGAGACTGTGGAGTCACCACAGATTAATACCCAGGATAATGTGCAATAGGAAGACAATAATCCTCATGTAAACAATAACACCGATGAAATGGTGAACGATGGGATGGTCAGAGGCTTTATGCAATTCATGCAACATCAGGTGAGAGCGGCTCCTGTCCAAAATGCAGGTGGAAACACTGACAATTCTCGGACGGTCACCGCTAAGCAGTTCAAGGAGCTGGGATCACTAGAGTTTTTTGGAGAGCCAAAACCACTTAAGGCGGAGACGTGGATAAAGCAGATCAGCAAGATATTTGATGTCTTGGGATGCTCCGAGGAGCAAAAGGTTCCCTTTGCCACCTTTATGTTGCGTGCAGAGGCAGATTATTGGTGGGAATCTATAAAGCGTACTCAACCTGCCGCACTGAAGATGTCTTGAGAGAAGTTCCGAGAGCTGTTCAATGACAAGTACTTTCCTGAAAGTATTCGTCACATGAAGGAGGTAGAGTTCATCAAGCTTGAGCAACACAATATGACCGTGGCGCAGTACGAAGCTAAGTTTGCCGAGTTATCTCGATTTGCGTCCCACTTGGTTGATAATGAGGAGAGAATGACGTGGATGTTTCTAAGAGGTTTGAAACCCGAGATATGTCAATACCATATCTCTCATAAACTGTGTTTGTATTCAGATGTTGTGAATAGGGCTCAGTTATTGGAGCGTGATAATGAGTCAACCCAACCAAGAGAGAGCAACCGACAAGTCGATAATACCAGTGGTAGCAGTCATCGAAGTGGTGACAACAAACGTGGAGGGAATCAACATGCCAGAAATGATAATCACTTCGGTGGTAATCATGGCCATGACAATAAGAGTGGTCATTTCAAGAAGAGGAGATTTAATAAGATTGGAAAGACGTCAGCACCAGCACCTGTTGTTAAGGAAGGAGAACGACCACCGATCGTATGTTACAAATGCGGAGGGGAGGGATATATCAGTCCAAACTACGTGATGCAGTCCAAAGCGTGTTATAATTATGGAAAAGAAGGTCACCTAGCCCGATTTTGTCGTGCACCAAAGTCAAGTCCAGCTGGGATGGAGGAATCAAAGGGTGTCCCAGACAAGACAAAACCGGTAGTTCAAGGGAGAGCATTTGTCGTAACCTCCCAAAAAGCGAGCAATCTGAATGAGGTGATCATGGGTAAGCTAATCATAAACTCTAGCGAAGTTTATACTTTATTTGATACCGGTTCTACCCATTCCTTTATTTCTCCTACTTGCGCTCAATGTTTAAATTTGACTCCGGAGAAATTAGACTTTAACTTATCTATTGAAACTCCTTTGGGAGAAACCTTCATTACATCGATGGTTTATAAGTCTTGTTTGATTCAAATCGGTAACCGCACGTTACCTGTCGATCTTATTTCTTTGAAAATACTTGCATTTGATGTGATTTTAGGGATTGATTGGTTAACTACTCATCATGCTAAAATCAATTATTTTTGTAAGGTTGTTAGCTTTCATATTCCTAACCAACCTATTATACGAATTCAAGCAACCAAACCACTAAAATCAATCACTGTCATATCAAGCCATAAAGTTATTCATTTATTGAAAAATGGATGTTAAGCTTTCTTAGCCCATGTCACGGATTTAAATAAAAATATGTCAGATTTGAATGATATTTCTATTGTTAATAAATTTCCTGACGTATTCCCTGAAGAACTTCCTGGACTACGCCCAGAGCGTGAAATTGAATTTTGTATCGACCTTGAAAGCGGTACAAAACCCATTTCCAAAGCCCCATATTGAATGGCTCCCATTGAACTTCAGGAGTTAAAAACCCAACTACAAGAATTGTTAGACATCGGTTTCTTTCGTCCTAGTACGTCTCCTTGGGGTGCTCCTGTTCTATTCGTGAAGAAGAAAGATGGAAGTATGTGACTTTTTATTGATTATAGATAGTTGAATCATGTCACCATCAAAAATAGGTACCCGTTACCTCGCATTGATGACCTGTTTGACCAGTTGCAAGGAGCCAAATTTTTTTCAAAGATTGATCTTCGTTCCGGATATCATCAGTTGAAGATTAAAATGGATGACATTCCAATGACTGTTTTCAGAACTCGGTACGGGCATTATGAATTCCTAGTCATGTCTTTTGGATTGACTAATGCTCCTGCTGCCTTCATGGATATGAAGAACCAAGTATTCAAGGAATATTTGGATCACTTTGTGGTCGTCTTTATTGATGACATCCTCATATACTCCAAAACCCGTGAAGACCATGAGCAACACTTGAGGATGATACTCCAAAAGCTTCGTGAAAGCAAGCTATATGCTAAGTTGAAGAAATGCGAGTTCTGGCTTTAGGAAGTTGTATTCCTTGGACATGTGATATCAAATCATGAAATATCTGTTGACCCAGTAAAGATTGAAGCAATTCAAAGCTGGGAGCAACCTAAGTCAGTGACCGAAGTACGTAGCTTTCTCGGCTTAGCTGGTTATTATCGGAGATTCGTAGAAGGATTTTCTCGAATCGCTACTCCATTAACTCAGCTGACTCAAAAAGATACAAAATTTGGTTGGAGCGAGGAATGTGAAAAGAGTTTTCAAGAACTCAAGAGGAGACTCATTTCAGCACCTGTTCTGACAATACCATCTGGCTCGGAGGGATTTGTCATCTATAGTGATGCTTCAGGCAAAGGTTTAGGATGTGTTCTCATACAACATGGGAAAGTCATAGCCTATGCCACTCGAAAACTCAAAGAATATGAGAGGAATTATCCTACTCATGATCTAGAGTTGGAATCAGTTATTTTTGCGCTTAAGATTTGGAGGCATTACCTGTATGGAGAGAAGGTGGAAATCTATACGGATCATAAAAGCCTCAAATATTTCTTCACTCAAAAGGAACTCAACATGCGGCAACGACGATGGCTTGAGTTGTTGAAAGATTATGATCATACCATCCAATTCCATCTTGGAAAAACAAACGTAGTAGATGACGCATTGAGTAGAAGATCATATGCGAGTACGAGTGTAATTTGTCAATGCAAAGGCCCATTTTGTATGACTTGGAAAGGATGGAAATAGAGTTAAAGGCTCCAAGGACCCATGTGATGATGGCGAATATATGAGTGGAACCGACTTTAATCGATAAAGTTAAAGCTGCTAAAGCTACAGACCTGGAGCTGATGCGTATGAGGAAGAAAGTGCAAGAAGGATCTATTTCAGAAGTAAGAATTGATGAAGAAGGAATACTTCGAGTCAACTCCAGACTTTGTGTTCCTAACGATTCTGAGTTGAAGTATAAAATCATGATGGAGGCGCACAACACACCGTTTGCAATCCATCATGGGAGTACCAAAATGTATCGTGATCTTCGACATACATTTTGGTGGAGTAATATGAAGAGAGAGATAGCGAGGTGTATCTCAATGTGTCTAACTTGTCAAAGAGTCAAGGCAGAGCATCAAGTGCCAAAAGGTCCATTGCAACCACTTGAAATTCCAGAATGGAAGTGGGAGCACATTACCATGGATTTTGTTACTGGTCTTCCCAAGGTTTCTCAAGGCATAGATGCGATTTGGGTCATTGTTGATAGATTGATCAAGTCTGTTCATTTCTTACCAATACGAGAAACTTATACACTTGAACGTCTTGTTAGTATGTACATAAATGAGATTGTAAGATTGCATGGTATGCCAGTATCCATAGTTTCTGATCGAGACCCAAGATTCACTTCACGATTTTGGGTTAGTTTACAAAAAGCTATGGGCACGGATTTACGATTTAGTTCGGCATATCATCCTCAAACAGATGGGCAGTCGGAAAGGACTATTCAAACTCTTGAAGATTTATTAAGACTCTGTGTCCTTGACTTCAAGGGAAGTTGGGACAAGTTCTTACCATTGGTGGAGTTTTCCTACAACAATAGTTATCAAGCAAGTATTGGCATGGCTCCATTTGAGGCGTTGTATGGAAGAAAGTGTCGTTCTCCAGTATGCTGGGATGAGGTGGGTGAAGCAACATTATTGGGACCGAATTTGGTACGTATGACTACGGAAAAGATTCAAACAATGCGACAACGTATAAAAACCTCACAAGTTCGACAAAATAGCTATGCTGATCTTCATCGAAAGGACATGGAATTCAATATTGGAGATCATGTGTTGTTACGTGTTGCTCCATAGAAAGGAGTTACGAGATTTGGAAAGAGAGGAAAGCTCAATCCTCGATCGAGTAGGAATAGTGGCCTATAGACTCGCCTTACCGCCAAGTATATCTCGTGTTCATAACGTTTTCCACATATCTATGTTACGTAAATATGTGAAAGACCCGAACCACATTATTGAATTAGAACTAGAGGAGATAGAGGAAGATTTAACATATGAAGAGTTACCTGTTAAAATCTTGGATAAGAAGGATCATATTCTACGCTCCAAGGTTATACCTCAAGTCAAAGTTTTGTGGAGAAACCATGATGTGGAAGAAATGACCTGGGAGTTAGAATCTGAGATGAAATCAAGGTATCCTCACCTCTTCGACATACCAGGTACGCACCCTAATTTTGAGGATGAAATTTCATAAGAATGAGAGGTTGTAAGACCCCAACTTTTATGAATAAAGATTAATTTCTCTCGAAATATATTTTTGAATATTATGCTGTGGATATAATATAATGTTATAGTTGTGGGTAATATTTATAAATTTTACAAAGTAAGCAAGTGGTTATATAATATTCGATTGGTCGAGGAATATTCGTTTTAATAGGGAATATTCATACGACGGCACAATCATTGGTGGATCCCATAACGGAAGTATTGTCATAGTTAGAAAACGACATAATTATCTTTTTATAAAAATAACGACGGAAGTTTTATCGTTAAACTGTTGAACTACCCGGTAGTAAAAGTATAGTAATACACGTGGTTGCATAGTAGCACACAGTATTGATTATTGATGCTTACGTGAGAAGTCACTCAGTTAAACTCAATTGTTGCTACAGTAATTGATGCATCATATCTCTCATATTATTGATTCGATTATTGTCACAGTATCATCTGCATAATATGATATATTATTATATCAATAATTGAGACGACAAAGTTATTCATATTATTAAATTACAATATTTACAATGTCTAGAAGTTCTGACAATGAGAGGTTTCGTCATCTAATTGCGCGCCAATAAGGAGAAATCCTTATCGGAAAGCCCCCTCTTTCCTGGGAACAACCTGGTTGTTAAATATTGTGAGTTATAATATTAATGATGATTAAGTTCATGTTGATTAAAGATGAAATTGATAGTTCCATTGTGTTGGAATTATTAGTGTTAGTGGAAATCGAAATTTATTTCGATATTAATTGATGTCTAGAAGTTATACTTACCAGTCGGGTAATTAATCAGATAAATGAGCAATTAATTGCTATTAATTCACATGATTATAACTATTTGTTCACATGTGTGTACTATTAATTCACATTTTTGTACTATTAGGGGAGTTGGTGCAAGATTGATAATACTTGCAGGACTAAGTTAAAAATGGAGGTATAGATGGAGGTATTATACTGTAATTCGTATTTTCACATGATTATAACTATTGGTTCACATGTTTGAACTATCGCTTCACATTATTTACTATTGGGGGAAGTGGTGCAAGTTTGATAATACTTGCAGGACTAAATTAAAAATGAAAGAAAAGTTGGAGGTATTATATTGTAATATTTTGAGCCCCAAAACGTGCAATTATCGAAACTATATTTTCCTATAAATAGAAGCTCATTCTTCCTTCATTTCTCACCAATTCACTAAAGCTTTAGAAGCAATTATAGAGAGAAAAGAAGAAAGTCTCTACCTCACTATTCCAAAGATCCAGCCTTCTTTTTTGAGGTAAGGGGTATTATTTCTTTCAGTATTCATGAAGAGAACTTCCGGTATTCCAATCTTTATTATTCTCATTGGAATAACTCAGATATCTGTGAAGTACCCTATACTTGGTGAAATTCTTCTGTTATTACATTCTTTATGATTATGTTGGAATAACCTGTCTATGCGAAGTACCGCTTACATGGTGAAATTCTTCTATTACTCCATTCTTTATTATTTCGTCGGAATATCATATCTGTGCGTTTACGCATGACCTGGTTCCATTATTTATTATTTTGTCGAAATATCTTGTATGTGCGTTTACGCATGACCTGGTTCCATTATTTATTATTCTGTTAGAATATCTTGTCTGTGCGTTTACGCATGACTTGGTTCCATTATTTATTATTCTGTTGGAATAACATGTATGTGCGGTCTATCGCATGCCTGGTGAATTTTTATGTTATTCCATTCCTTATTGTTCTGTTGGAATAACCTATCTATGTGGATTTCCACATGCATGGTGAATGATCCTTCGTATTCATTCCTTATTAAATTGTAGAAATGATCTGTCTACATGGATTACCGCATGGCGGGCGAAAATCCATTTGCAGTTTCATATATTCTATTATACTCAGTTGGTTAAAATTTTGACTTCTATACTCCATGAAATTAGTAGAATATCCTGGATATTTGCGCTTCATCCAGTATCTTTTCATGGAAATATTCTTCCGAGCATTCTTGAATTTTACTCTACAAAGCAAAGATCATGTTGACAATTTGGACGTAATTGATTTCAGGATAAATTAACTTATAAATCTTTAAAATTTATTCTTGAACTTGTTTTATTGAATTATTATGTCATTGTCATCATCCTCATGCTTATATTGTGATGAAAGTCATCTTTGGCTTACGTGCATAGATGGACTTGGTATGATTATGACCAGGGATTATTCAGTATAATCATGACTTGTAATATTATAAATGATGTGGTAAAGGTCCTTAGTGGCCTGTAATGCACTGATGAAGAGTTTTTGGTATGATTATGACCAGGAATTATTCAGTATAGTCATGACCATTGATGATTTAATGAATATTCTTGGCCCATAGTGCAGGGATGATTAGATGATGTGGTTTATTTATGAAGCTGAATCTCAGCGATAAAAATTGATGAAAACATTTTTAATCATAGAAGATAGTAGATATCATGCTCTACTTGACTCTTCTAATGGATTGCTTATTCCGCTGCAGTTAAACTTGATGTCTATTGTATTTTATCAGCTTAACATTGTTAAACACTAATGATAATTTATTCTTCATTATCTTAGTCATAATATTTCTTACTGGGCTAGTTGAGCTCACCCTTTTGCTCTCATTGTTCTCTTCAGGAAATGAGAACGTATCTGGGACTAGTCGGGGAACGGAGTGATGGTCCGAGATGGTGTATTAGTAGTCCTCACTATTCTATAAAATAGTGTGACAATAAATGTAATGAGGACTCTATTTGAGAGTGGATATTGTCTAGAAGTAAATATTCTTGTTTAAACTCTGAGCTATGTATTGTCGTATACTACACGACGGTTGTATAATTAAGTTGTATTTGTATTTTGTACCATGTATTTGGCGACTCAAGATGGGTGATGTATACCTATTTTGGGGGCGTCACAGTCTACCAAATTAATCAAGTCTTCCTATTTCCATACACTTATTTTCAGTCTAGGTCCTAATATTGACCCTTAAATCAATCAATTATGATTTTAAAAAATTTCTAAATTCTCAGGTTGTCACATATACAATTACAACTCACGTACTCCAATGTCCTACACATACCATTAAGATTATCACATCAATTAGCTACATACATTAACCTCATTGATTCAATTCTCATCTTAGTTAAGCTATAACCTTTAGTTTAAGGTCTAACCATAACACTAAACCACATAACACGAATCTGAAAACTCACTAACACATACATAAGAGTTTTAGCATCCAAATCACATTTTCAACTCTTATTAATCAATACTACATTTCTCCTTAATCGAACTTGAAGTTCAATCAAGTGTTTAAGTCTTCCTAAGACTCATTGGTTTTATATTAATTATTGGTTGATTTCGCAATCGATAAACACGCACAAGTATACGCGGTCAACAAGTAATATATGTAAGTTGAGTGTCGAACCCACGAGCATGAAGTCTTAACAGAAAACAAATACTAAGGTAAAGTCGTTACTAATCTTATCTAAACGAGTGAAACAAGTGGTTGGTTAAGCTATTTCAATAAGACTATCAAATTAAGAGAAGTAGTTGTGCTAGGAAGTTAAGATAGGATTACAACTCCCCTAATGCTTCTCCTAATCTTCTAATTCTCCATATTACAAACGAATCAAGGAATGGCCAATCGAGAACATTAATAGGCATAAGCTTCTGTCGAAGGCCAAATGCACATCCCTAACCAACTAGAACACACTATGTCTATTGGTGACACTAACTAGGTCAAGGTCATTACGCTAAGTCTCAAGGTCACACAAGACAAATAAGGATATGTCTATCTTATTAGCACATTATGCACACATTCTAATGTCATGGTCATAACAGGTGTTGTTGTATTTAAAGATAGACAGTAACATCCATTTATCAATTTCCATCACTATCAATACCAATTTCTTTATCAAGCAATCAGACATTAAATACAAAATACAACAACCCATTCCAAAATGATTCATTATATAAAATGAGAGAGAAAGTTGACTAAGCTAATCATAACGTTACATTGCAATCCTAAAAATGGAGTTAGTTCATAACTATGGTACTAACACGCATTTTTAATACATTACACATTATCAGACAAATACTAGGAATGGGAGATTTGGAATAAGAAAACCCCTGTTTGAAGTATTCTTACACCAAATCTTCTCTTCACATGTAGAACTCTAAGTGGTATGTTGGATGCAATAACTCTTCTTCCCTTTACGAGCTTCTTTCTCTTCTAGAAAAACAGAGAATAAAATCCTAGTCTAAGCTGTAATAAATTTTGCTCTGATATCTATTTGATATTTGATCCTCCTTAAATGCAGGCAACGCTTTCTATTTATAGTATCCCTCTTTCATCTAGGTCATTCAAAGAGTTTACTGTTTGGGAACCGGAGCTTGTATTCGCAAGGCAGAGCCTAAACAACATCAATGGTACGGCGCCGGGGTTAGTGGCGCCGTAAGTGACTTCAAGGGGCGTGAAGTGTGATGGTGTTGGTAGCGACTTTCCAAAGAGTATTGAGTTACTTCCAGGCCTTCTGTTGTGACTCTTTGCACTAACAATGACGTCGGGGCGCCACGTTACAGTAGAGTCAAGTAATGGCTGGCACTGGGGCGCCAAGTGTGGTTCTGCGGCGCCATTTTCCAGTACAATGCTAAAATCATCTGCAAAGCCAACCTGAAGAGAAATAAATGGATAAACAATAAAATAACTATGCAAGCTATCCAAAAGATTGAAAATAGGCATCAATATTAAGCAATAAAAAGGGGTAATTCATGGGTAAGAATCCCACTCATCAAATACCCCCAAACTTAAGCATTTGCTTGTCCTCAAGTAAACTATTAGACAACCATACATAAGAACAGGGCATGACGTATGCGAATAAGGGCATAGAGTCTACAACAAAAATAAGAGACTGTAATTGATCCACTCAGTGTGTGTGTGAAGACCATATATCTAAACTAGCCATAACCTAAATGAAGATCATACTGTCGACCGTGATCACCAATAGGCACCCAAGAAACTCATATAAATAACAAGTGTTACGACAAGATGAAAAAGCATGAAAGGCTCGAAAGTTCTAGAAAAGTTAAGTAAAATCTAACTTAGATAGAACTTGATTACTTTTAGGCAAAACAGAGTACTCATTAACAAGCTTTTGATCAATGACTCCCAAGCCAGAAGACTTTAGGGCACTAGGTGTAAAACACCCCTAAGAATCTAATAACTCAAGCACAAAGGCCACATAAACAACATAAGTCCAAAATAGATTTTAAAAGCCTGCGTTTATGGGCGAGTGTGTTTCCACGCTCCATCTCAACCCACCGTAGGACACAAATTTTATTATTATTATTATTATTATTATTATTATTATTATTATTATTATTATTATTATTATTATTATTATTATTATTATAACTAAAGAGCTGAGACTGCTAAAGCATCAAAGCCTTTAAAAACTTGAAATTAACAGAGTATAATAGTGCACACTATTTTCAACATAGTAAATGACAATCACAATTGGAAAACTGCTAGAGAGATAAAAGGTCAGTGCTCGCTAAACGGATGGATCCAAGACAGTCTTGAGTTAAATCAAACACAAGCCCACAAAGTCGCATAACTTTTTCCACTAGCTTAGGAAAAAGATAAAATTGCAAGATAGTCCGTCAAAGGCCAAAAACAAAACTTAACGCTAAAATTACCCTAACCCAGCATATAAACAGTTACAGACTCGAGGCTAGAGTTAAACACAAAAACTATATACTATAGAATACCCTTCTTAACATGGGCCAAGCCATAACACATGGCATCGAGTATACCAATTAATTAGTGAAAGACCCAAAAATTAGGCTTAAGGCAAGATAATATCTGACTTAGTCAAGATATTCCCAAACAAAATATATACAACCAAAAGCCTATAATAAAAGAAACATAGAATACTACTAAGCAAAGACATGTATCCAAGATAAATTAAAGCATGAAACCAATAGATATACCACGATAATAATCACAATAGATAAATATTAAATTAAACCACGAGTATGAGTCTGGGGCTATCAAGCCCAAATACCATCTTAACATAGCATTTAAAATAGAAATATGATAATACTAACATAATTCATATATATAATTAAATATAAGAAAATCTCCCCCAAACTTGAACTTCGGCCCGTGTCCTCACTGGCCTTTACTGCAATATCAAACATTTGCAGCATCCCCGCCGTCATCACCATCAAGACCGAAGTCTTCATCAGCACCGAATAACTCCAGGTCATCATCATCCTCTCCCTCATCGTCCTCCACATTGACAGGCTCATTCACGCGGGCCTCTTCAGTAGGCGGCGAAAATTGCGGCGGATAAGGGGCATAAAGAGGAGGCGCTGGAAATGGGAATGACATGAAATCCGCGTCCTCTCCACCTTGAGCAACATGAATATTTTCTAGTGTATCTGCAAACTCAGCATGATTATGATGAAATTGGCTCTGCCACTGGGCAACCGTGTCAACCTTGCAATGCAAAAAATTGAGGCTGTTCAAAATCTGTGCAAGGACTCCCGAATCATCAGTAGAAGGGGGAAATGGCGCCTGACTAGAAGTTCTTGTCGCATAGGAGGGCTGAGGGTCATTAGATGGCGGCGGCGACGGTGCTAGAAAAAAGCCCTCTCCTTGGGGGTGCGAAGGCGCGCCATCCCAGACAACATAGCGACTAATTAACTGATGGTCAATGACTGACATTGGCGGGAGGGTGACATCTTCCGCCTCCCACTGAACACCTGCCCTTTTACATAGCCTTGTAATAAGAGATGGGTGGGGAAGGCCAGACATGACCTTGCTTTTGATAGCCTTCTTAATGGATTCATTGAACAGATCCCCCACATCAATTTTTAGTCCCAACACAATGGCATAGAGAAGCGTCGCCCTTTTCCGAGTGACATCACTCACATGGCGTGTAGGCTGAAGGTTAGCACAGATAAAGGCGTACCAAGCCTTACCATAATGACTGAGCGCCTGTGAAGGAAAAGATATGCGTTCGCTCGTGATAGTTTTCCAGACTGTCCCGGGCTTACACAGCTTGTTGATAACGTTATCAGACTTATAACTACGAATCCCATTCTCCCGGTAGTCATGTTTGTCAAAATTTGGAGTCCCATATACTTAATTGATGGCTTTGACATTGAGAGGGATCAACTTCCCCCTCACAGGCGCTGTCGGCGGGCCATCCGGAATGGAATTAACATAAAATACCTTGACCACCGCTACCACAATGAACTCTGGCAGTTTGGTGAAGTGGACCCACTTCATGGCACTGATCATGGTGTTCATCTGGCCATCCAATTTGTCATCGGGCCAAAGGCCATGCTCGGGCACAAAATTTCGTAACTTGAAGTTTTGGGTGTAGTGCTTATACGCCTCTTCGGATGGAAATTTAACAGGGTCCCAAGGAGTAATCTGACTACGGGAAGAGGATGGAGGAGGGAGGCTAATGCTAGTTCTAGGGCATTTTGAAGCCATGGCTAGATATACTCAGAAGCAAAAAGTGCCACAGAATCATCCCTTGCTTGGCCTTATAAAGCCGAATAAGCGAGGAAGCAATGGTAAGAAAACGAACCGTGTAGTCAGTTGGGCACCCAAACAGTATGAAACCGACCGACGGTTGAATAATGGACAGACACTCGAACGGGATGCGATGCTTGGGGAGAGAGATATTAGGAGATCAACAACTTATAAAAGAGGAGAGAGAGAATACTAAATGATTGAGTTGAAAAATACCTTAATTAACCTCTAAAACTTGCTAGTGGCGTCGGGCCACCAATTATGGCACTGGGGCGCGAAGAATGGCGTCGGGGCACGACGTATGGCGTCGGGGCGCAAAATCAAACCTATCTGGCGCTGGGGCGCGAAAGCAAGAGTAACTCATGGCGCTGGGGCGCGAGTTTGCAGTACGATATGTATTAGACTTGGCGTCGAGGCGCGACTCACGGCGCCGGGGCTCGAATTAGCAGTGTATATATGCATTGAATGGCGCTGGGGTGCCAGTACTGGCGTCGGGGCGTGGGAGATGGCGCCGGGGCGCGAGTTCAGTACATTAATCATGACGCCGCAGCGCGATCTCAGCAACTCTGCACAAGACAAGCTTATATATCAGCAAACTATATCAGTAATCCAAATAAAACATATTATTGCCAAGCTCAACTGAGGGATGAAATAAACTAACAACATGAACTATACAGACTATAAACACTATACAGAACACAGACAATAACTAGATAATCAAAGTGAGACTTAAGAAAAATACAGATAAAACAATTTGATTAATACTGAGATGGGGATGCCTCCCATCAAGCGCTTGATTTTGAGTCGTTGGCTTGACTATACTCCCGTTTTACACCGGGTGGCCCAATGTGATGGAGGTATTCTGTCGGTCGACCTCGCCGCCCCAGTAATGCTTTAACCTCTTCCCATTGACCTTGAATGTTGTGTCAGAATTTGGGTCCTCAACCTCTAGTGCCCCGTATGGATACTGTAAGACCCCAACTTTTATGAATAAAAATGAATTTTCTATAAATATCAATTTTGAATATTATGGAATAAATTTGATATAATGTTATAGTTGTGGGTAATATTTATAAATTTTACAAAGTATGCAAGTTGTTATATAATATTCGATTGGTCAGGGAATATTCGTACGACGACACAATCATTGGTGAACCCCACAACAGAATTATTGTCGGATTAAGAAAACGACAAAAATATTTTTATAAAAATAACGGCGGAAGTTTTACCGCTTGATAATTGTTAAACTACCATTAGTAAAAAAGTACAAATGTCTGGCGTGGTTGCATAGTAGCACACGGTATTGATTATTAATGATTATGTGAGAAGTCACTCAGTTTGATTCAATTATTGTTGATATTTTATATGTTATTAAATCAATAATTGAGATGACGAAGTTGTTAATATTATTATTTGCATTATTAACGATGTCTAGAAGTTCTACCAAGGAGAGGTTTGGTCACCTAATTGCTCGCCAATAGGGAGAAATCCTTATTGGAAAGCCCACTCTTTCCTGGGAACGACCTGGTCGATTAATAGTGTTAATAATAATAATGATGATGACGTTTTATTTTATTCATATAATAAAACAGAAAAACTTTTGATATAAAACAGAATACTTTTATAAAGTTATTCGTTTTATTAGGCTAATAGTAAAATCTTTTTATATAAAACAGAATACTTTTATAAAGTTATCTATTTTATTAGACAATAATTAGAATATATTATATTTTATTATGCATAGTGTTTGTATAGTATTTGCAAAGTAAAATCTTTTTAAAAGTTATTCTTTATATTAGATTATAAATAGAATATATTATATTTTATTTAAAAGATTTTGTTTTAAATATGGACCGTCTGATTAAAGTAAATCAATCTGGACTGTTCATGGATTGGTTACTATTCATTCCATTCTTCTATAAATAGAAGCTCATTCCTTCATTATTTGTTACGAATTCACTAAAACTCTAGAGAGAAAAACTAGAAAGAGAAAGAAGAAAAGTATTCTGCTACTTCACTACTCCGATATCAAGTTTCTTTTACGGTAAGGGGTATTATTTCTTTTGTATTCATGAAGAGAACTTCTATTATTCCATCTTTATTATTCTCATTGAATAACTCAGATACGCTGCTACCCTATACTTGGTGAAATTCTTCAGATTCTATTCTTTATTATTCTTTGGAATATTCAGCATGCGTGTTTTTGTATTCCGACCGGTTCGCTCTTTATTATTCATTGGAATATCCTATTCAGGCTTTACGCTGGCGGACCTAGTTCCGTCTTTATTACTCTGTTGGTGTGAATTTCACCTGACCTGGTTCCGTTATTTAGTATTCTGTTGGAATAACCTATCTATGCGAAGTACTGCATGCATGGTGATTTTTGTTGTATTCCATTCTTTATTATTCTGTTGGAATATCCTATCGGTGCGTATTACACCTGACCTGGTTCCGTTATTAATTATTCTGATGGAATAACCTGTCCATGCGAAGTACCGCATGCATGGTGATTTCTTTTGTTATTTCATTCTTTATTATACTCAGTTGGTTAAAGTTTTGACTTCTACACTCCATGAAATTAGTGGAATATTCTTGATATTTGCGCTTCATCCAGTATCTTTTCATGGAAATATTCTTCTGAGCATTCTGGAATTTTACTTTACAAAAAAGTATCATGTTGACAATTTGGACGTTATTAGTTCCTGAATAAATTAATTCTTGAACTTGTTTTATTGAATTCTTATATCATTGTCATCATCCTCATGTTTATATTATTTTTGAAAGTCATCTGTGGCCTATAGTGCATAGATGGACTTGGTATGATTATGACCAGGGATTATTCGGTGTAATCATGACCGTAATGTTACAAATGATGTGGTAAAAGTCCTCATTGGCCCGAAGTGCATTGATGGATAGTTGTTGGCATGATCATGACCATTGATGAATACACAAATATCCTTGGCCCGTAGTGCATGGATAATTTGTGGTCGTGACCCTAATGAATATCCTTGGTCGTAGTGTAGGGATGATGTGGATTATTTATTAAGCTAAGTCTCAGCGATAAAAGTGATGATAAACCTTTTTAAATCATAAAAGATAGTAGATTTTATTCTCTACTTGACTCTTTTAATGGATTGCATGTTCCGCTACAGTTAAACTTGATGTCTATTGTATTTTATCAGTTTAACACTGTTGAGGACTAATGATAATTTATTCTGCTTTATCTTAGTCATAATATTTCTTACTGGGCTAGTTGAGCTCACCCTTTCTTTCAATGTTCTCTTCAGGAAATGAGAACGTAGCCGGAACTAGTCAGGGAACAGAGTGATGGTCCGAGATGGTGTCTTAGTAGTCCTCACTATTCTGTTAAATAGTTTGATAATAAATGTAATGAGGACTAAATTGAGTGTGGATATTATCTAGATGATAATATTTTTATTAAAACTCACATCATGTATTTTGTCGTATTTTACACGACTGTTGTATAATCAAGTTGTATTTGAATTTAGTACCATGTATTTGGCGACTCAAGATGGGTGATGTATACCTATTTTGGGGGCGTCACAGTTGGTATCAAAGCTTAGGGATATGATCCCTGGCTGAGATGTGAGATAAGAACTAGGAGGGGAGAGACGGGGAATTCCTTCGCTAGTATGACCTACCTAAGTTTATTTGGTATTTAATTGGTCGGTCAAAGTATAGGGATAATATGTGATATGTTAATTAACCCTTGTTTTGTGGTAGTATTTCAAAATGGCATCCGAGAATGTTGAGAACATCAATAGAGCACAAGAGACCGTTGAGTCTCTACAGATCAATAATCAGGAAAATGTGCATCAGGATGGCGACAATCCTAATGCAAACAACAACACTGACCAAATGATGAATGATGGAATGTTCCGAGGCTTCATGCAATTTATGCAACATCAGGCGAGAGCGGCTCCTGTCCAAAATGCAGGTGGAAACACTGGCAACTCTCGGACGGTCACCGCCAAACAGTTCAAGGAGATGGGACCACCGGAGTTTTTTGGAGAGCCAAAACCACTTAAGGCGGAGACGTGGATAAAGCAGATCAACAAGATATTTAATGTCTTGGGTTGCTCTGAGGAGCAAAAGGTTTCCTTTGCCACTTTCATGTTATGCGGCGTGATGCAGACATCGGTGGGAATCAGAAGAGTACTCAACTCGCCAGACCGAAGATGTCTTGGGAGAAGTTCCAAGAACTGCTCAACTACAAGTACTTTCCGAAAAGTATTCGGCACATGAAAGAGGTAGAGTTCATTAAACCGCAACAAAACAACACGACCGTGTCACAAGACGAAGCCAAGTTTGCCGAAATGTCCCGGTTTTATTCCATTTGGTTGATAATGAGGAGAGAATGACGCGAATGTTTCTAAGAGGTTTGAAACCGTAGATACGCCAATATCTTATCTCTCATAAACCGTGTTTGTATTCGATGTTGTTAATAGGGCTCGCTTATTGGAGTGCAATAATGAGTCAACCCAACCAAAGAGAGAGCAACCCAACAAAATGATAATACCAAAGATAGCGATCCATCGAAGCAGTGACAATAAGCGTGGAGGGAATCAACATGCCAGAAATGGTAACCACTTCGGTGGTAATCATGGCCAAAACAATAAGAATGGACATTTCAAGAAAAGAAGATTCAACAATGATTGAAAGACGTCAGCATCAGCACCTATCGTTAAGGAAGGAGAACGACCACCTATCATATGCTTCAAATGTGGAGGGGAGGGACACATCAGTCCAAACTGTGCGATGCCCTCCAAAGCATGTTACAATTGTGGAAGAGGACACCTGGCTCGATTTTGTCGCAAGACCAAGATAAGTCCAATTTGGGATAGAGGCAAAGAAAGGTCATTCCCTGCATAAGACAAAAAACCAGTTGTTCAAGCAAGAGCGTTTGTTGTAACCTCCCATAAAGTAAGGAACCCGAACGAGGTCATCACGGGTAAGCTTATCATAAATTCTAGTGAAGTATATACCTTATTTGATACCGGTTCTACCCATTCTTTTATTTCTCCTACTTGCGCTCCATGTTTAAATTTGACTCCGGAGAAATTAGACTTTGACTTATCTGTTGAAACTTCGTTGGGAGAAACCTTCATTACATCCAATCGCTTATAAGTCTTGTTTGGTTCAAATCGGTACCCTCACATTACCCATCGATCTTATTTCATTGAAAATACTTGAATTTGACGAAATTCTAGGGGATTGATTGGTTAACTACTCATCATGCAAAAATTGATTATTTTCGTAAGGTTGTTAGCTTTCATATTCCTAATCAACCTATTATGCGAATTCAAGCAACCAAACCATTAAAATCAATCACCGTCATCTCAAGCCATAAAGCTATTCGCTTATTGAAAAATGGATGTCAAGCTTTCTTAGATCATGTCACGGATCTAAACAAAAATACGCCGCTTTTGAATGATATTTCTATTGTTAATGAATTTCCGACGATTCCCCTCAAGAACTTCCCCGCCTACCCCAGAGTGTGAAATTGAATTTTGTATCGACCTTGAACCTCGGTACAAAACCTATTTCCAAAGCCCCATATCGAATGACTCCTATTAAACATCGTGAGCTAAAGACCCAAATTGCGCAGGAATTGTTAGACATCGGCTTTATTCGGCCTAAGTACTTCTCCTCGGGGTGCTCTGCTCTATTCGTGAAGAAGAAAGATGGGAGTATGAGACTTTGTATTGATTATCGGGAGTTGAATTATGTCACCATCAAAATAGGTACCCATTGCCACGTATTGATGACCTGTTTGACCAATTTGCAAGCGCGCCAAATTCTTTTCAAAGATCGATCTTCGCTCGGATAACACCAATTGAAGATTAGAACCGATGACATTCCAAAGACGGCTTTTCGTAACTCCTGATGGGCATTATGAATTCCTAGTCATGTCTTTTGGATTGACTAATGCTCCTGCTGCCTTCATAGATATGATGAACCGAGTATTCAAGGAATATTTGGATCACTTTGTGGTCGTCTTTATTGATGACATCCTTATTTATTCCAAAATTCGTGAAGATCATGAGCAACACTTGAGGCTGATACTCCAAAAGCTTTGTGAATATAAGCTTTATGCCAAGTTGAAGAACTGCGAGTTCTGGCTTGAGGAAGTAGCATTCCTTGGGCACGTGGTATCAAGTCATGGAATATCTGTTGACCCAGCAAAGATTGAAGCCATTCAAAGCTGGGAGAAACCTAAATCAATGACCGAAGTACGTAGTTTTCTCGGCTTAGTTGGTTATTATCGGAGATTCGTAGAAGGGATTTCTCGAATCACTACTCCCTTAACTCAGCTAACTCGGAAAGATACAAAATTCGGTTGAAACGAGGAATGTGAGAAGAGTTTTCAAGAACTCAAAAGAAGACTCATTTTAGCACCTGTTCTGACAATACCATCTGGCTCGGAGGGATTTGTCATCTCAAAGATGATTCTTCGAAGGGGGGTTAGGATGTGTTCTCATGCAACATGGGAAAGTCATAGCCTATGCTCATCGACAACTCAAAGAATATGAGAGGAATTATCCTACTCATGATCTAGAGTCAGCAACCGTTGTCTTCGCACTTAAAATTTGGAGGCATTACTTGTATGGGGAGAAAATGGAGATCTTTACGGATCATAAAAGCCTCAAATATTTCTTCACTCAAAAGGAACTCAACATGCGACAGTGGCGTTGGCTTGAACTGTTGAAAGATTATGATCATACCATCCAATACCATCCTGGAAAAACAAACGTGGTAGCTGACGCATTGAGTATAAGATCATATGCGGCTACAAGTGCGATATTGTCAACGCAAAAGCCCATCTTGTATGACTTGCAAAGGATGGAGATAGAATTAAAGACTCCAGGGACCCATGTGATGATTGCAAATATACGAGTAGAACTGACTTTAATCGATAAAGTTAAAGCTGCTCAAGCTACAGACCTGGAGCTGATGCATATGAGGAAGAAAGTACAAGAAGGTGCTATGCCAGAAGCAAGAATCGATGAAGAAGGAATACTTCGAGTCAATTCCAGACTTTGTGTTCCTAACAACCCTGATTTAAAGTATAAAATCATGATGGAGGCGCACAACACACCATTTGTAATCCATCCTGGGAGTACCAAAATGTATCGTGATCTTCGTCATACATTTTGGTGGAGAAATATGAAGAGAGAGATAGCACTGTTTATCTCAAGGTGTCTAACTTGTCAATGAGTCAAAGCGGAGCATCAAGTACCAAAAGGTCCATTGCAACCACTTGAAATTCCAGAATGGAAGTGGGAGCACATTACTATGGATTTCATTATTGGTCTTCCCAAAGTTTCTCAAGGCATAGATGCAATTTGGGTCATTATTGATAGATTGACCAAGTCTACTCATTTCTTACCAATACGAGAAACTTATACACTTGAACGTCTTGCTCGTATGTACATAAACGAGATTGTAAGACTGCATGGTATGCCAGTATCCATAGTTTCTGATCGAGATCTAAGATTCACTTCACGATTTTGGATTAGTTTGCAAAAAGCTATGGGCATAGATTTACGATTTAGTTCGGCTTATCATCCTCAGATGGACGGACAATTAGACAGGACTATTCAAACTCTTGAAGATTTATTAAGACCCTATGTCCTTAACTTCAAGGGAAGTTGGGACAAGTTCTTACCATTGGTGGAGTTTTCCTACAACAACAGTTATCAAGCAAGTATTGGCATGGCTCCATTCAAGGCGTTGTATGGAAGAAAGTGTCGTTCTCCAGTATGCTGGGATGAGGTGGGTGAAGCAACGTTGTTGGGACCGAAGTTGGTACGTATGACTACGGAAAAGATTCAAACGATCCGACAACGTATAAAAACCTCACAAGACCGACAAAAAAGTTATGCTGATCTTTATCGAGAGGACATGGAATTCGATATTGGAGATCATGTGTTGTTACGTGTTGCTCCATGGAAAGGAGTGATGAGATTTGGAAAGAGAGGAAAGCTCAATCCTCGATTCATTGGCCCATTTTTAATCCTCGATCGAGTAGGGACTGTAGCCTATAGACTTGCTTTACCGCCAAGTATGTCTCGTGTTCATAACATTTTTCATATATCCATGTTATGTAAATATGTGAAAGACCCGAACCATATTATTGAGTTAGAACCGGACGAAATAGCGGAATATTTAACGTATGAAGAGGTTCCTGTTCAAATCTTAGATAAGAAGGAACATATTCTACGCTCTAAGTTTATACCTCAAGTCAAAGTGTTATGGAGGAACCACGATGTTGAGGAAATGACCTGGGAGTTAGAATCTGAAATGAAATCAAGGTATCCTTACCTCTTCGACATACCAGTATCGCACTTAATTTCGAGGGCTTAAATTTCATAAGAAGGGAGATTGTAAGACCCCAACTTTTATGAATAAAAATGAATTTTCTATAAATATCATTTTGAATATTATAGAATAAATTTGATATAATGTTATAGTTGTGGGTAATATTTATAAATTTTGCAAAGTATGCAAGTTGTTATATAATATTCGATTGGTCGTGAATATTCAGATTTAACGACACAATCATTGGTGGACCCTACAATGTAATTATTGGCGGAATAAGAAAACGACAAAAATATTTTTATGAAAATAACGACGAAAGTTTTACCGTTGATACCGTTGAACTACTTTCGGTAGTAAAAGTATAAATAATCTGGCGTGGTTGCATAGAGAGCACTTACCAGTATTGATTATTAATGCTTATGTGAGAAGTCACTCAGTTTGATTCAATTATTGTCGATATTTTATATGTTATTAAATCAATAATTGAGATGATGAAGTTGTTAATATTATTATTTGCATTATTAACGATGTCTAGAAGTTTTGCCAATGAGAGGTTTGGTCACCTAATTGCGCGCCAATAGAGAGAAATCCTTATTGAAAGCCCCTCTTCCTCGGGAACGACAATTCGTCGATTAATAAAGCGTGAATAATAATAATGATGATGATGTTTTGTTTTATTCAGATTATTAACGTAATAAAATAGAAAAACTTTTATATAAAATGTAATACTTTTATAAAGTAATTCGCTTTTATTAGGCTAATAGTAAAATTTTTTTATATAAAATAGAATACTTTTATAAAGTTATCTATTTTATTAGACAATAATTAGAATATATTATATTTTATTATGCATAGTGTTTGCATAGTGCTTGCATAGTGTTTTGCATAGTAAAAAATCTTTTTAAAAGTTATTCGCTTTTATTAGATTATAAATAGAATATATTATATTTTATTTAAAAGATTTTGTTTTAAATATGGACCATCCGATTAAAGTAAATCAATCTAGACTGCCTCTGGATTGGTTATTATTCATTCCATTCTTCTATAAATAGAAGCTCATTCCTTCATTATTTCTTACTTAATTCACCGAAACTCTGAGAGAGAAACTATAGAGAGAAAGAAGAAAAGTATTCTCGCTACTTCACTATCTCGATATCAAGTTTCTTTTACTGTAAAGGTATTATTTCTTTTGTATTCATGAAGAGAACTTCTATTATTCCATCTATATTATTCTGTTGGAATAACTTGTATACGCAGGCTACCCTATACTTGGTGAAATTCTTCTGTATTCCATTCTTTATTATTCTGTTGGAATATCATATATGTGCTTTACACCGACTCGGTTCTTACATCTTTATTATTCATTGGAACATCCTCGCATTGGTGTGAGTTTCACCCACCGACCGGTTCCGTTATTTAGTATTCCGTTGAATAACTCGCCTACATCTGGCAGTACCGCATGCATGGTGATTTCTGTTGTATTCCATTCTTTATTATTCTGTTGGAATATCTTGTCTGTGTGTATTACGCCTGACCTAGTTCCGTTATTTATTATTCTGATGGAATAACCTATCTATGCGAAGTACCGTATGCATGGTGATTTCTTTTGTTATTACATTCTTTATTATACTAAGTTGGTTAAAGTTTTGACTTCTACACTCCATGAAATTAGTGGAATATTCTTAATATTTGCGCTTCATCCAGTATCTTTTCATGGAAATATTCTTCTGAGCATTCTGGAATTTTACTTTATAAAGAAGTATCATGTTGACAATTTAGACGTTATTAGTTCCTGGAAAAATTTATTCTTGAACTTGTTTTATTGAATTCTTATATCATTGTCATCATCCTCATATTTATATTATTTTTTGAAAGTCATCTGTGGCCTGTAGTGCATAGATGGACTTGGTATGATTATGACCAGGGATTATTCGGTGTAATCATGACCGCAATATTACAAATGATGTGGTAAAAGTCCTCATTGGCCCGAAGTGCATTGATGGATAGTTGTTGGCATGATCATGACAATTGATGAATACACAAATATCCTTGGCCCGTAGTGCATGGATAATTTGTGGTCGTGACCCTAATGAATATTCTTGGCCAGAAAAGCGGGATGATATGGATTATTTATTGTCGAGTCTCTCAATGATAAAAGTGATGAAAACCTTTTTAAATCATAAAAGATAGTAGATTTTATTCTCTACTTGACTCTTTTAATGGATTGCATGTTAAACTTGATGTCTAGCTTTTACACCATTGAGAACTAATGATAATTTATTCTGCTTTATCTTAGTCATAATATTTCTTACTGGGCTAGTTGAGCTCACCCTTTCTTTCACTATTCTCTTCAGGAAATGAGAACGTAGCCGGGACTAGTCGGGGAAAGGAGTGATGGTCCGAGATGGTGTCTTAGTAGTCCTCACTATTCTGTTAAATAGTGTGATAATAAATGTAATGAGGACTAAATTAAGTGTGGATATTGTCTAGATGACAATATTTGTATTAAAAATCACAACATGTATTTTGTTGTATTTTACACGACTGTTGTATAATCAAGTTGTATTTGAATTTAGTACCATGTATTTGGCGACTCAAGATGGGTGATGTATACCTATTTTGGGGGCGTCACAGATACACCTTGGCAACTGTGAAGGGGCCCGACCATCGGGACTTTAGCTTCCTAGGAAATAACTTTAGTCGGGAATTAAAAAGAAGAACCTTCTGGCCCGGTTCAAAGTGTCTCTCGAGAATTTATTTTTCATGCCACCACTTAGTCTTCTCCTTGTATATCTTAGCGTTTTCATACGCTTGCAGGAGAAACTCGTCTGATTCATTAAATTGCAACAGCCGCTTTTTGTCGGCTGCCTCAAGATCAAAGTTGAGTTTCTGAATAGCCCAGTAAGCGTTGTGCTCCAATTCAACTGGGAGATGACATGCCTTACCATAGACGAGCCTATACGGAGACATTCCGATAGGCGTTTTATAAGCTGTGCGGTAAGCCCACAATGCATCATCGAGCTTCTTAGACTAGTCCTTACGGTTTTGGTTAACAATCTTTTCCAAGATTCGTTTCACCTCTCGATTTGAAATTTCAGCTTGACCGCTGGTCTGTGGGTGGTAGGCAGTGGTAATCTTATGAGTTACCCCATATTTGGCTAGAAGGGCTTCAAAGTATTTATTGCAAAAATGCGATCCTTCATAGCTAATGATGGCCCGAGGTGTTCCAAAACGGGTGAAAATGTTCTTCTTGAGGAACTGAAGCACCACCTTAGCATCATTTGTCGGCAAGACAACTTCTTCCACCCACTTAGAGACATAATCCACTGCCACAAGGATGTAGAGATTGTTAAAAGAGGACAGGAATGGACCCATGAAGTCGATGCTGAAAGTAATATGCACACAAGCCAATCATGTTTGATGATAAAGCATATACTTTGTAACAATCTTATTCATTTATTAATAAAAAGTATTAATTTATTAAAGGCTTTTAATTATCTACATGATGCTGTTTTATAATATGTGATAAACCCATAGTTTTAAGCAATGCTTTTAGAATAATGATGATGATCATTCTAATGAGATCTAAATTCTTAGAAAGCTTAAAACTAAAATAGTTCCCAATCGTTGGATTACTAAATTGGGGATTAGTGAATCCGGATAGATTGGTACATACGCTGTTTGCTCATTGGATGAGGATGATTGATCTCATGATCATTTGTGTGGAGACACTAAAGCAAGTATGTAGGTGCTTATTAGAGAATAAGTTCACTGAACGTGGCTCGCTAAGGAATACCTAATGGAGTTTTACTTGCTTGTCAATAGGAATTCTCAAGTGATAGTAGTCTGACAAGTAATCCTTGGACTTGAGATCATCATAGTATCTCGTGTATGATGAGTTATACTTTGACTTATTCCTTAAGACCCTTAGGGTATATCAAAGGGTATGCTTGGGTATAATAAGTTGTACATGGAGATAATGTATGATCAATAAAGAATCTACCACTTCTAATAAAAGTAGAGAAATGTCCTATGTGATTCGATAAATGACAACCCAAAGAGTCCTTGGCTAAGGCGTAATGAAATTAGAAAGGAGTTTCTAATTTGCATTATTTGGTGTTGTGCATTTAAGAGTCGAAATATATAATTAAATAAAATAAGACTTGACAGAAAATTCCATGCCTTATATTTAATTGGGACATCAGATGGTGGAAGGATTGAATTGTATTGCAGAACTATTTACTCAAAGGTTCTTTAATGATTAATGTTGAAATCTATATTATCCGGAAAGTCGTTGATCGCTAGGGAGGCTTATCCCTATTGTAGAATAAATATTATTTATTTAAATAAATTAATTGTTTAATTTATTTATTTAAATAAGATTAGAATTGTTCTAATTGATTTATTCACAACCTAGGTTTAATATGGAGAACCTAAAGGGTCACACCATAAAAGGAAGAATAATTATTTAAGAAGTTAATGGCATAATCGTAATAATATATTAAGTATATTTAATTTAATCTATGGTGATAGAATAAATTAAATAGCTTAATATTTATTATTTAATATTTTAGAAATATTAAATATAAATTAATAAGAGGAGTCTTATTAATATTATTACAATTATTATTATTTTAATTTCTAAAAGAGTTTAGGAATTAATTTAATATAAGTACTCTCATTTATTCCTAATTGGATTAGGAAGGAAAATTAGTTAAAGGAGTTTAATTAATTATCCCTAATAAGATTAGGGAGCTTAATTAATTAAAAGAATTTAATTAAATAAAACCCAATCCCTTAATTGTTAAGGTGGGTTGCCCACATCTATAAATAAGAGGAGTCTTATTATGGGTGTTAGGGGTTGTTGACTTTTCAACAAACGACATAATTCCAATTTGTTGGAGAGTACGCCTTTTCTATAGAGATAGGAAAAACTAGGGTTTGAGCCAATACCCTTCTTCTTGAATTTTCTTCTTCCATGGTGGATCACCTCTGAGGCCAAACATTTGGGTGGCTAACGTTGATCAAAGGAAGGAACCAAACCCGGTGGATTCAAGTTGAACGCGAAAGGATTTGAGGTGAACTTGTACCGAGGAAGCTCGATCTTCAAGGGTATGATTTTATTCTTTATCTTTTCGCTTAATTAATAATTATGCATAAAGGGTGATCCTGGATATATGGTTTGTAAATTTTAAACTCGATTTTTTACACGCCTCGCATTATTTTGCAATTTGATCATGCATATGAATATTACAAACCTTACAAAGGGCATCGAGCCAAACCTTTATGCGAATTATTAATTGTTTTAATTTGATATTATATTGATATGTGTTTAGAACAATTTAATTGGGCATAATTTAATTGTATAAAATTTATTTAATATAAAAAAAAAAAAAAAAAATCAATCAAGGTTAACGTGCAGGTATTTTTTATTTTTTAAAATTTACACACCTACTGTTAAAGGGTTGGCACATGGTCACTAAAAAAAAAAAAAAGGGAAGTGCCTTTTATTAAAATAACAAACCTGTATTTTTTTTTTTTAACAAATTCACGTGATTTATATATATATATATATATATATATATATATATATATATATATATATATTTTTATTTTATAATATATTATATATATTATATATATATATATAATATATTATTTTCAATAATTTTATAATTAAAATAAAAGTTTATTTTAATCTTAAAATAAAAGAGTTTATTTTAATTTTAAAATTGAATATTATATATATATATATTAATTATTTTATAATTAAAATAAAAGTTTATTTTAATTTTAAAATAAAAGGTTTATTTTAATATTAAAATATAAAGTTTATTTTAATTTTAAAATTAGAATTTCATGCTAACTAATTAGAGTTGGAATTGGATTCCATGATAACTAATTGGAGTTGAAATTGTATTCCATCTTTCCTTAAAAAAGGAGTTTGTTTAGATATGAAATAAGATTTCATATTATTCAAAATAAAAGAGTTTATTTGTGAATAGGAAAGAGAATCCTAATTTCCTTAAATAAAAGAGTTTATTTAAATATGGAATAAGATTTCATATTATTCAAAATAAAGGAGTTTATTTGTGAATAGGAAAGATAATCCGTGTTTCCTTTAATATTTTTTTTTTTACATGGAATTGGATTCCATAATTAATTAAAATAAAGGAGTTTATTTTGATTAAAGATTTTGATTAAAATAAAATAGTTTATTTTATTCAAAATTGGATAAATTAAAATAAAATAGTTTTATTTTGATTTAAATTTGGATTAAAATAAAGGAGTTTATTTTGATTCAAAATTAGATTTTATACTAACTAAATTTGCCCATTAAATGATATCAATATATATATTAAATGTTTTTATTCATAAGATGAATGTTATTTATTGATGCATATGGTGATGTGTATGATAATAAATGGGATTGATTATGGACTATCAACCAATGTGATTGGATTTTATTTTAGTTGGATGCATGAATGTATGGGTTTTATTATATGGGTCTCTGCGACCTCGCCTTCTCTAATTTTTCCTTAATGTAAATTCTAACTCCTCCTATGTACTTCCCTCGATCACGATCAAGGTTTCTATTTATTTTAAATAGTTTTGTAATAGGAATAGTTAGAATTAATTTTGAAAAATTAGAGATCAAGGAGCAAGGAGCGCTTGAAGACCCGCTTGTAATGGAGCCCGAGTTTAAATGTAATAGTTATATTTAAATATTGTTTCTTGCACCCCTTAGGGTTTGACCTTTTGGTTCACTTGGTGGCTCTAGTGAACCAAACTAGAATAAAAGTCCATAATCAATTCGTAGTAGAATATAGATTCTATATGTGCATGCTATACTATATGTATATATTATATATTATGCAAACATGCTTCGCATGTTCATTAATATAACGCGTATTTTATATATATATATATGCATGCAGCTAAAACAAGATGAGATAAATTAATAACAAACCCCTCAAATTTTTATATTAAGTCCTAAGCGCTCAAAGATATTTGGAATATCGAACGCCGCCTTTCTAGCATGATAAAATTAATAGAGTATTAAATATTTAATATGAGTTTGTTTTGTCACCACAAGGCAAGTATTAAGTATTTAAGATGTTAATTTATTACATTTGATGCTTATAAAGAAAATTGAACAATATTGTTTTGTTGTGTCACCACAAGGATGATATTTTTCTTTTTGAATATATGGAGTGCTAGGTCGGACTTAACTTGGATAATTTTGATTCTGATGTGCCACCACTTGATCAAAATAATCTAAGAGGCAAAATACAAGGAGTTGATAGTTGATGTAATTGACAAAAGTTGTCAACCTATTTATTTATATATAGTTTGTTGTGTCACCACAAGGCTATATACATTTGAAATGGGATCCTTATTCTCACTAGCAAATCTTTAATTAGATTTTGCCAACTATATATATTGAGGTAATATAGTTTGAAGAAAATAGTGGGAGATACCAATTTAAAACAAGACCTAATTTATTTTGGTAATTAATAAAAGAATGTATGTTAAAATGTTGTTAATTACAAATTCATTTACGTAATTTTACAATGTCTAAATTACTATCATCGCGAAGCATATTAGATGCTAAGTTAATCGACCCCAATTAAACGGATTGGTTAAGGAATTTGAGAATAGTTCTCATAGCTGAAAAGCTATCTTATGTCCTTAATACGCCTATCCCTGCAATGGTTGCAGACAATGCCTCTGAGGAAGAGATTGCTACTTTTAGAAAGTGGCAAGATGATGCAGAGTTAGCTCAATGCATCATGCTCGCATCTATGAGTAACGAGCTTCAGCGTCAGCATAATACTATGGATGCTTCTACTATATTCCTGCACATCAAGTAGTTGATGGTGAGGAAAGTAGGACTGATAGATATCAGATATCTAAGGAGCTCTTCCGATCTGGAATGGCCAATGGCACTATAGTACAGACAAAAGGTTCTTAACATAATCAATTGGATTGATCAATTAGGACAACAGGTTTTGTCATGGATGGAGAGTTGAGCCAAGATTTGATCTTGCACTTACTCCCGGACTCCTTTCACAATTGTTGTGAATTTTTCATATGAACAAGCTAGATACCAGCCTCGCTGATTTGCTTATCATGTTGAAAAATATTGAGAGTCACTTTCCAACCAAGAAAGATCAAGTCTTACTGGTAGGGGTCAAAGGATCTTCTGAAAAGAAGAACATTCAAAGAAGGTAAATAGAAAGGCATAAACAAAGGATAATAAGAACAAAACCGATACGGATAAAGAAGGAGTTTGCTTCCACCGCAATAAGCCCGACACTAGAAAGAAATCATGAGAAGCATCTTGCGGAGGCTAACCAAAGAAGCTTAGTGAAGTTTCTACATAATACGCTTTTTGTTCATGATTAAAATAAATTTTTCTTTAAGTCAAGGTTCTACTTGGGTATTGGATACCGACTTTGGTTATCATAAATAGAGATTTATGAAGGGACCAAGCAGAAGTAGAAAGCTAAACAAATATAAGTAATCCTATGTGCGGGAAATGTAGCAAAGGTTGCCATATTAGCCATAGAAACTTATAGTTTAGCAATGCCTACGGACAAATCTATTAAGTCAATAAGTTGTTATTGTATTCCATTTCTTGTTAAAAATATTATTTCTATTTTATTGTAGGACAATGAAATCTTTGGTATTATAATTAAGAACAATTGTTGTTCTTTTTATAATAATAATGTTTTGTATAGAATCGAATATTACTTAATGAATTTTGTATACTGACTTACGTGAAAATATATTTTGTATATTGAACAAACTAGTATAAGAAAAGGAGATGATCATTCAAAGAGTTGAATGTATGTATTTGTTGAAATACAAGTGTGAATTATTTGAAAGGTTCAAAGAATTCAGAAGTGAAATAAATTGGCAAAGTATTAAGATTCTTTGATTAGATCAAGGAATAAATACTTGTGCAATAAGTTTTTAGATCATCTCAAATGGTTTTCTCACAATGGACGCCTCTTGATATGCAATAATTGATTGATGTATCTAAAAGGAAAAATCGTACCTTGTTGGACATGGTGCGGTCCATAATGATTTTACCGACATTTCAGTATCCCTCTAGGGTCATGTCCTAGAAATGGTCGATATCTCACGAAAATGGTAACCTCAAAATCCAAATTTCCCAAGACTCCATAAAAGTTATGGATGTGGAGGATTCCTAATCTTAAGTATGTTAAGATAAGGAGTTGTCCAACTTATGTGAAAAGGTTTCAAAGAATAAGCTTGGGGACAAGATTTGACAAGTGTCGATTTGTGGGACATCCTAAAGTAAGTTTAGGTATATGTTCTATAATTCTACTTAGCAAAAAAGGTGTTTGTTACGAAAACACGCTTCCTTCTAAGATAAAGGTGTTTATCATTGAAAGGGATGGTGGAGAATAATAGATCTTGAAGAGTTCAAGAACCACAAAACACTATAAGTCAAATAAGAGGAACTCAGATGTAATTTATTGTACCACAAAACCAATCGTAACTGAATAATAGTACCAAGATACCTGGAGGTATGGATTCATCATAGATGATGATGATGAGGTACGCATCATAGAAGATGATGATCCGTAGTTACATACGATGAGGTAAGTGTTGTAGACACTCGAGAAAATGATTGAAGCAAGTTTCTCAAATATGGAACATTCGTTTTGATGAGGCAATCAAAAGAGTTTGATTTTATCAAAATAAGAATGAACCTAGTGTATACAAAAGGGTCGATTGGGAGCATCGTGACATTCCTAATACTATATGTTGATATACTACGGATAAGGAATGACATACCAATGCTACAATCAAGAAAGATAAAGTTGTCTAAACATTCCTCCATGAATGATTTGGAAGAGTATCTTAATTGGGGATAAAATCTATATAGATAGATACAAGAGGATGCTCGACTTAACCCAAGGAACGATATTCATTTGATGCTAAAGTCGCTTAGCATGGCAAACTCAAAGAGTTGTCTCATGTTGATGAGCTATGGAGTGTATCTCTTTAATAGTCCCCAAAGACTCCAAAAGAGAGATCACATTAGTAACTATCATCATGTATGCAATGAAATGTACGAGACCGATGTTGATCACCATATTCGGAGAAGTTCACTATGAGTCATTGAAAAACATCTTAAAGTTCTTAACCCAAGACTAAAGATGTGAGCATAGATGGTGGGTCCGAATTAAAACTAGAGGGCTTAACAGACTCAAGTTTTTCGAGACGCATCAAGATGATGAAAAATCACTTTAAGGTAAAGCGTTATCTTGAACAAAGGTGCAAAGTTGAATTGAAAGGTTCCAAACAAAGAAAGAGTTGCCGGTTTAGTGATAAAGACAAAGTATATAGCTATAAATGAAGTCGCAAGTTGATTGTTTGGATTAAAAGTTCATTACGTAACTAGGAATAGTTCCTAAGTCTCATCTTGGATCTAAACATGTGTTGTGGCACTTTCATTTGATTATTAGAATCATTGAAAGATGGGAAATCACTATAGAGATAGTGGACTCTCATGAACAACATTACATATCCATTAACTAAAGCTTATCCAACAGCAGGATAATCGCCACTTAGAGAAGAAGAGTATAAGATACAATGGCGATTGGCTTTAGTGCAAGTGGGAGATTGAAAGTAATATGCACACAAGCCAATCATGTTTGATGATAAAGCATATACTTTGTAACAATCTTATTCATTTATTAATAAAAGTATTAATTTATTAAAGGCTTTTAATTATCTACATGATGTTGTTTTTATAATATGTGATAAACCCATAGTTTTAAGCAATGCTTTTAGAATAATGATGATGATCATTCTAATGAGATCTAAATTCTTAGAAAGCTTAAAACTAAAATAGTTCCCAATCGTTGGATTACTAAATTGGGGATTAGTGAATCCGGATAGATTGGTACATACGCTGCTTGCTCATTGGATGAGGATGATTGATCTCATGATCATTTGTGTGGAGACACTAAAGCAAGTATGTAGGTGCTTATTAGAGAATAAGTTCACTGAACGTGGCTCGCTAAGGAATACCTAATGGAGTTTTATTTGCTTGTCAATAGGAATTCTCAGTAGTGATAGTAGTACAAGTAATCCTTGGACTTGAGATCATCATAGTATCTTGTGTATGATGAGTTATACTTTGACTTATTCCTTAAGACCCTTAGGGTATCATCAAAGGGTATGCTTGGGTATAATAAGTCAGATATGGAGATATTGTATGATCAATAAAGAATCTACCACTTCTAATAAAAGTAGAGAAATGTCCTATGTGATTCGATAAATGACAACCCAAAGAGTCCTTGGCAGGCGTAATGAAATTAGAAAGGAGTTTCTAATTTGCATTATTTGGTGTCATGCATTTAAGAGTCGAAATACATATAATTAAATAAAATAAGACTTGGCGAAAAATTCCATGTCTTATATTTAATTGGGACATTGTATGGTGGAAGGATTGAATTGTATTTGGTAACTATTTACTCAAAGGTTCTTTAATGATTAATGTTGAAATCTATATTATCCGGAAAGTCGTTGATCGCTAGGAGGCTTATCCCTTTGTCAGAATAAATATTATTTATTTAAATAAATTAATTGTTTAATTTATTTATTTAAATAAGATTAGAATTGTTCTAATTGATTTATTCACAACCTATTTAATATGGAGAACCTAAAGGGTCACACCATAAAAGGAAGAATAATTATTTAAGAAGTTAATGGCATAATCGTAATAATATATTAAGTATATTTAATTTAATCTATGGTGATAGAATAAATTAAATAGCTTAATATTTATTATTTAATATTTTAAAAATATTAAATATAAATTAATAAGAGGAGTCTTATTAATATTATTACAATTATTATTATTTTAATTTCTAAAAGAGTTTAGGAATTAATTTAATATAAGTACTCTCATTTATTCCTAATTGGATTAGGAAGGAAAATTAGTTAAAGGAGTTTAATTAATTATCCCTAATAAGATTAGGGAGCTTAATTAATTAAAAAAATTTAATTAAATAAAACCCAATCCCTTAATTGTTAAGGTGGGTTGCCCACATCTATAAATAAGAGGAGTCTTATTATGGGTGTTAGGGGGTTGTTGACTTTTACAACAACGACATAATTCCAATTTGTTGGAGAGTACGCCCTTTTCTATAGAGATAGGAAAAACTAGGGTTTGAGCCAATACCCCTTCTTCTTGAATTTTCTTCTTCCATTGTGGATCACCTCTAGAGGCCAAACATTTGGGTGGCTAACGTTGATCAAAGGAAGGAACCAAACCCGGTGGATTCAAGTTGAACGCGAAAGGATTTGGAGGTGAACTTGTACCTGATGAAGCTCGATCTTCAAGGGTATGATTTTATTCTTTATCTTTTCGTTTAATTAATAATTATGCATAAAGGGTGATCCGGGTATATGGTTTGTAAATTTTAAACTCTGATTTTTTACACGCTTCCGCATTATTTTGCAATTTGATTGCGCACATGAATATTACAAACCTTACAGATGCCCCATACATCAAATAATTCTACCTCCAAGATATTCTGCAGAGGTAGCTCAAGCTGTCTTGATATGGTGCCCACCCTTTGGCATCTGTCGCAATGCAACACATATGTGTGAGCATCCTTGAATAGGGTGGGCCAGTAAAATCCCGACTGAAGCACCTTAGCTGCAATTCGTTGGCCTCCGAAATGACCTCCATAGTTTGAAGTGTGGCAATGATGTAGCACACCTCCAATTTCTTCTTCACGCAAACATCTATGCATAATCTGATCAGAACACTGTTTGAACAGAAAGGGCTCATCCCAAAGATATTTCTTAGCATCCTTGAGGAATTTCTTCCTTTGTTGATATCCCAGATTATTGGGAAGAACTTGGCAAGCAACATAATTAGCGAAGTCCGCATACCACGGAACCTTGCCATTGACCACAAAAAGTTGCTCTTTCGGGAAAAAGTCATTTATGGCTTTTTCAGCGTCTTTCGAGGGCATGGTGTTTTCCAATCTTGACAAGTGATCGACAACCTGGTTTTCTGTCCGCTTCTTATCTCGGATTTCCAAATCAAACTCCTGAAGAAGCAGAACCCACCTTATAAATCTCGGCTTAGCATCCTTTTTTTCTATCAAATACTTGATGGCCGAGTGATCAGTGTATACAATAACCTTCGTTCCAATGAGGTAGGAACGGAACTTGTCAAAAGCATAGACCATCGCCAAAGCAGCCTTCTCGAAGAGTGGTATAATTTAACTGAGCATCAGTCAATGTCTTGCTGGCATAGTAGATAGTGTGGAAAACCTTATCCCTCATCTGGCCCAACACTGCCCCTATTGCAAAGTCACTGGCATCTCACATTAACTCAAAAAGGTAGGTCCAGTCGGGAGCTACCACAATAGGTGCCGTGACAAGTCTTGTCTTTAATAACTCAAAGATGCTCAAGCAGGCGACATCAAACTGGATAGGCTGGTCTTTTTCCAAAAGAGTGCACAATGGTTTGGTGATACGCGAGAAGTCCTGGATAAACCTTCTATAGAACCCGGCATGCCCGAGAAAACTCCTTACCCCTTTTACTGAGGTGGGTGGTGGAAGGTTATTGATCACATCTATCTTTGCCTTATCAACTTCAATTCCTCCTACAAAAACCTGATGACCCAAAATAATGCCCTCTTCGACCATGAAGTGACACTTCTCCCAATTCAGCACCAGGTTGGTTTCGACACATCGATGGAGAACGACAGTCAGATTTGTCAAGAAATTATCAAACGAGCTCCCAAATACCGAGAAGTTGTCCATGAAGACCTCTAGGATCTTTTCAACCATGTCAGAGAAGATTGACATCATACACCGCTGAAATGTTGCGAGAGCATTACATAGGTCGAACGACATTTTCTGAAAGGCAAAGGTCCCATAAAGACATGTGAACGTCGTCTTCTCCTGATCTTCAGGAGCAATAAAAATTTGATTTTACCCCAAGTACCCATCAAGCAAGCAATAGTATTGGTGCCCAGCCAACCGGTCAAGCATTTGATCAATGAAAGGAAGAGGAAAGTGATCCTTACAGGTCGATTTGTTAAGTTTCCTGTAATCCATACACACTCTCCACCCGGTCACTGTCCTGGTGGGAATCAATTCGTTGTTCTCATTGGACACAACTGTCATCCCGCCTTTCTTTGGCACACACTGGATTGGACTAACCCAAGGGCTATCGGAGATGGGGTAGATAATGCCCGCATCTAGCAACTTAATGATCTCTTTCTGGACGACCTCTTTCATAATGGGATTTAGCCGCCTCTAATGCTCTATAGATGGCTTTGAGCCTTCCTCCAGAAGAATTTTGTACATGTATAGAGTTGGGCTGATCCCTTTTATAACAACAATAGACCATCCCAAGGCCGTTTTGTACCTCTTGAGCACAAGGAGTAGCTTTTCTTCCTGACACTTGGTTAGAGAAGCAGAAATTATCACAGGTAATGAAGATGAATTTCCTAAATAAGCATACCTCAGGTGAGTAGACAAAGGTTTAAGCTTAAGGACAGGAGGCTCGATGATTGACAGCTGAGCCTTGGAAGTAGATGCCTCATTATCATTCAGAGACTCGAACGGTCGGTGGAATTGCTTCGATCTTTGAGGTTCATCGAGCCACGTGGCATATTCCACATGTGAGGGCTGTTTCGTAGTACTAGCCCCAGTTAATGTAGCTTCCAGTGGGTCATAAATGCAAGTTTCTAAGAATTACCCCTTCACTAAATTGTCAATTGTATTAATCTGGAAGTAATCCTCAGGTGTATTCTGATACTTCATTGATCGGAAGATATTGAACGTCACTTCCTGATCATGAACTCTCATTGTTAACTCCTCTTTTTGGACATCGATCAGGGTCCTCCCAATTGCCAAGAACGGCCTTCCCAATATTATCGGGACCTCCCTATCCTCCTCAAAATCAAGGACTATGAAATTCGCCAAAAATATGAACTTGTCAACCTTCACTAGCACATCCTCCACAATTCCCTTCGGGTATGTCGAGAGACCTGTCACTTATTTATTACGGGTGACGCTTTTAAACTTGCTTCATTGAGGCCAAGCTTCTTATAAATAGATAGGGGCATCAAGTTGATGCTGGCCCCTAGATCACATAGAGCCTTCCCAATAAACTAGTCCCCAATGGTGCACGGGATTGTAAAACTTCTCGGATCTTTTAGCTTCGGTGGAAGCTTATTTTAAAGGATGGCACTACACTCTTCTGTCAGTGCCACCGTCTCATAGTCCACCATTTTGCGCTTCTTGGAAAGAATGTCCTTCATGAACTTGACGTAACTAGGCATTCCTTCCAACGCCTCTGCAAATGGAATATTTATGTGTAGTCTTTTGAACACCTCCAAGAATTTGGAAAACTGCTTATCCAGCTTCTGTTTCTGCACCCGCTGGGGGAAAGGCAAATGAGGGAGAGGCTGATTGACTACAGTCGTTGGAGGAGATGGTGTTGGAGGCCTGTCTTGACCACTTTTTTCACCCCCACTTGTCGCAGTATTCTCCTTCACTGGAGGTTCCTCTTCAGTCACTACATCATCTTCCACAGGAATACCCTCTTCACTTTGTTCTTTTGTGGTTCTCCCAATTCTAAGGGTTACTGCTTTACACTGGTCCCTGCCTTCCCATTTTCGATTGACATCAGTGCCACTAGGCAATGCGCCTGGTGGATGACTTTTTAATGCAATAGCCAACTGGCCCATCTATACTTCAAGATTCCTTATAGAGGCTTCTTGATTGTTACTTCTGGTTTCGTTATGGGCTATGTACCTCGATAGAAGATCTTCTAAACTGGGCTTCCTCTCCTGTTGAGGTGGAGGATGGTGAAACTGATTCTGAGTGCTCTGTGGCTGTGGGTTGAACTGAGTTTGAGGTTGGAATCTAGGAGGGTTAACATAATTTGGCCTGGTAGATGAAGGTTGTGGTTGGTTGGGGTTGTTACTATTGTTGTTGTTTTTGTTGCCCCATGAGAAGTTTAGATGATTTATTAGGCCAGGGTGATAGTGCGTGGGAAGATTTGTATTTTGTTGCCGTCCGTAGTTGGACACAAATTAAACTGACTCAGGGCTTATTGTATATTGATCAGTAGGGTGGCTCCCTTGACATAATTCACATTGCACCCCCACACTCTGTACACTTTGAACCGCTGTAGGTCCCATTGTATCTAGCCTTTTTGTTAGCACTGCTACCTGAGCTGCTAAAGACGTGAAAGAGTCAACTTCATAGACCCGTGCTACTTTCCTCGGGGCTTGCCTATCATTTGTCTCCACCAGCTCGTAACCCGCCGTGTGATGTTTGGCCATGAATGCCCCTCTAGACGCGTCATCAATACTCGATCGAGTTGATCCGGATAACCCATTGTAAAAAGTCTGGATGGGAAACCATTCAGACAGTCCATGATGCAGACATTTCCTCAGAAGATCCTTAAATCGCTCCCACGAGTCATATAAGGATTAGGATTTGAACTGAACAAAGGATGTGATATCATGTCTGAGCCTGGCTATTTTGGCAGGCGGAAAGAATTTTGCCACAAATTTCTGTGCCAAGTCAACCCATGTGGTAATAGAGCCTGACGGTAATGAATGAAGTCAGCTCTTGGCCTTGTCCCTTAATATAAATGGAAACAACCAGAGTCTGATGGCGTCGTCAGACACTCCGTTGTATTTAAAGGTGTCACAGATCTCCACAAAATTAATCAAGTGATTGTTGGGATAATCATTCGGTAGTCCCCTAAACTGAATGTTGGTGCACATTTAAATGGTGCCCGGCTTGATCTCGAAATTATTGGCTTGGATGGCGGGCCTTAAAATGCTCGCCTGGAGATTGTCAATACGAGGCATAGCGTACTCCCTCAGAGATTTCTGAAGTTCTTCAACCATTTTTATAGGAGCAGGTATGTCCTCAGATTTTTCTCTTCGCAGTCGCCTGAATGTTCTATCAACCTCGGGATCGAGAGGTATTATATTTCATCGCTTCGGAGGTGGCATAAACAATGAAGACTACCTGAAAAGAGAAATTAAACAGAAAAATCAGTTTAAAGTAAGATCGTAATGACTTAGTTTTAATATTGCAAAACAATTAATTCTAAGTCCCCGGCAACGGCGCCAAAAACTTGTTGGTTGATTTCACAATCGATAAACATGCGCAAGTATACGCGGTCCACAAGTAATATATGTAAGTTGAGTGTCGAACCCACGAGGACGAAGTCTTAACAAAAAGCAAATACTAAGGTAAAGTCGTTACTAATCTTATCTAAACGAGTGAAACAAGTGGTTGGTTAAGCTATTTCAATAAGACTATCAAATTAAGAGAAGTAGTTGTGCTAGGAAGTTAAGATAGGATTACAACTCCCCTAATGCTTCACCTAATCTTCTAATTCTCCATATTACAAACGAATTAAGGAATGGCCAACTGAGAACATTAATAGGCATAAGCTTCTGTCGAAGGCCAAATGCACATCCCTAACCAGCTAGAACACAATATGTCTATTGGTGACACTAACTAGGTCAAGGTCATTACGCTAAGTCTCAAGGTCACATAAGGCAAATAAGGATATGTCTATCTTATTAGCACATTATGCACACATTCCAATGTCATGGTCATAACAGGTGTTGTTGTATTTAAAGATAGACAGTAACATCCATTTATCAATTTCCATCACTATCAATACCAATTTCTTTATCAAGCAATCAGACATTAAATACAAAATACAACAACCCATTCCAAAATGATTCATTATATAAAATGAGACAGAAAGTTGATTAAGCTAATCATAAGGTTACATTGCAATCCTAAAAATGGAGTTAGTTCATAACTATGGTACTTACACGCATTTTTAATACATTACACATTATCAGAAAAATACAAGGAATGGGAGATTTGGAATAAGAAAACAACTGTTTGAAGTGTTCTTCCACCAAATCTTCTCTTCACGTGTAGAACTCTGAGTGGTATGTTGGATGCAATAACTCTTCTTCCCTTTACGAGCTTCTTTCTCTTCTAGAAAAACAGAGAATGAAGTCCTAGTCTAAGCTGTAATAAATTTTACACTGATATCTATCTGATATCCGATCCTCCTTAAATGCAGGCGGCGCTTTCTATTTATAGTATCCCTCTTTCATCTAGGTCATTCAAAGAGTTTACTGTTTGGGAACCGGAGCTCACGCTGCGGCGCGAGCCTAAGCACTGTCAATGGCGCCGGGGCACTGATGGTGGCGTCGGGGCGTGACTTCTGGAGCCGGGGCGTGAAGGCTGATGTGAGACCCCAAAGTTCATGAATAAATATTTAAATTTCTTGAAATATTTTTTTCAATATTATGGTGTGAATTTGATATAATGTTATAGTTGTGGGTAATATTTATAAATTTTGCAAAGTACGCAAGTTGTTATATAATATTCGATTGGTCGGGGAATATTTGTTTTATCAGGGAATATTCGTACAATGGTACAATCATTGGTGGACCGCACAACAGAATTATTGTCGGATTGAGAAAACGACAAAAATATTTTATGAAAATAACGGCGGAAGTTTTACCGTTAACTGTTGAAACACCCGGTGTTAAAAAATACGAAATCTGCATGGTTGCATAGTAGCACACACAGTATTGATTATTGATGCTTACGTGAGAAGTCACTCGGTTTTGTTCAATTATTACTTCAGTAATTGTTGCATAGTATCTCACGTTATTTGATTCAATTATTGTCGATATTTTTTATATTATTAAATCAATAATTGAGATGACAAAGTTATTAATATTATTATTGGCAATATTAACGATGTCTAGAAGTTACGCCAAGGAGAGGTTTGGTCACCTAATTGCGCGCCATGATAGGAGAAATCCTTATTGAAAGCCCCTCTTCCTGCGAAATCGACACAGTCGATTAATAGTGTGAATTATAATAATGATGATGAAGTTTTGTTTTATTAGTATTATTAATGTAATAAAATGTAAAAGCTTTTTATATAAAAATGTAATACTTTTATAAAGTTATTCGTTTTATTAGACTATAAATAGAATATATTATATTCTATTATGCATAGTGTTTTGCGTAGTAAAATCTTTTTATATAAAACATTATACTTTTATAAAGTTATTTGTTTTATTAGACAATAATTAGAATATATTATATTTTATTATGCATAGTTCCAGCATAGTGTTTGCATAGTAAAATCTTTTTTATATAAAATGCAGAATACTTTTATAAAGTTATTCGTTTTATTAGATTATAAATAGAATATATTATATTTTATTTAAAAGATTTTGTTTTATTAGAATCTTTTATAGTAAACCAATCTAGGCAATCTGCTTAAAAAAGTAAATCGATGCAGACGGTTAGAATTAGTTACTATTCAATCCATTCTTCTATAAATAGAAGTTCATTCCTTCATTATTTCTTACGAATTCACTGAAACTCTAGAGAGAGAAATGTAGAGAGAATTCTTCTTCTATAATCTTGAGCGTATTTCTTTAGAGTTTAAGAAAGCTTTGAGCATAGTGCAAGTTTCTTCAAGTATATCCCCGCCTCTACCGGTTGAAGTACTCTTCTTTATAAGGTAAGGGGTATTATTTTTTTCATATTCATGAAGAGAACTTCAGTTATTCCATTCTTTATTATTCTATTGGAATAACTTGTATACGCTGATCACCTATACTTGGTGAAATTCTTACATTATTCCATTATTTATTATTCTGTTTGGAATAACTCGTCTATCATCTGAACCGCATACATGGTGAAATTCTGTTGTTATTCCATTCTTTATTATTCATTTGGAATATCCTCTCTGCATTAGTTTTCTGTAACTCGGGTTCCGTCTTTATTATTCTGGCTGGAATATCCTATCTCGTATTTTACGGGACTGGTTCCGTTATTTATTATTCTGTTGGAATAACTTTGCCTATCTGAAGTATCTCATGCATGGTGATTTACATTTGTTATTCCATTCTTTATTATTACATTTGGAATATCCCGCTTGTCGCATGCCCTAACTGGTTCCGCTATTTATTATTACATTGGAATAACTTTTGTGTATGAGAAGTACCGCATGCATGGTGATTTCTTTTGTTATTCCATTCTTTATTATACTCGGTTGGTTAAAGTTTTGACTTCTATACTCCATGAAATTAGTGGAATATCCTTGATATTTAGGCTCATCCAAGATTTTTTTCATGGAAATATTCTTCCGAGCATTCTTAAATTTTACTCTATAAAGAAGTATCATGTTCACAATTTGGATGTTATTAGTTCTGAATAAATTAATTCTTGAACTTGTTTTATTGAACTCTTATATCATTGTCATCATCCTCATGTTTATATTTTTTTTTTTTGAAAGTCATCTCGTGGCTCGAGTGTATGCGTAGATGGACTTGGTATGATTATGACATTGGGATTATTCGATTGTAATCATGACCGTAATGTTACAAATGATGTGGTAAAAGTCCTCATTGGCCCGTAGTGCATTGATGGACAGTTGTTTGCATGATCATGACCATTGATGAATACACGAATATCCTTGGCCCGTAGTACATGGATAATTTGTGGTTGTGATACTAATGAATATCCTTGGCCGTAGTGCATGGATGATGTGGATTATTTATTAAAATTTGAATCCCAGATAATAATAGTGATGAAAAACCTTTTAAATCATAAAAGATAGTAGATTTTATTCTCTACTTGACTCTTTTAATGGATTGCTTGTTCCGCTGCAGTTAAACTTCATGTTTGTTATATTGTATCAGTTTAACACCGTTGAAGGCTAATGATAATTTATTCTACATTATCTTAGTCATAATATTTCTTACTGGCCTAGTTGAGCTCACCCTTTTGCTTTCATTGTTCTCTTCAGGAAATGAGAACGTAGCCGGGACTAGTCGGGGAACGGAGTGATGGTCCAGGATAAAAGCATTAGTAGTTGATAAGTGAGTTTTATACCCATGAATTGAATGCGTTTGAGCTTAATCTTTTGGGTGTTTTTATGTTTTTGTGTATATTCATGCATGTTTTACGTTGTTTTGTAGGATTTGGGACAAAAGTTACTTGGATCAACGTTCGCGGTGGCTAGATTCGCATTTTTGGCTTTCCATTTACATAGCAGTCACTTCAGAGCCAATTTGAGTATTTCTTCGGACTTTATTTTGAAACACTTAAAGAATGAAAGTTATAGATCTACGTCTCCTCTTTCCGGAACATCTTGAATCATCAAAATCAGAGTTCGAACGAAGAAGTTAAGGCCATTTTCTCAAAGGACGTCGGAGCAGAAAATTTCCGAAATTGGGGCCAGCGCCGGGGCGCTGGGGAAGAGTATGGTGAGGCTTGGACGCGTTTTGGGGCGAATTTTGACACTTTTCTGACTTCAAATTGGATTGGGTTTGTTCCTAAGCTAAAAATTGGACTTGTAACCTATAAATACATGATGTAAGGCATAAAATAAAGAGAGATTACATAGATTAGATTAGAGATACACTCCATTAGATTAGAACATAACCCTAGTTCCTATTAGTTTTGGAGATTGAAGCAACTTGGAGACCATTGAAGAAAAAGAGCAGGAGCTTGAGGAAGATGGAGATTGCTGACAACAGATTTATTCTTCACTCTAATCTTACTTTTATCTTTTAATGTCTATTCAATTGTGGATTCTTGTTTTAATTCATTAATTATGAACTAATTCTTTCATTAAGATTTCAATTGAACCTTTTATGTCTATAAATTAGTTATTCAATTTATTCCAATTATTTGTGTCAAAGTGAGTTGTTTATCTTGTCTTATGCTCATTGACTAATTATTTGATCAGTAATTACCTTGTTACTCTAGAAAGAATTGAAAGAGGAATTCTAGGGTTAGAACTGGGCATAATAACATGTGACTTAGTTATTTGCATGACGAATAATTAGGTTCATGAATTGAATGGAAATATCTGTTCATCGCATGTAACACAATCGGAATTGGAATTGAAGGAGTTTAATTTAATTATTTTGCATAGGAATATAGCAAGATTAGTCTAGATTAAATAGAAGTCATTTGATCACTTGGAAAAGGACTTTTGGCATTTGAGAATTCCTGTTAACAATTCAGTATGCATAATAATTGGGATAATTGGATAATTGGTTTATAAATCATAATTGGGGATATTGGAGTCTTAATCTTTATTTATTTGAATTCATTTATAAAGCAATTTGGTTTAATTAGTTAATTTAGTTTTCTTAATTAGAGAAATCACACTTTGCAATTGTTTAAATAAAATTGATTTGGTTAAGAGTTAGTACTTGGTAATTTTTATTAAATAATTCCTCGTGGGAACGATATTCTACTTTCACTTTATTACTAGTTGACCGTGTATACTTGCACATATTTATTGATTGCGAAATTGACCAACAGTAGTCCTCACTTTTCTGTTAAATAGAGTGATAATAAATGTAATGAGGACTCAATTGAGTGTGGATATTGTCTAGATGACAATATTTGTATTAAAACTCACAACATATGTTTTATCGTATTTTACACGACTGTTGTATAATTAAGTTGTATTTGAATTTTGTACCATGTATTTGGCGACTCAAGATGGGTGATGTATAACTATTTTGGGGGCGTCCACAACAGTATCAAAGCATAGGATATGATCCACAGCCGAGATGTGAGATAAGAACTAGGAGGGGAGAGACGGGGAATTCCTTCGCTAGTATGACCTACCTAAGTTTACTTGGTATTTAATTGGTCGGTCAGAATATAGGGATAATATGTGATATGTTAATTAACCCTTGTTTTGTGGAAGTATTTGTAAATGACATTCGAGAATGTTGAGAACATTAATGGAGCACAGGAGACCGTTGAGTCTCCACAGATCAATAATCAGGATAATGTGCATTAGGAAGGCGGCAATCCTCAGGAAAACAACAACACTAGCCAGATGATGAACGATGGAATGTTCAGAGGCTTTATGCAATTCATGCAACATCAGGCAAGAGCGGCTCCTGTCCAAAATGCAGGTGAAAACACTAGCAACTCTCGGACGGTCACCGCTAAGCAATTCAAGGAACTAGGACCACTAAAGTTTTTTGGAGAGCCAAAACCACTTAAGTTGGAGACGTGGATAAAGTAGATCTGCAAGATATTTGATGTCTTGGGATGCTCCGAGGAGCAAAAGGTTCCCTTTGCCACCTTCATGTTGCGAGCAGAGGCAGATTACTGGTGGGAATCTATAAAGCGTACTCAACCTGCCGCATTGAAGATGACTTGGGAGAAGTTCCAAGAATTGTTCAACGACAAGTACTTTCCTGAAAGTATTCGTCACATGAAAGAGGTAGAGTTCATCAAGCTAGAGCAAAATAATATGACCGTGTCGCAGTATGAAGTCAAGTTCGCCGAGTTGTCCTGGTTTGCGTCCCATTTGGTTGATAATGAGGAGAGAATGACGCGAGTGTTTCTAAGAGGTTTGAAACCTGAGATACGTCAATATCTTATCTCTCATAAACTGTGTTTGTATTCAGATGTTGTTAATAGGGCTCAGTTATTGGAGCGCGATAATGAGTCAACCCAACCAAAAGAGAGCAGCCGGAAAAATGATAATACCAGTGATAGCAGTCATCGAAGCGGTGACAATAAGCGTGGAGGGAAACAGCATGCCAGAAATGGTAACCACTTCGGTGGTAATCATGGCCAAAACAATAAGAATGGACATTTAAAGAAGAGGAGATTCAACAATGATGGAAAGATGTCAACACCAGCACCCTTTGTTAAGGAAGGAGAACGACCACCTATCATATGCTTCAAATGAGGAGGGGAGGGACACATCAATCCAAACTGCGTGATGCCATCCAAAGCATATTATAATTGTGGAAGAGAAGGCCACCTAGCTCGATTTTGTCGTGCACCGAAGACAAGTCCAGCTGGGATGGAGGCATAAAAGGCCATCCCAGACAAGACAAAACCGGTAGTTCAAGGGAGAGAGTTTTTCGTGACTTCTCAAAAAGCGACTGACCCAAACGAAGTTAGCACGGGTTAGTTAATTATAAATTCTTGCGAAGTCTATACCTTATTAGATACCGGTTCTACCCATTCTTTTATCTCTCTTGCTTGCGCTCAACGTTTAAATTTGACCCCAGCAAAGTTAGACTTTGACTTATTGGTTGAAACTTTGTTAGTAGAAACCTTCGTTACCTCCACTGTTTATAAATCTTGTTGATTCAAATCGACCCTTTCACGTTACCTGTCAATCTTATCTCTTTGAAAATACTTGCCTTTGATGTGATTTTAGGAATCAATTGGTGAACTACTCATCAAGATTTTTGTAAGGTTGTTATCTTTCATATTCCTAACCAACCTGTTATGAGAATTCAAGCAACCAAACCACTAAAGTCAATCATTGTTATATCAAGTCATAAGTAAAGAGCCTCGAGCCTTTCGCTGGTGACTTCCTTGTGCGGAATGCACCAAAGCCAAACTTTCTGTACGCGACGTCGTGAATGACGATGACAAGTTGATAGGTATCAATGTGGCGTGCTATCCAAGTCTTGGATGAGAGTCGCAGTTTGAATGATATTTCTATTGTTAATAAATTTCTGACGTATTATTGAAGACTTCTAGCCTACCCAGGCGTGAAATCGAATTTTGTATTGACCCCAAAGACAAAACCCCATTTCTAAACCCTTAAATATTTCTTCAACTAAAACGAGCGTAACATGCGCCAAAGACGTTGGTCGAGTCATTGAAGATTACGATCGTTCCATTCAATATCATTGTGGAAGAAGCGAACGTGGTAGTGACGCGTTGAGTAGAAGATCGTGTCGTTTTTGAGTGCGATGTTGTTAACACAAAACCCATTTCGTATAACTTACAAATGATGAAGATAGAGTTAAAGACTCTAGGGACCCACGTGAAGATAATGAATATCTGAGTAGAATCGACTTTTAATCAATAAAGTTAAAAGTCGCTCAAGCTACACCTTCAATCGATGAATATGAAGAAGAAGGTTCAAGAAGGCATTATCTTAACCATCGATTAAATTGGCCCATTTGAAATCCTCGATCGAGTAGGATATGTGGCCTATAGACTCGTTTTACCGCCAAGTATGTCGCGTGTTCATAACGTTTTTCACGTATCGTTGTTAGTAAAAACTTAGTCTTGGGGGACTTTGGAGCCAAATTTCAGATCAATTAATGAATCTGAAAAATAATAAAATCATGGGGGTTTTATAGAGCATGTTACAAGCTTTCCATAGCCTCAAAAACGGACTAATTCCGATAACGGACGAAGAAGTTATGAAGATTTGAAGTATGTGCGTTAAAAGTTGCAAAATCTGGAAAATTGGAGCTAAGTGTCAGGGGTCGAGCGCCTAGGCGCTAGGCTCGGTGCTTAGATTCTGCTCTTGGGCGCCTAGGCGCTTGCCCAAGGCCAAATCTGGGCGCCTAGGCGTTGGTCAAGTGTTAAGCCAAAATCTATCCGGACGTCCTTTAGTAAATTAGGCATAACTTTTTCATACGAACTCCGATTGAGGTGATTCAGGATGATTCAGAAAGATAACGAGTAGACCTATAACTTTCGTTCTTTATATTTTGAGATTTTAGGTCGATATCAAGGCCTAAAATGGCTATTTTAGGGACTGATGTTCATTCAAAGGCAATTAGAGGACATCGGGCATGCATGTATACAACGTGTAACGTTTTCAACGATAAAGGTATTCAAGGTTATACCTCAAGAGTTGGAATATGAAATGAAGTCAAGGTATCCATACCTCTTCGGCATACCAAGTACGTACGTAAATTTTGAGGGCAAAGTTTCATAAGGAGGGGAGATTGTGAGACCCCAAAGTTTATGAATAAAGATTTAAATTTCTCAAAATATTTTTTTAAATATTATGGTGTGGATTTGATATAATGTTATAGTTGTGGGTAATATTTATAAATTTTGCAAAGTACGCAATTTGTTATATAATATTTGATTGGTCGGGGAATATTCATTTTATCAGGGAATATTCGTATGACGTCACAATCATTGGTGGACCCTAGCAATGTAATTATTGTCGGATTGAGAAAATGACAAAATATTTTATGAAAATAACGGCGGAAGTTTCACAGTTAATCTGTTGAAACACCCGGTGTTAAAAGTACAGAATAATCTGGCGTGGTTTCATAGTAGTAGCACCAGGTATTGATTATTGATGCTTACGTGAGAAGTCACTCGGTTTTGTTCAATTATTGCTTGATGGTTGTTGCATAGTATCTCATGTTATTTAATTCAATTATTATCGATATTTTTTTATATTATTAAATCAATAATTGAGATGATGAGTTATTAATATTATTATTAGCAATATTAACGATGTCTAGAAGTTACGCCAGGAGAGGTTTGGTCACCTAATTGCGGCGCCAATAGGAGAAATCCTTATTGAAAGCCCCTCTTTCCTGCGAATCACAATTAGATTAATAGTGTGAATTATAATAATGATGATGAAGTTTTGTTTTATTAGTATTATTAATATAATAAAATGAAAAGCTTTTATATAAAAAGAATACTTTTATAAAGTTATTCGTTTTATTGTTAGACTATAAATAGAATATATTATATTTTATTATGCATATTATTTTGTATAGTAAAATCTTTTTTATATAAAACAAAATACTTTTATAAAGTTATTTGTTTTAGTAGACAATAATTAAAATATATTATATTTTATTATGCAATATGTCTGCGTAGTGTTTTCATAGTAAAATCTTTTATATAAAATAGAATACTTTTATAAAGTTATTCGTTTTATTAGATTATAAATAGAATATATTATATTTTATTTAAAAGATTTTGTTTTATTAGAATATTTTATAGTAAACCAATCGACCGTCTGCTTAAAAGTAAATCAATCTGGACAGGTTCAGAATTAGTTTCTTATTCAATCCATTCTTCTATAAATAGAAGCTCATTCCTTCATTATTTCTTACGAATTCACTGAAACTCTAGAGAGAGAAACTGTAGAGAGAATTCTTCTTCTATAATCTTGAGCGTATTTCTTTAGAGTTTAAGAAAGCTTTGAGCATAGTGCAAGTTTCTTCAAGTATATCCCCGCCCTAACCGTCGGAGTACTCTTCTTTATAAGGTAAGGGATATTATTTTTTTTTTTTTACATATTCATGAAGAGAACTTCTGTTATTCCATTCTTTATTATTCTGTTGGAATAACTTTTGTATCTGGCCTACCCTATACTTGGTGAAAATCTTACATTATTCCATTATTTATTATTCTCATTGGAATAACTTTGTCTATCTGTATCAAGAGATACATGGTGAAATTCTATTGTTATTCCATTCTTTATTATTACATTGGAATATCCTCTCGTTTACGTTTCTGTAGAACTTGGTTACATCTTTATTATTACATTGGAATATCCTATCTGTGTATTTTACGCCGGACCTGGTTCCGTTATTTATTATTCTGTTGGAATAACCTGTCTATGCAAAGTATCACATGCATGGTGATTTCTGTTGTTATTCCATTCTTTATTATTCTGTTGGAATATCCTGTCGGTGCGTATTATGCCTGACCTGGTTCCGTTATTTATTATTCTGTTGGAATAACCTGTGTATGAGAAGTACCGCATGCATGGTGATTTCTTTTGTTATTACATTCTTTATTATACTCAGTTGGTTAAAGTTTTGACTTCTATACTCCATGAAATTAGTGGAATATCCTTGATATTTGCGCTTCATCCAGTATTTTTTCATGAAAATATTCTTTTGAGCATTCTTAAATTTTACTCTATAAAGAAGTATCATGTTCACAATTTGGATGTTATTAGTTCCTGAATAAATTAATTCTTGAACTTGTTTTATTGAACTCTTATATCATTGTCATCATCCTCATGTTTATATTTTTTTTTGAAAGTCATCTGTGGCCTGTAGTGCATAGATGGACTTGGTATGATTATGACCAGGGATTATTCGGTGTAATCATGACCGTAATGTTACAAATGATGTGGTAAAAGTCCTCATTGGCCCGTAGTGAATTGATGGACAGTTGTTGGCATGATCATGACCATTGATGAATACACGAATATCCTTGGCCCATAGTGCATGGATAATTTGTGGTTGTGATACTAATGAATATCCTTGGCCGTAGTGCATGGATGATGTGGATTATTTATTAAAATTTGAGTCCCAAATGATAAAAGTAATGAAAACCTTTTAAATCATAAAAGATAGTAGATTTTATTCTCTACTTGACTCTTTTCATGGATTGCTTGTTCCGCTGCAGTTAAACTTGATTTTTGTTATATTGTATCAGTTTAACACCATTGAAGGCTAATGATAATTTATTCTACATTATCTTAGTCATAATATTTCTTACTGGGCTAGTTGAGCTCACCCTTTTGCTTTCATTGTTCTCTTCAGGAAATGAGAACGTAGCCGGGACTAGTCGGGGAACGGAGTGATGATCCAGATAATAGCATTAGTAGTCCTCACTATTCTGTTAAATAGAGTGATAATAAATGTAATGATGACTTAATTGAGTGTCGATATTGTCTAGATGACAATATTTGTATTAAAACTCACAGCATATGTTTTATCGTATTTTACACGACTATTGTATAATTAAGTTGTATTTGAATTTTGTACCATGTATTTGGCGACTCAAGATGGGTGATGTATACCTATTTTGGGGGCGTCATAGTGATGATGCGCCGGGCGCGACTCTCTAATGAGGCGTGACTTTCAGATGAGGATTGAGCTACTTCCAACACTGCGTGGCTGGCTCTTCAGACTAACAATGACGCCTGGGTGCCACTTTTACGATGAGAAGTCAGTAATGGTCGTATTTGGGCGCTGAAGTTTGGTGTTCATGCCCATTTTCCAAAGATCTGATGCTAAAATCATCTGCAAAGCCAGCCTGAAGAGAACTAAACGAATAAACAGTAAAATAACTATGCAAGCTATCCAAAAGATTGAAAATAAGCATCAATATTAAGCAATAAAAAGGGCTAATTCGTGGGTAAGAATCCCACTCATCATTAATCACCTTCCATATCTTATAATGTTTATCTCAGAAACCACAAGTGTTAGCTTCACAACACCCATTCACTATTCATTGTGTACTTTAAATCATAGCATAACGCATTCGTAACTTACTAACTATTTTTACAAAGTTGAAACTATCAATGACATGATACGATTCTGTTTTAACCTTGTTGTTACATGTTTGTTACATTAACACATCATTAGACCAAGGTATGTTGCTATCCCAGAACTGCAGCAGCAGTAGAAGTCACTGTCTTAGGACAGGGTATGGCATGCACCGCACCATACACAAAGCTCGGACCGGCAAGCATTTGCTTATTGCTTTCGCCTTAACACCGCGGCAGTGCCGCACACCAAGATCTACGAACGAAACCGTAAAGGATATGAACAGTAGTTGACTTTAGCCCAACTAACACGAATTTCACCCACAAAACAATGAATTTAACACAAACAATTGATATATAATCATTACAAACATGTTTCCACACATATTCACAAATATAGAACAATTTAACAACCATTTTAACTAATTTAATTTCTTAAATTTCATATTTTCATATAAAAACTCAATTTTTGACATCCTTTACAAAAATCGTCACTGTGATTGCTATTCTTGTCCAAATTACTTCATTCAAACTACGTTCTCTTCGTATCTTAATGAACTAGCATAAATAAGACTCAATTTGCAGATTAACATACCAACTAGCCACTAAATTTTGTACTTTCATAAACCATATGTAAAAAATTCACTGTAAACACTTTCTTCCTTTTTACCCGTAATTAGCATACAATTTGTTGTTTAAACATAAACTCAAATCGACACAACCACAGACAATGCCAAATAATCAGTTGTATTGTGACAGCCCCAAATCCAGGTACTTCATTTCCACCGGATTTGGTGTTCACTTGATAAAAACATTCACATCTAACTACCCAATCATAATAAAATTGAATAATAAAGCTTTCCCATTAAAGGATTACATTAATAAAAATCTCCCCAGGTTGTCTAACCTTTAAATACAATCATTCAAATGCGGAATTTAAATAAGTTTATTACAATCATTAAAACAAAATCTGGTAATAAATTATCAACATGTTACAAGTCTTCAATACTTGTTCATCTTTCCTTTTCCCTTACTGGTGCTAGGTACATCAACCTTCTCATCTTTAACTGTAATGGTTATATAAGCAAGAGTGAGCAAACAAAGCTCACTTAAAACAACAATGAATGAAAATCTTTACTACAACTGTTAAATAAGAGGCTCAATAAAAATGAACAATATGGTCTATCAACATTCTGAAGTATATAACTGAGGGTCCTAAGACCACGAACTATGTCCATAGTTTTAAGTAATCTTTCAACTTAAACTTTAACAGTCATAAGACTATAGGGACTCCTCGTACTTAGGGGGATCAGCCCTTCGTACAATGTATTGTGCACAAACATTTCAACGCAAAGCGTAAATTATCCCCTAATATTAGGGTTGTTCATCTCATTATTTAGAGTACAAGTCCGCACCAAAGTAAGTTTGGTTTGGATACATTTCAAGGGTAATTTAGAATTCAGCGGTCATCAACTAAGGATTAGTTGAATATAATATTGATAACATTATGCTATGGAATAATCATAACTGAATCGACATTATAAATTAAGATCATGATTTAGGAATAAACTAATAGTATAAACATCGAATAATCATAACGTACCTTGCTTGAACAATATTAAGCCAAGGTTATTTAGAATTGAGTACTAAACATGCATAACAAATAGTAAATTGAACGATAAAACTCGTTCAACATTGGTATATTATGCTAAATAACAAGTTAAAGACAAGAATAACTTGCTCAATATAGAAATAAGATTTAGACAACTTGCATCATCATAACCAAACTAGATACAAGAACTTGCTCAATCATAAGAATAAAATTGCACAATGTAATCGAATTAGAAACAATAGTTTGTTCAACGAAACAATAGGTTTAGAGAACTTGCCTTGCTTCTAGGCTAAACCATAACAATTCAAATCACAATACCCTATATATATGTCATCATGACATATTTAGTCACTACCACATTACATACATAACTAAGTACATTCATCATGTAAGATTTGATTTTTTTATTTTTATTTTTTTAATCACATAATCAAATTACATTAGTAACAAAACTAGTTAATTGTTAATAACATGCTCATTCTTGGTATAGAAATACTAAAATCATAATTTAACAGTCCTACTATTAACACATAACAACTTTTTTAGACTTTGTGTAAATAAATTACACTGTCTGACCATTCTGCTAACTCGTGATGCGGTGCCACAGTTTACACTGTGGGTCGGCGTTATGTTCTTGATGCAGATCAAGGTCATTGATGGTGCTAGCATTGCAAACATTGAAGAATCAGATTATTTCTGGTGCATGACTGCAAGGCTACAATTGCAATCCTCGTGAGACCGACTTGAAATCACATGAACAAAGCCAATTTTGGCCTACAAGCTACTTTCTAACAACCTAATTAGCATGTAATTCATACATAGACTTTTCATAAACATAATTCAAAGACTCTTAATACAATTCTACCCATAAAACAACATAAACATCGAATTTAAAACATTCAATTTCACTGTTTTTAATAAAACTTCACTTCACTTTCATAAACATCGAGAACTATTTTGGCTAGCCACTTAAAATATAATCATTTAATCCTTATGACTTTTTTGGTAAAACACAATTAGATTAAAGACTTAATATGCATTAAGCCTTGTTTAGCAAAAATGAATTAAACTCCTTTAATTTATTTTAATAACTCCTTTATAGTAAGGTTATTTGTCACATTTTATTTAATCAAATTTTTAATGATCAATTTAATTAATTCTAATAACAATTTATTAAGTTACTTTAACACATAAATCAATACCACATAATTATAATTTTCTTTATAATTATAACTTTATTTAATCAACTAACACATCCTTTTAATTACAAATTCAAATTCAAATATAATAATTCATTTAATCATTATAAACTCTCTAATTTAATTATTAAATTAAATTAGTATATTATCTCATAATAAATAATTTTCTTAACTCCTCAATTATTTACTTAACAAATAATTAACCAATTAAGTCAAATCAAATTAAATATTTATTCAACACTAACCACATCCATTGAATATTTATATAATTTAAAAAATATTTAAAATTATGGATTGTTACATCCTTGCCTCTTTATAAGGATTTTGTCCCCAGAATCACAATTCAAATAAATCATTCGTCACATTTTTCCCTACGTACAAAGATTTTGTCCCCAGAATTGAAGACACAGATTAAACAAATAGCTCAGGGTAATCTTTCATCATTTTATCTTCGAGTTCCCACGTAGCTTCATCAGCTTTGTGGTTCCTCCATATCACCTTCACAGAAGGTATTACTTTATTCCTGAGCACTTATTTTTTCCTGTCGACTATCTGGATAGGAACCTCTTCATAGGACAAGTCTTTATCAAAATGCAATGGTTCGTACTCGATCACGTGCTTGTAATCAGATTTATACGGTCGTAACACCGAAACGTGAAAAATATTATGAATGTTTTACAATTATGGAGGTAGAGCTACCTCATAAGCCACCTCTCCAACTCTTCGCAGCACTTCGAAGGGTCCAATAAACCTCGGGCTTAGTTTTCCCTTTTTACTGAACTGAATTTTCCCCTTCCAAGGAGAACCTTTTAGGAATACGTAATTTCCTACGTTGAATGCACGATCTTGTTTGTGTTGATCAGCATACTTCTTTTATCTTTCTTGAGCAGCTATCAATCTTGTTCTGATAAGTTTGACAACCTCAGTAGTTTGTTGTACCAGTTCTGGTCCTAACATTTGGCGTTCACCGACTTCATCCCAACATAGTGGAGCTCTGCACCTCCTGCCCTATAATACTTCATAAGGCAGCATGTCGATGCTTGCATGGTAACTATTATTGTAGGCAAATTCCACCAAAGGTAATTGTTCATCCCATCTCCCTTTGAAATCCATGATGCCTACTCTCAGCATATCCTCCAATGTTTGGATTGTTCGTTCGCTTTGGCTATCTGTTTGCGAATGATATGCCGTACTCATTCTCAACTGTGTTCCCATATATTCTTATAGTCTCTTCCAGAAGTTTGATGTGAACCTCAGATCTCTATCTGACACAATTGACACTGGAACTCCATGTCTCGTCATGATATCTTTAACATATAGCTTTGCCAGCTGATCAAGATTGAATCTAATCTTTACTGGCAAAAAGTGTGCAGATTTTGTCAATCTGTCCACTATCACCCATACCGCATCGTATCCTTTCTGAGTTGTTAGAAGACCTTCCACAAAATCCATTGTGATATGTTCCCATTTCCATTCTGGTATTTCCAACGGTTGAAGTAATCCGTTTGGTCGTTGATGCTCGGCCTTCACTCTCTGACATGTCAAGCACTTTGCAACACATTCTGCAACGTCTCTTTTCATGTTTGGCCACCAAAAATGTCGTCGTAAATCTTGATACATCTTCGTACTTCCTGGATGTATCGAATATCTTGAGTTATGAGCTTCGGTCAAGATTTCTTCTTTAATATCTAGTACTGCTGGAACCCAGATTCTTTCCTTGAACAGTAGAATTCCTTCGGTATCGATCTTGTATTTCACATCACTACCCTCAACCACTTTCTCCTTGATTTTCCCACATTCCTCATCTTGTAGTTGAGGATTCTTAACTTTGTCGACCAAAGTTAAACTAGCTTCTATCTGGAACAATATTTCATCAGTTTCTTTTGGAAATTTGATTTCCAACTCTAGTCTTGTCATTGCCGAAATAAGCTCCTCCTAGTTGGTTAACAACATCAACTTTTCTTTGCCTTTCCTATTCAAGGCATCTGCAACCACATTAACTTTGCCCGGGTGATAAAAGATCTCACAATTGTAATCTTTTATCAATTCCATCCATCTCCTTTGACGCATGTTCAGGTCTTTCTGAGTGAAAATATACTTCAGACTCTTATGGTCTGTGTAGATCTCACACTTCTCTCCATAAAGATAGTGCCTCCATATCTTCAGAGCAAATACTACTGCCGCCAATTCTAAATCATGAGTCAGATATCCTTTCTCATAGTCCTTCAATTGTCTTGATGCATAAGCAATAACTTTGTCGTTCTGCATAAGAACACAACCCAACCCTTTATGTGAGGCATCACTATACACCATAAAATTTCCTGTATTATCTTGTAAGGACAACACATGTGCCACACTTAACTTCTTTTTCAATTCTTGAAAACTTTCCTCACACTTCTCCGTCCAAACAAATTTTACATCTTTCCTTGTCAAATTTGTTAACGGAGTGGCAATCTTGGAAAATTCCTAAATAAACCGTCTATAATAACCGGCCAGTCCCAAGAAACTCCTTACCTCCGAAGGTGTTCTTGGTTGTTCCCAGTTGATTACAGCTTCAACCTTTGATGGATCCACTGAAATCCCATCTTTGTCAATCACATGCCCAAGAAATTGTACATGCTCCAACCAAAACTCACACTTAGAGAACTTTGCGTACAACTTTTCCTTTCTTACACTACACCAAAAATGGCTTCTAGCGAAGGAAATTTTGTGAAGGAATTTATTCCTTCACATGAGAAGTTGTTTAGCGAAGGAACCGTGAAGGAAAAAACATAGTGACAATATAGTTATTAGCAAAAGAAATGTCCTTCACAATTTATATTTTTTTCCTAGCAAAATTAGAGTGATAGAAAGATTTTTGGAGCCAATTTATGATGAAAATTTGCGAGGAAAAAATTTATTTAGTGAAGGAATTATTACTCAGTATATATCATTATTTAGAAGTTTTTTGCGAGGGATAAAATCAGTCGCTATTTTGTTCTAAATAATTTTTTAAAATTAATTGTGGTGAATATAAATTATAATATAAATACATTAAATTTTTTACAATATTAAATTAAGAATCTGATTATATGAGAAATAGTAAAGTCTGATTATACGACGTCGTTCAAGGAAGATCTCGTTGCCACTGATAAAACTTCTTCTGTGAACGAACGAGTTACGAACATTGATCTTTTTCTAAACTAAGAATCTGATCGGGAAAAAATGGCAGGAAGATTGAGCCATAAGCCCTCTCTTCTTTATATACTTCTTCTCTTATACCTCTCTTCTCCCTCTCTGACTTTAATCTCTCATCCATCTTCCCTTTCTTTCTGATTTCCTCAAATTGTAAGGTTAGGTTTTGGTTTTTACCCCCAAATTTTATTTTTTTAGTTTTATAATTTTTTTAAAACTTATTTTTGTTTATAATATTGCTGCCCTGATCCATAGCTTCTTGCGTGGCTGCCTTGATTTTCCTAAATTGCAACTCTTTATTTTTTCTTTTGTATTAGAAGGAAATATGCAATTGTACACCCTTCTATTTAAATTATGCAGGACTGCAAGTTCCTTGATGAGAAATGGTGCCCAAAGTTTGTTGTAATCATTGCACAAAAAAATCACTATACAAAATTTTTCGAACGGGATCTCCGGATAACGTTTCCCCGTAGTAAATGTTCCGATAATCATCTCACGAAATAGAAAGCTATACGCATAATTGCTTTTCCTTATATCAACATCTTTCTTTGGTTAGAAAAGATTATATGATTATTTGTTATGAAGTCCTATCATTTGGCGAAGTTGTTTCTTTGACCTTTGTTGATCAATTTGATGATGATTACGTATTGCAGATTGTAGTATCGGGTTTTCCCATTATAAAATAACTGTCAATTAGCATTTCTCCTGACGGTCGTTGGGAGGTGGTTTAGACTGTTAGAAATCCCTAAATATGCAAAATTGCAAACTATGATTGTCCTCATAGTCAAAACATATAGAGTCACACTTGATATAGTGAGCTCTTATTACTATTTCTACCAGAACTATGCCATTATTATAGGAAGATGATTTCTCGACCTTCTTTAAGTGCCCCTTTCATAATATTTATATAAATGTTTTCAGAGTTTAGATTTTTGATCCAAAGCCTTGAGCTTTCTTATTTACTGAAGGTTGAGGTAGGAGAGGCATGTACTCTGTGGTGTTTAGAAAAATTGTCATCCTCATGGTGATTGTGTCTGAATAGGATTCAAGTTTTTAGCAATCAAGTAGCATGCCACTTTTCAAAATTCATATCTATCAGACGCTTTGAATGTGATCCAAGTTGTCATTCTTTCCCAATCTTGGTTACATCATAATTTACAGAAACTAATAATTTGGAACACTCCCCCATCAATAACCTTCAGGACAGTTGATTAGCAGACCTCAAAATCAGAAATTGACTATCCAGTGTATACATAGAGGAAATTGTCTAGAAAGGATTAAATTAATGATTCTAATATCAACTTCCCGAGCGCTTTTAGAAAAAACTAATTTTGCTAATTATAAATTAACCTTTTGCTAAAGTTGTAACTTCCATTTTCACATTTGTGAAAACTTCTTTTATTGCAAGTCAACATCCATGTCATGCCATGTGGTATCTATGTCTTGTCCTATTTATTAGTGTCGCCAGGTCAATTTATCTTTTGAATAGAGTTATTGTAATATTGAACTCAATTTCTTAGTTTGCAATTTCATATGCAGTGTTGTCTTAAGTAATGCTTCATTAAGTAATTTAACATGGGAATAAGTAATGTCATATTTCAATTCCTAATGATATAGATTATACCTAATATTTAGTGATGGCTTTGAGACATTATTTAGACGAGAACTTCAGTGCTTTCTGTATTGGAGAGTTATATTGTTTGATAGAAAAAAAATTCTAAATTGATAATGTTTGCGGTCTCAAATAGTTTACGAATTGAAGGACTTTGTCCGAAAAGTTGAACTCGTTGCGAAAATAACTGTAAGTGTCTCCTTTGACATTTATTATAATCCTAGCTCTCGTGCCGTAGTCTAATCAGAAATTTTTGTTGTTCTGCTATAGAGGCACATAAATCTTGCTCAACATTTATCTACATTTACATCAAAACCTTCCTTTCTTGGGCTACTTGACATGGAACACACAATTGTGGAGGCCGAGAGCTTTGATATGTAAGCTAAATTTTTCTAGTTCAATCCTCGAATGAAACATTTCTATGGATTGTGCATCCGGAGATATATAACATTGGGGGATCACTTTAAATTTTGTGATAACGTAAAATAAGGCAACTTTATAAGATATCTTTTATGATGTAAAATTTACTCGGAGAGATACAAAAACATGGTTACATTAGAATGTTTTGCTTCAACAGATGGACATCTAAATGTACATACTTGCTTAAAGTATCCTTGTTCTTGTGGATGCCAAAAGTATCGAGCGAGGACTAATGATGTCTATGTGCGAGATGCTTGAGTACATTGAAGAAATGATTCATAAGCAGGAGCCTCTTGTTAATGTCTTACGTCTTCTCATTTTATTTTCTGTTACAAATTCTGGGTTACCCAAAAAGAATTTTGATTATTTGAGGCAAGTATGGGAAAGAATACAGTAACTTTTTCCTTCTTGTTTGGTACCTAACTTGGTAAATTCATTTGCATATTTCATTTTATTGAAAATTTTAATATCCTCTTGATCCTTTTATATATTAAATTCATGGTTTAGGAGAGAGCTTCTTCACAGCTATGGTTTTGAGCACATGGCTACCCATGAGTAACTTAGAAACTGCTGGATTGCTTAGGAAACAAGTCAGTTCTTTTTTAATTCAGGAGGAATTTATCAATTAAAATTTTAGCTTTTTTATTATAAGTAGGCTTCATTGATTATAATTTATCGACACCACTTTGCCTTGCGAGAGTCAAAAAGTAACGGTTAACAATTAAACGTGCTCTGCAACTTGTAGTTGAGGATACTGACACTGCCAAGTATCATTCCTTTTGATCATGATCAATCTCTAATGGATTTTTGTTTTTGGAATAGTATATTTAAGATGACTTTTTAGTGTCAGTTGTATGAGAAACTCATGAACATCATTGTTGTATCTGAAATTTAGTTTCTAACTTGTTAATCACAGGGCCGGAGGTTCTCTTACTAATGTTTTTTCACTTGAATAAGGAAAATGAAAAGAAGAGGAAATATATTGATCTACCATAAATGTGAGATACTGAATCATATACTAAATAATATTTATTTGTGTCTATTAAATTAAGTTTTATCCTTGGCCTTCTTTTTGATGATTAGATACTTTCTTTCAGGTATAAACATGAACAACTCACTGAGATATTAGATGTGGAAAATGATGATGTTTCTTTGCACTAAAAGCCTAAGACGGCGATGCAGAACGTAGCTTTTCCAACTGCGGACACTGTTGATCAATTGCAATATCAGGACGACTCTTAGAAAAGGTTCAAAGGCCTCAAAATTTTGAATAACATACACTCACGATCCCCCCCCCCCCCCCAACACGCAATATTCATTATTTAATACAACAAATTGAAAATTCAAGTTATGCCCTATGCTAAGAAAATAAAGTAACACAAATGTGAATAAGATAAACACAGGCACCAAATTATCATTCTTTCATCACAAAGACAGCATTTCACCTCCTTCCCAATTGCATTACAAGGATATTAATAACATTACTATTTGTCAGCTTCACCTACGATTGTGGTTTCCTTTGGTTCTGTGGCCACATTCTCAGATGGAGCATCTTCTGCAGGCTTACCATCACTATCAGTAGCTTCAGTAGGTTCAGCAGTTCCACTGATTGTTGACTTATCGGTCACTGGTACTGTCAAATATTGATCAAGTCTTTCTATTTTTTTTTTTTGCAATTTAACATAAAGACCGACATCCTGAGATATTTTTTCTCTTTAGGTTGTCATTAGAATGGAAGTTGTTGCATCTGAATTCTATGGAACGGACAAGACCTATGATCTGAACTTTAAGGAGGAGGTGGGTTTTTTTAAAATTTTATAGTGCACTGCATGCACGACAATTTTAATCCATTTATTCATTCCTTGTTACTTTGATGTGCAGAACAATGATGGCTCACAAAAGATCTCAGGAGAGCAGCTCAAAGATCTGTACAAGTCATTTGTGACCGAGTACCCTATTGTGTCAATTGAGGATCCATTTGATCAGGATGATTGGGAGCACTATGCTAAGTTGATAAATTTGAAATTGGTGAGAAAGTGCGAGATTGTGGGAGATGATCTGTTGGTCACCAATCCCAAGGTTAGACTTATTTCGTAGTTGTTTTTTGCAGGTTCTTCTATTACTATGGTTTTGATTTGAGATGTGTGTTCTTCCTAACACAGTAAAAGAAAAAGTGTATACCTTTTCACAAGTACTTATCGATTAATGCATATTTTATATTTTTGTGCATAGAGAGTTAAGAAGGCTAATTGTACCCTATTTCAGAATAGCATGATGTACAAACGTACAAAAAAAATGCAACTTGAGCCTTCTTTACTTGCTAACAGGTTAACCAGATTGGATCGATTACCTAGAGTATAGAAGCCGTAAAAATGTCCAAGCGAAATTTGGTTGGGGGGGTGTAATGGCCGATCACCGCGCTCGATGATCAACCTTAAACATAAGAAATTACTTGATCCATTTGTTGTTTTAAAAGTCATGTTATGCCAGTCTGATAATATTGTGTGTTTTTGGGTTGGTTGCAGTAGTGAGACAGAGGACACTTTCATTGCTGATCTTTTTGTGGGCTTGTCAATGGTAATTACAAAGAATTTTTGATTATCTAATCCAAAGAATATCATAATAGCGTTTGATTAATTTTATTTTTGACACTAATACCAGGGCCAAATTAAAACTGGAGCCCCATGTAAGTCAAAGCGTCTGGCAAAGTACAATCAGGTTTGATGTTTTACTAAATGATGATATTTGACCATAATTATTCTGTCATATGGAATGTGGACGTGTGCCAATGGTATGAAAGAATCGACCGTTCTGAGGCAACTAGAGACAGACTTAAGGAAGCACAACATATAAACAAATCTTTATCTGCCCTTGGAGATTTCATCTTTGTGTTGGACCTAACATGATGTACACTTCATTCTATTTAGTTCGTTGTTATTTTTTCAGTTTTCTTGAGTTAGTTATTAAATATTGTAAGTACTATGATCTTTGGAAGATCAAGACATAATAACAAATTTTGTATTTATCGTGACTTGAGCATTATCTATTTATATATGGAGTATTAGTTTTAATTATTGGCTCTTTATGCATTAGTTTATCAATTAGTTTGAAATAGGTATGATATTTATATTAACTTGAAATATTAAATTTAATATTTATTATAGCAATTACTAAAAATAATAGTAATAATAATAAATATGAAATCATTGATTTGAAAATTAATTATAATTTTAAAAGAATTTTGATACCAACTTGTGACACCTCCAAATCCAGGTACTTCATTTCCACAGGATTTGGTGTTCACTTGATAAAAACATTCACATCTAACTACCCAATCATAATAAAATTGAATAATAAAACTTTCCCATTAAAGGATTATATTAATAAAAATCTCCCCTGGTTGTCTAACCTTTAAATACAATCATTCAAATGTGGAATTTAAATAAGTTCATTACAATCATTAAAACAAAATCTGGTAATAAATTATCAACATGCTACAAGTCTTCAATACTTGTTCATCTTTCCTTTTTCCTTAATGGTGCTAGGTACATCAACCTTCTCATCTTTAACTGTAATGGTTATATAAGCAAGAGTGAGCAAACAAAGCTCACTTAAAACAATAATGAATGAAAATCTTTACAATAACTGTCAAATAAGAGGCTCAATAGAAATGAACAATATGGTTTATCAACATTCTAAAATATATAACTGAGGGTCCTAAGACCACGAACTATGTCCATAGTTTTAAGTAATCTTTCAACTTAAACTTTAACAGTCATAAGACTATAGGGACTCCTCGTACTTAGGGGGATTAGCCCTTCATACAATGTATTGTGCACAAACATTTCAACGCAAAGCGTAAATTATCCCTTAATATTAGGGTTGTTCATCTCAGTATTTAGAGTACAAGTCCGCACCAAAGTAAGTTTGGTTTGGATACATTCCAAGGGTAATTTAGAATTCAACGGTCATCAACTAAGGATTAGTTGAATATAATATTGATAACATTATGCTATGGAATAATCATAACTGAATCGACATTATAAATTAAGATCATGATTTAGGAATAAACTAATAGTATAAACATCGAATAATCATAACGTACCTTGCTTAAACAATATTAAGCCAAGGTTATTTAGAATTGAGTACTAAGCATGCATAACAAATAGTAAATTGAACGATAAAACTCGTTTAACATTGGTATATTATGCTAAATAACAAGTTAAAGACAAGAATAACTTGCTCAATATAGAAATAAGATTTAGACAACTTGCATCATCATAACCAAACTAGATACAAGAACTTGCTCAATCATAAAAATAAAATTGCACAATGTAATCGAATTAGAAATAATAGTTTGCTCAATGAAACAATAGCTTTAGAGAACTTGCCTTGCTTATAGGCTAAACCATAACAATTCGAATCACAATACCCTATATATATGTCATCATGACATATTTAGTCACTACCACATTACATACATAACTAAATACATTCATCATGTAAGATTTGATTTTTTTTTATTTTTTTAATCACATAATCAAATTACATTACTAACAAAACTAGTTAATTGTTAATAACATGCTCATTCTTGGTATAGAAATACTGAAATCATAATTTAACAGTCCTACTATTAACACATAACAACTTTTTCAGACTTTGTGTAAATAAATTACACTGTCTGACCATTCTGCTAACTCGCGTTGTGGCACCACAGTTTACACTATGGGTCGGCGTTGCGGCATGGTATACTGGTATTGCAGCTATGAGAACTATACTCTTACGAGGTGGCCCTATTATGGCGCCTTTAATTGTCATCCTCTCCACCCGACTTGAAAATCACATGAACAAAGCCAATTTTGGCCTACAAGCTACTTCCTAACAACCTAATTAGCATGTAATTCATACAGAGACTTTATATAAACATAATTCAAAGACTCTTAACATGATTCTACCCATAAAACAATATAAACATCGAATTTAAAACATCTAATTTCACTGTTTTTAATAAAACTTCACTTTTTGACGTTTTCAATGAAAATCAACACTGTGATTTTGTTTTTCAACCAAAACAGTTAATTCAAAGTACCTTGTTTATGTTTATTCATCCTCTTTCAAATTCAATAGTCAATTTATAAATTAAATAACTAATTAAACCTTAATTTTTACTTTAAACTAAGCCATATTCATATATATATTCATATAAACTCACTGTAATATGGTTTTCTTCACAAATTACATACATAACATGAACTCATTGACTATACTCATATATAAACTTATGAAAACAGTTTCACAACACTAATTTATCATATAAGGCCATATACAATCAAACAATTTATCCTTTCACAAAAAATTTTACAGAGAATTTTGGAAGAGAAAACTAAAACTTTAAAGAAACTTAAAAAGGGTAGGATGATACCTTGTTTTCTAAAAGATGATAACTTCTTTGATTCTCAAGCTTATTTTCTCCAACTTCTCTCTCAAATTCTCTAGCCTTTCTTCTTCTCTTCTTTTTCTTCTTCTGAGTCTTTCTTCCTAACTCCAACTAACATACTAACAAAATATAACGTATATGATATAATATGTATTAATTATATAATATCATTATATGTATAACTGATATCAGTTATAATATTTTTTAAAATCAAAAGCCATAAGGCTTGTTTGGCTACCCACTTAAAATATAATCATTTAATGCCTTGTTTGGTAAAACACAATTAGATTAAAGACTTAATATGCATTAATCCTTGTTTGACAAAACTGAATTAAACTCCTTTAATTTATTTTAATAACTCCTTTATAGTAAAGTTATTTGTCACATTTTTATTTAATTAAATTTTCAATGATCAATTTAATTAATTCTAATAACAATTTATTAAGTTACTTTAACACATAAATCAATACCACATAATTATAATTTTCTTTATAATTATAACTTTATTTAATCAACTAACACATCCTTTTAATTACAAATTCAAATTAAAATATAATAATTCATGTAATCATTATAAACTCTCTAATTTAATTATTAAATTAAATTAGTATATTATCTCATAATAAATAATTTTCTTAACTCCTTAATTATTTACTTAATAAATAATTAACCAATTAAGTCAAATAAAATTAAATATTTATTCAACACTAACCACATCCATTAAATATTTATATAATTCAAAAAAATATTTAAAATTACAATTTAAAATTATGGATTGTTACATCGTTCCCTCCTTATAAGGATTCTGTCCCCAGAATCACAATTCAAACAAATCATTCGTCACGTGTATAACATCAATCTAAAATTTTGAATTCGTAGAACATATAAATTATGCCGTGAACTATATATGTATATATATATATATATATAATATTATGGTTATGGGAAAAATACCTTTTTGTTGCTTTAAAATCCTTGCTAACCATTGAGAGTTGCTTGAAACTCTTAGGTTTTCTCTCAATTCTCTCTCATCATCTCTCTCAATTCTCTGAACTTTTTCTTCTTTCTCCTCTTAGGCTTAAGCCATATATTTTCACGTAAGAGAGAATAAAACTCCAGCCAAAGCACAAACTTTCGACGTCTACTAATTATCCCTATTAAATCATCAGTTATAAATATATATTTATATTATTTATTTTATTTATTTTATTTGTTATAATAAAATTCATAATTTAAAAAAAAATATCCAAAAGCCATAAGGCTTTGTTTGGCAAAAAGTGTGACGCCCCCAAAATAGGTATACATCACCCATCTTGGGTCGCCAAATACATGGTACAGAATACAAATACAAACTTAATTATACAACATGAGCTGAGAGTTTTTACACAAATATTGTCAAATAGACAATATCCAAACTCAAATAGAGTCCTCATTACATTTATTGGCACACTATTTTATAGAATAGCGAGGACTACTATAACACCATCTCGGGCCATCACTCCGTTCCCCGACTAGTTCTGGCTACGTTGTCATTTCCTGAAGAGAACAATGGAAGTAAATGGGTGAGCTCAACTAGCCCAGTAAGAAATATTATGACTAAGATAATGCAGAATAAGTTATCATTAGCCTTCAACAATGTTAAACTAATAGAATACAATAGACAACAAGTTTAACTGCAGTGGAACAAGCAATCCATTAGAAGAGTTAAGTAGAGCATGATATCTACTATCTTCTATGATTTAAAAAGTTTATCATTAACTTTATTGCTGGGACTCAGCTTAATAAATAGATCACATAATCGAATCATCCATGCACTACGGCCAAGGATATTCATTAGTATCACGTCCACAAATTATTCTTGCACTACGGGCCAAGAATTACTCGTGTAATCATCAATGGTCATGACTATACCGAATTATCCATGGTCATAATCATACTAATCAACAGTCCATCTATGAACGTAAGCCAAATATGACTTTCATCACAATATAAGCATGAGGATGATGACAATGATATAAGAATTCAATTAAAAGAAAGTAAAGGATAAATTTTTAAGGATGTATAATTTAATTTATCCAGAATTCAATAATGTCCAAATTTTCAACATGATACTGTTTTGTAGAGTAAAATTCAAGAATAATATCCATGTATCAAAAATAATTTGGACAGAAAAGAAATAAATTTTTTGGTTAATAGTACCCCGTGAATAGTACCCTGTGAATAGTACTTCAGGAATAGTACCCCGTGAATAGTAACCCAACATGAAAAGTGCTCCAAATACCCGAGTGAATAATATTTGAGTGAATAGTAATTAGGTGAATAGTAACTCATGAATAGTACCCCGACATGAAAAGTGCCCCGAATACCCGAGTGAATAATATTATAGTAAATAGTAATCGGGTGAATTGTAACCCATGAATAGTAACTCGTGAATAGTACTTCAGTGAAAATATTGATATTTAATAAGAAAGTTCATATCAATATTCTAATAAAATGATATTAGATGAAGCACAAAACTCACGGATATTCCACTAATTTCAAGGATTATAGAAGCAATACTTACCATAGTAAGTTTAGATTTAAGAATATGAAAAGAATTAACATATAAAAACTATAAATGGATTTTCACCTGTCATACGGTACGTAATCCGTGTAGACAGGTTATTCCGACATACTAAAGGATGAATACGAAAAATAGTATTCCTTATGAATACGAAAGAAATAATACCCCTTACGAATACAACAAATAATATCCCTTACCTTAGTAGAAAATCGGATCTTCGCAAAAGTGAAGTAGCGAATACTACTCTTCTTCTTGCTCTCTATAGTTTATCTCTCTATAGCTTCTCTTTATGAATCTCAGTGAATTGGTGAGAATGAAATAAGAATTAAGCTTCTATTTATAGGAGAATGGACTAAATAGTAACTAATTCACGAACGGTCCAGATTGATTCACTATTAGAACGGACGGTCCATATTGATTACTATTAAAACCACAACCGACGGTCCAGATTGATTTACTTTTAAAACCACCACCGACGGTCCAGATTGATTTACTATTAAAACCAACATTAATTGTTCAGATTGATTTACTATTAAAACCACCACCAATGGTCCAAATTGATTTAACTTATTACACTTTAGTACCCCTAAATTTTTCTAAGTTTGCATTATTCCCCCTTAACTTTTGTAAATCACTTATCTTCAATAAACACATTCTTAATACTTCAACAATTATTCATCATTAATATTATAACTCACAATATTTAACAACCAGGTCATTCCTAGGAAAAAAGGGGCTTTTCGATAAGGATTTCTCCTTATTGGCACGCAATTAGGTGACCAAACCTCTCCTTGATAGAACTTCTAGACATTGTCAATATTGCAAATAATAATATGAATAACTTTGTCATCTCAATTATTGATTTAATAAAATAACATATTATGCAGATGATACTGTGACAATAATTGAATTAATAATATGAGAGATATGATGCAGCAATTACGGTAGAAATAATTGAGTATAACTGAGTGACTTCTCACGTAAGCATCAATAATCAATATAGTGTGCTACTATGCAACCACGCGTATTACTGTACTTTTACCACCGGGTAGTTCAACAGTTTAACGGTAAAACCTCCGTTATTATTTTTATAAAAAGATATTTCTGTCGTTTTCTAAGTACGACAATACTTTTGTAGTGGGATCCACAAATGATTGTGTCGTCATACGAATATTCCCTGTTAAAACAAATATTCCTCGACCAATCGAATATTAACTGACACAACGAATATTTTATATCAACTTGCTTACTTTGCAAAATTTTCCAAATATTACCCACAACTATAACATTATATCATATCCACACCATAATATTCAAAAATATATTTCGAGAAAAATTATTCTTTATTCAAAAAAAGTTGGGGTCTTACAAAAAGTCTTTAAAATAAAGACTTAATATTTTAAACCTTGTTTGGTAAAAACTAAATTAAACTCCTTTAATTTATTTTAATAAAGATTTCCATATCCAACATTAATCAAATAAATTAATTGCAACATACTAAATTTTAAATAAATTTCCCATTAAATAAATATCATAAAATTATAACTTCATTATAATTTTATTTAATAATCTAACACACCACTTTATTATTAAATTAAAACAACAATATAACATCTCATGTTATATTACAACTCTCTAAATTATAAATTAATTTAGTTTAGAATATTATCTAATAAATTTAAATCATAAATATTTACTAATAATAACCACATTAATAAAATATTCATTTCATCAATTTCAACAATAAACACATCAAATAAATATTTATATAATTCAGTAAATATTTAATATTACAATTTAAAATTCTGGATTGTTACAGTTGTAGATTTAGCATGCCTAACTCACTTATCAATTTATTAAATCTGGATTCATCTAGAGGCTTTGTAAACACATCAGCAAGTTGATTTTCAATAGGAATGTACTGTAGAGATATAGTTCTATTTTGAATATGATCCCTAATAAAATGATATCTTATTTCTATATTCTTAGTCCTAGAATGTATGACAAGATTATATGTTATTGCTATGGCACTTGTGTTATCACAATGAACAGATATAGATTTGAAATCAAACCCATAGTCTGCTAGCTGATTTTTCATCCATAAGATTTGAGCACAGCATCTGCTAGCACTAATGTATTTAGTTTCTACTGTTGAGGTAGATACTGAGTTTTGCTTCTTGCTAAACCAGGACACAAGTTTGTTTCCTAGCAACTGACAGGTGCCACTGGTACTTTTTCTATCGATCTTATAGCCTGCAAAATAAGAATCTCTATATCCTGTTAGTTCACAGGAGGACTCTTTGGGATACCAACGTCCCAAGTGAGGTGTGCCTTTGAGATACCTGAACATCCTTTTTATAGCAGTCAAGTGTGATTCCTTAGGATTAGCTTGAAATCTAGCACATATGAATGTTGCAAACATTATGTCTGGTCTACTGGTAGTTAGATATAGAAGAGATCCTATCATACCTCTGTATTGAGTTATATCAATACTTTTACCTTTCTCTTTTTTTTAAGCTTGGTTGTTAGAGCAATTGGTGTTTTCATGGGAGAGGCTGATTCCATGCCATACTTTTTAAGTAAGTCTTTAATATACTTAGCTTAGTTTATGAAGATTCCTTCATCAGTATGCTTTACTTGCAATCCAAGGAAGAAATTCAGCTCACCCATCATGCTCATTTCAAACTTGCTATGCATAAGCTTGGCAAATCTCTTACATAATTTTTCATCAGTAGAGCCAAAGATAATGTCATCAACATATATTTGAACTAATAAGACTTTGTCTTTATGCTTCCTAAGAAATAATGTGGTATCTACTCTACCTCTAGTGAAACCATTTTCAACAAGAAAGTTAGTTAGTGTTTCATACCATGCTCTAGGTGCTTGTTTAAGACCATATAAGGATTTGTCTAATCTATAGACATAATTAGAGAGTTGGATTGATGAAACCTGGAGGTTGCTCCACATTCTTGAAGTTCACCATTTAGGAGTGCACTTTTGACATCCATTTGAAATACATTGAATTTCATGTGAGCAGCAAAGGCAAGGAATATCCTGATGGCTTCTAATCTGACAACTGGTGTGAAGGTCTCTTTGTAGTTAATGCCTTCTTCTTGAGAGTAGCCTTTAGCCACTAGTCTTTCCTTATTTCTTATAATTACCCCATCTTCATCCATCTTATTTCTGAAGACCCACTTGGTGCCAATGACTGGTTGATTTCTTGGTCTTGGAACTAATTTCCATACTTTGTTTCTTTCAAACTAATTTAGTTCTTCTTGTATGGCTTATATCCAACTTGAGTCTTCTATAGCATCTTGTATCTTCTTGGGTTCCATTTGTGGCAGGAAGCTTAGATAGAAACACTCATTTTGAGTGGCAACTCTTATTTTGACCCTTACATTTGGATCTCCAATGATTCGGTCTTGAGTGTGATCTTTTGCCCATCTAGTTCTTGTTGGAACATCTGTCCTGATGCCTTATTGTCTGAGATCTTCAAGATCAATTTCTTCCTCTTGATGTGGAGGTTCGTTGATTGGCATAGTTCTCTCTACGATCTCCTCCCCTGGCTCGACGATTTCATTTTTTGGGAATACGATCGTGGTGTTGAGCTCGACAACCTCGTTCGTAGTGTCTGAATTGTGGTTCATAGTGTCTTGAGACACTATTTTGTCCAAGTCTGTTTCATCAAAGATGATGTGAATTAAGACTTCAACACTTAGTGTCTTCTTGTTGAACACTCTATAAGCCTTACTGTCTGTGGCATATCCGAGAAAGATTCCTTCATCAGACTTGGGTTGGAACTTTGTCAGATACTATTTTCCATTGTTGAGAATATAGCATGCATAGCCAAACACATGAAAATAGCTGACACTTGGCTTTCTTCCTCTCCACAGTTCGTATGGAGTCTTCTTTAACATAGAATGTACAAGAGATCTGTTCTGATTGTAGAATGCAGTGGTAACAGCTTCTGCCAAGAAGTATTTAGGCAGATGTACTTCTGCTAGTAGAGTTCTTCCACCCTTTATCAACGTTCTGTTCTTTCTTTCAGCAACTCCGTTTTGCTGAGGAGTTCGTGGAGCTAAGAAGTTGTGACTGATGCCATTGTCTGTGCAAAACTAGTCCATTTTAGTGAAATCAAATTCTCTACCATGGTCACTCCTTATACTCTTGATTTTCTCCCCTTTCTCATTCATCACTAGTCTGAACATTTTGATTAGTTGGGAGCTTATTTCACCTTTTGAGTGTAGAAAGAACACCCATGTGAATCTGGTGTAGTCATCTACTACGACCAATGAGTATTTCTTTCCACCAAGGCTTGTCATTAGAATTGGCCTAAATAGATCCATGTGAAGTAACTCCAGAGGCTTGTCAATTAAGTTGGCAGTTTTGCTCTTGAATGAGCTTCTACTCTATTTTCCAAGCTGACAGGCATTGCATGGCCTTTCTTTGACGAAGCTGAACTTGGGTAAGCCTACTACTAGATCCTTGGAGGCCAGTTTTGACATGCTTTTGAAGTTGAGATGAGACAGTCTTCTATGCCATAACCAACTCATTTCTTCAAATGCTTTAGCCAGAAAGCATATTGTCTCGTCAGAGCTTAGTTGACCAAGACTAACAGTGTAGACATTTCCTTCTCTTGTTCCAATCATCTTTATAGAAGATGTCTTTAGGTCTCTAATTTGACATTGATTATTGAGGAAGGTGACTTGATGACCCTTATCGCAGAGTTGGCTTATGCTCAGAAGATTATGTTGTAATCCTTCCATATAGGCTATCTTACTAAAGGATACTGCGCCATTCCCAGCTAAGCCATATCCTCTTGTCTTGCTAGAGTTATTGTCTCCAAAGATGACTGACGGACCCTCCTTCTCTATGAAGTTAGACATGAGGGCTTTGTTCCCGGTCATGTGTCTTGAACATCCACTGTCCAGATACCAGGTTGTGATCGTGGAGTTCAGTTACTATGGTAAGATTAAACTCTCATTTTGGTACCCATACTTGTATGGGTCCTACTTTGTTAGTACCCTTGAGAACCCAAATTTGCTTGACTTTGGGTCTCATATGTATAGGATTGTGGTAGTATATTTTAGCCATATGACTAATCTTATTACATACAAAACATTTAATATGATGCATGTTTGTGTGTGTACGTTGATTCTTCCTCCATTTGGACTTATGCGAATTCTTAGCAATCCTTCCTTTATACTGGTTTTTTCATGTATCCTTGTGATTCATGATTTGTGACGAGTGAAACTTTAATATACTGCTCCTGCCAAGTTGGTTCGTGGAGTTGATTTTACTCGAATCTACGATCCTTCGAGGTTGGAGAGTAGTGTCTAAGTTACTTTTATCTTTTCTGAATCCTAGACCAGCATGGGATCCATTGTGCCTTGAGGCATGGATTGGATCAGAAGAGTAGGGATGGACTGATTCTTCCTTTTGTGAGGATTTCACAAATGTAATGCTTCTATTAAAATTTGAAACATTACTAGAGCTAGTTTCCTTTATCTTTTTCACATATGGTTCTGAGATAGATTCCCTAAAACCTAATCCTATTCTGTCAGATGTACTTCTCTAACTAAAGATCAAGGAGTCCATGGAAGAAGAGGATTTATTCCATGTAAAGATTGTCTTTTCTAGCTCCTCAATCTTAGAGGTTAGATTTAACTCTCTTTGTGCATTAAGTTCATTGGTCTGTTTTAGGAGTTTATTTCCAACTTCAAATTTGGAAAGAGAGTTAGCACTTAGAAGAGCTATTTTCAGTTCTTCCTGAACTTTCTTTTTCTCCTTTTGAAGAAGAGAATAATCTTTAGACAGAACTCCGAACCATTTCATGTATTGATGTAGATCAGATGTTATTCCATGTAGAGCAATTCTTAAATCATCAATGTCTATATGAGGAGAGTTAAAGTCAAATACCTCATCTATACTTACTTCATAAATGTCAGAGCTCTTCTTATCCTTTGTATGTTTGGCCATCAAACAAAGATTTTCCATTTGAGGATCTTCATCATCTCCAGATTCGGGAGTTGAGCCGTTGTCTGAGTCACTCCATGATCCTCCGGCTACAAGACCTTTATCTTTCTTCTAGAGCCTCTTGTTGCCTTTGAAATCTTTCTTTGGATTTGATTTCCTCTTTAGTTCTTCTCTAAGAGGTTTGTTGCAATTTGCAATGAAATGGCCAGGCTTCTTGAAGTTGTAGCATAAGTCATTTATCTGTTCCTGGCTGTTGTAGTTGTTGAACTTCTTAGGCTTGCTGATTTTGTCTTTATGCATGAACCTTTTGAGTCTTTTAACCAGCATGGCAAAGTCCTCATCATCATCTTCATCTTCATCGTAGTCAAAGTCATTTTTAGTGTTAGCTTTGGAGATGTCATCTGTTGCTTTGAGAGCAACCCCTTTGTCCTTCTTTCTTCCTTCAGAAAGAGTTTTTGCTCGTTGAGTCAACTCTAGTTCGTACGTGAGAAGGTTGTCGTATAACTGTTGAATAGTCATTTCATGTAGATTCTTTGATTCTCTGATGGCTGTGGTTTTGGCATCCCACTTTCTAGGCAAGGTTCTCATGAAATTTATGATTAGATCTTTATTTGGATATATCTTTCCAAAGGCTCGAAGATATTTGAGTAGAACATTGAATCTTTTATAGGTGGAAGTAACATTTTCTCATGGGCAAACATTTCATATTGTTGAGTCAGAAGAGATTGCTTGTTTTCTCTGACTTCTTCAGTTCCTTCATGCATGATGAGAAATGCCTCCCATACTTCCTTTGTTGTTTTGCTGTTGACCACATTTTCAAACAGACCGTCTTCTATCAATTGGAACAAAATATTCTTGGCCTTCTTGTCGAGTTGGACAGCTTTCTTTTCATTGTCAGTCCATTCTTCTTTGACCTTGATCTGAATTCTATTTCGGTCGTCTGCCGTAAGTGCAAGCTTGGTAGGAATATAGGGCCCATTTTGAGCATTTTCAAATAGATCTTCATCTATTGAATCTATGTAGGCTTGCATACGAACTTTCCAGTTGGTGAATTTATCTTTGTTGCACATAGGTGACTTGTTGCCTCCTCCAGTCTTTGATTTGCTTATCAGATGTGCCATTGGATCTACTTAAGATTTGTAGGCTGTTTGATAGAACCTTCTCTGATACAAGTTGTTAGTTCCCAGAGGCACACAAGTTATCAATGTGACGCCCCCAAAATAGGTATACATCACCCATCTTGAGTCGCCAAATACATGGTACAAAAATACAAATACAACTTAATAATATAACTGTCGTGTAAAATACGATAAAATATAAACTGAGAGTTTTAATAAGAATATTGTCATCTAGACAATATCCACACTCAATGGAGTCCTCATTACATTTATTGTCACACTATTTAACAGAATAGTGAGGACTACTAATGCTATTATCTGGACCGTCACTCCGTTCCCCGACTTGTCCCAACTATATTCTCATTTCCTGAAGAGAACAGTAAAGGAAAGGGTGACCTCAACTAGCCCAATAAGAAATATTATGACTAAGATAATGCAGAATAAATTATCATTAGTCTTCAACAATGTTAAACTGATAAAATACAATAGACATCAAGTTTAATGCAATGAATAAGCAATCCATTAGAAGAGTCAAGTAGAGCATAAAATCTACTATCTTCTATGATTTAAAAATGTTTTCATCAATTTTTATCGCTGAGACTCAGCTTAATAAATAAACCACATCCTCGAATCATCCCTGCACTACGACCAAGGATATTCATTAAATCATCAATGGTCATGACTATACCGAATAATCCCTGGTCATAATCATACCAAAAACTGTCCATCAATGCACTACAGGCCACTGAAGACTTTTACGACATCATTCGTCATATTATGGTCATGATTATACCGAATAATCCCTAGTCATAATCATACCAAGTCCATCTATGCACGTAAGCCAAAGATAACTTTCAACATAATATAAACATGAGGATGATGACAATTACATAATAATTCAATAAAACAAGTTCAAGAATTAATTTTAAAGATTTATCAGTTAATTTATCCTGAACTCAATAACGTCCAAATTGTCAACATGATACTTCTTTGTGGAGTAAAATTCAAGAATAATATTCAAGCGCCAAAAATAATTTGGACAGAAAAGAATCAATTTTTCATCGTGAATAGTACCACGTGAATAGTACTTCGGGAATAGTACCTTGTGAATAGTACCCCGACATAAAAAGTACTCCAAATACCCGAGTGAATAAAATTCAGGTGAATAGTAATTTGGGTGAATAGTAACACGTGAATAGTATTCCAGCATTTAAAGTGCCCGGGATACCTGAGTGAATAATACTAGAATGAATAGTAACCGGGTGAATAGTAACCCGTGAATAGTAACTCGTAACAAAAAATACCAATTAAATGATATTTCATGACGAGTACAAAAGAAATGATATCTCATATATGTATAATAGAATATACGAAACTGCAAATGGATTTTCATCCGCCATGCGGTAATCCACGTAAATAGATCATTTCCATAATTTAATAAAGAATGAATACGAAATGTCATTCACCATGCATGTGGTAATCCACATGATAAAGTTATTCTAATGTAATAATAAAGAATGGAATAATGTATGATTCACCATGCGTGTGATAGATAGATCGCATGCATGTGTTATTCCCAAATGTAATAATAAATAATGGAACCAGTCTTGCGTAAACGCATGCATGTGATATTCTCACGTAATAATAAATAATGGAACCAGTCCCAGATAAACACACGAGAGATGATATTCCGATGTAATAAAATAATGGAAGCAGTCCGCCAGAACGCATTGCATGTGATATTCCAATGTAATAATAAAGAATGGAATAATAGAAGAATTTCACCACGACGCGTATTTATGATATATAAAAGTTATTATTCCAACATAATAATAAAGAATGGAATAACATAAGAATTTTACCATGTATGCGGTATTGAGATATACAAAGTTATTCCAATGTAATAATAAGGAATGGAATAACAATAGATCTCTTCATGAATACGAAAGAAATAATACCCCTTACCATAGAATAAAGCTGGATACTTGAATAGAAATGTAGCAGACTTCTATTCTTCTTTCTCTCCATAATTTCTCTCTATAATAATTGCTCTATAGCTTTGTGAATTGGTGAGAAATGAAGGAAGAATGAGCTTCTATTTATAGAAAAATATAGTTTCGATAATTGCACGTTTTGGGGCTCAAAATATTACAGTCTAATACCTTCCTCTTTTCCATCATTTTTAATTTAGTCCTGCAAGTATTATCAAACTTGCACCACCTCCCCTAATAGTAAATAATGTGATTCAATAGTTCAATCATGTGAACCAATAGTTATAATCATGTGAAAATATGAATTATAGTATAGTACCTCCATCTATACCTCCATTTTTAACTTAGTCATGCAAGTATTATCAATCTTGCACCAACTCCCCTAATAGTAAGTGAATGTGACTCAATAGTACACACACGTGAACAAATAGTTATATGAGCATGTGAATTAGTAGCAATTAATTGCTCATTTATCTGATAAATTACCCATTTTATCAATATAACCCCCAGACATCAATTATCATCGGAATAGATGTTGATTTCAACTAACACCAATAATCCCAACACAATGGAACTATCAAATTCATCTTTAATCAACACGAACTTATTCATCATTAATATTATAACTCACAATATTTAACAACCGTGTCGCTCCGAGTGAAAGAGGGGCTTTTCGATAAGGATTTCTCCTTATCAAGCGCAATTAAGTGACCAAACCTCTACTTGATGTAACTTCTAGACATTGTAAATATTGCAATTTAATAATATGAATAACTTTTTCGCCTCAATTATTGATTTAATAATATATCATATAATGCGATGATAATCTTTGACAATAATCGAATCAATAATATGAGAGATATGATGCAGAAATTACTATAGCAATAATTGAGTATAACTGGGTGACTTCTCACGTAAGCATCAATAATCAATACCCTGTGGTACTATGCAACCACGCGTATTATTGTACTTTTACTACTGGGTAGTTCAACAGTTTTAACGGTAACACTTTCGTCGTTATTTTATAAAATGATAATTCTATCGTTTTCTTACCACGACGATGATTGTGCCGTCGTACGGATATTCCCCGACGAAAAGAATATTCCCAAACCAAACGAATATTATATAACAACTTGCATACTTTGCAAAATTTATAAATACTACCCACAACTATATCATTATATAAAATCCACACCATAATATTCAAAAAAATACTTCGAGATACTTAAATCTTTATTCATAAAATCTGGGGTCTCACAATCTCCCCTCCTTATGAAATTTCGCCCTTGAAATTTACGTACGTACCTGGTATGCCGAAGAGATGATGATACCTTTACTTCATTTCAGATTCTAACTCTTGAGGTATAACCTTTGAGTGTTGAATATTATTCTTCTTATCCAAGATTTTAACACGTATCTCCTCATATGTTAAATCTTCTGTTATCTCGTCTAGTTCTAATTTAATAATGTGGTTCGGGTCGTCCACATATTTACGTAACATCGATACGTTAAAAACGTTATGAACATGTGACATATTTGGTGATAAAACGAGTCTATAGGCCACAATTCCTACTCGATCAAGGATTTCAAATGGGCCAATAAAATCGAGGGTTGAGATTTCCTCTCTTCATCGATTCTTGCTTCTAGAATAACGCCCTCTTGAACCGTCTTCTTCACTTTCATCAGCTCTGAGTATGTAGCTTTCATGGCTTTAACTTTATCGATTAAAGTCGATTCTACTCGTATATTCGTTATCTTCACGTGGGTCCCTAGAGTCTTTAACTCTATCTTCATCATTTGTAAGTTATACGAAATGGGTCTTTGTGTTAATAATATCGCACTTGTAAACGTATACGATCTTTTATTCAATGCGTCAGCTACCATGTTCGCTCTTTCACAATGATATTGAATGGTACGATCGTAATCTTCAACAGCTCGAGCTAACGTCTTTGGCGCATTATACGTTCATTTTGGTTGAAGAAATATTTAAGGGTTGAAGAAATATTTAAGGTTTGAAGAAATGGGTTTTGTACTTGGGTCAATACAAAATTCAATTTCACGCTCTAGAGGTAGGCTAAGAAGTCTTCAAGAATACGTCAGGAAATTTATTAACAATAGAAATATCATTCAAAATTGTGACTCTCATCCAAGACTTGGATAGCACATGTAATGAAGGTTTCTCCTAATGGAGTTTCAACCAATAAGTCAAAGTCTAACTTCTCCAGAGTCAAATTTAAATGTTGAACGCAAGTAAGAGAGATAAAATAATGGGTAGAACCGGTATCTAATAAGGTATAGACTTTACAAGAATTTATAATTAACTAACCCGTGCTAACTTCGTTCGGGTAACTCGCTTTTTGAGAAGTCACAAAAAATGATCTTCCTGAAACTACCGACTTTGTTTTGTCCATATCCACCTTTGGTGCCACTATCCCAGCTGGACTTGACTTTGGTGCACGACAAAAATCCAAGCTAGGTGACCTTCTTTTTCCACAATTGTAATATGCTTTGGATCGCATCACGCAGCTTGACCGATATGTCCTCCCTCCGCATTTAAAACATACGACCGACGGTTCGCTCTCCTTCCTTTGAAATGGGTGCCGGTGCTGCTGTCTTTCCATCATTATTGAACCTTCTTTTCTTGAAATTTCTACTTCTATTATCTTGCCATGATTACCACCGAAGTGGATACCATTTTTGCATGATAATTTCCCCCGATGATGTTATCATTGTTCATGACCGTTGTCACCTGGGATGATTATTATCGTGTTGTTGGTCATTGCTTTTTGGTTGTCTTTGACTCATTATCGCGCCCAATAATCGAGCCCTATTAACAACATCTCGACTATAAACAAAGTTTGTGAGAAATGAGGTATTGACGTATATCGGGTTTCAAACCTCTTAGAAACATTCGCGTCATTCGCTCCTCATTATCAACCAAATGGGATGCAAACCGGGATAACTCCGAAAACTTTGCCTCGTACTGCGATACGGTCATATTATTTTGCTCCATTGCTTATCTCAACATTTTCAGATGTCATTTTTAAATACTGCCACAAAACAAGGGTTAATTAACATATCACATATTATCCCTATACTCTGACCGACCAATTAAATACCAAATAAACTTAGGTAGGTCATACTAGTGAAGGAATTCTCCGTCACTCCCCTCCTAGTTCTTGTCTCACATCTCAGCCAGGGATCATATCCCTAAGCTTTGATACCAACTGTGACGCCCCCAAAATAGGTATACATCACCCATCTTGAGTTGCCAAATACATGGTACAAAAATACAAATACAACTTAATAATACAACTGTCGTGTATAATATGACAAAACATAAACTGAGAGTTTTAATAAGAATATTGTCATCTAGACAATATCCACACTCAATGGAGTCCTCATTACATTTATTGTCACACTATTTAATGTAATAGTGAGGACTACTAATGCTATCATCCTGACCGCCACTGCTCTTCTCGACTTGTCCCAAATATATTCTCATTTCCTCAAGAGAATAAAGAAGGAAAGGTGAGCTCAACTAGCCCAAGAAGAAATATTATGACTAAGATAATGCAGAATAAATTATCATTAGTCTTCAACAATGATAAACTGATAAAATACAATAGACATCAAGTTTAACTGCAGTGGGATAAGCAATCCATTAGAAGAGTCAAGTAGAGCATAAAATCTACTATCTTCTATGATTTAAAAATGTTTTAATCAGTTTTATCGCTGAGACTCAACTTAATAAATAAACCACATCATCGAATCATCCCTGCACTACGGCCAAGGATATTCATTAAATCATCAATGGTCATAACTATACCGAATAATCCCTGGTCATAATCATACCAAAAATTGTCCATCAATGTACTACTGGCCACTGAGGACTTTTACCACATCATTCGTCACATTACGGTCATGATTATACCGAATAATCCCTGGTCATAATCATACCAAGTCCATCTATGCACGTAAGCCAAAGATAACTTTCAACATAATATAAACATGAGGATGATGAAAATTACATAATAATTCAATAAAACAAGTTCAAGAATTAATTTTAAAGATTAATCAGTTAATTTATCCTGAACTCCATAATGTCCAAATTGTCAACATGATACTTCTTTGTGGAGTAAAATTCAAGTATAATATTCATGCACCAAAAATAATTTGGACAGAAAAGAATTAATTTTTCATCGTGAATAGTACCCCGTGAATAGTACTTCAGGAATAGTACCTCGTGAATAGTACCCCAACATAAAAAGTACTCTAAATACCCGAGTGAATAAAATTTGGGTGAATAGTAACACGTGAATAGTATTCCAGCATTTAAAGTGCCCGGAATACCCGAGTGAATAATACTAGAGTGAATAGTAACCCGTGAATAGTAACTCGTAACAAAAAATACCAAATAAAATGATATTTCATGACGAGTACAAAAGAAATGATATCTCATATATGTATAATAGAATATACGAAACTGCAAATGGATTTTCATCCGCCATGCGGTAATCCACGTAAATAGATCATTTCCACAATTTAATAAAGAATGAATACGAAATGTGATTCACCATGTATGTGGTAATCCACATAGACAGGTTATTCCAACAGAATAATAAAGAATGGAATAACAGAAGGATTCATCATGCATGCGATAGATCGCATGCATGTGTTATTCCCAATGTAATAATAAATAATGGAACTGTGTCTTGCGTAAGCACGCACAAAATGTGATATTCTCACGTAATAATAAATAATGAAACCAGGTCCGACGTAAACACACAGACATGATATTTCGACAAAATAATAAATAATGGAAGCAGGTTTGGTGTAAACGCATGCATGTGATATATTCCGGCTGTAATAATAAAGAAATAATAATAGAAGAATTTCACCATGTATGCGGATTGATATACAAGTTATTCCAACATAATAATAAAGAATGGAATAACATAAGAATTTCACCATGTATGCGGTACTTTGCATATACAGGTTATTCCAACAGAATAATAAGAAATGGAATACAATAGCTCTCTTCATGAATACGAAAGAAATAATACCTCTTACCTTAGAATAAAGTTGGATACTTGAATAGAAATGTAGCTGACTTCTATTATTCTTTCTCTCTATAATTTCTCTCTATAATAATTGCTCTATATCTTTTGTGAATTGGTGAGAAATAAAGGAAGAATCAGCTTCTATTTATAGAAAATATAGTTTCGATAATTGCACGTTTTGGGGCTCAAAATATTACAGTCTAATACCTTCCTCTTTTCTATCATTTTTAATTTAGTCATGCAAGTATTATCAAACTTTGTACCACCTCCCCTAATAGTAAATAATGTGATTCAATAGTTCAATCATGTGAACCAATAGTTATAATCATGTGAAAATACGAATTATAGTATAGTACCTCCATCTATACCTCAATTTTTAACTTAGGCATGCAAGTATTATCAATCTTGCACCAACTCCCCTAATAGTAAGTGAATGTGACTCAATTGTACACACATATGAACAAATAGTTATATGAGCATGTGAATTAGTAGCAATTAATTGCTCATTTATCCGATAAATTACCTCGCTTTATCAATATAACCCCTGCACATCAATTATCATCTAATAGATGTCGATTTCAACTAACACCAATAATCCCAACACAATGGAACTATCAAATTCATCTTTAATCAACACGAACTTATTCATCATTAATATTATAACTCACAATATTTAACAACCGTGTGTCGCTCCGTGAGAAGAGGGGGCTTTCCGATAAGGATTTCTCCTTATCAAAAGCGCAATTAGGTGACCAAACCTCTCATCGACAGAACTTCTAGACATTGTAAATATTACAATTTAATAATATGAATAACTTTTGTCGTCTCAATTATTGATTTAATAATATATCATATAATGCGATATGATACCGTGACAATAATCAAATCAATAATACGAGAGATATGATGCAAAGAATTACTATAGCAATAATTGAGTATAATTGGGTGACTTCACGTAAGCATCAATAATCAATACCGTGGGTACTATGCAACCACGCCAGACATCGTATTTTTACTATCAGTAGTTCAACGCTTTTAATTGTAACACTTCCTACCGTTATTTTATAAAATGATAATTTTGTCTTTTTCTTACTACGACAATGCTTGTGCCGTCGTATGGATATTCCCCGACAAAAAGATTATTCCCCAACCAAACGAATATTATATAACAACTTGCATACTTTGCAAAATTTATAAATACTACCCACAACTATATCATTATATCAAATCCACACCATAATATTCAAAAAAATACTTCGAGATACTTAAATCTTTATTCATAAAATCTGGGGTCTCACAATCTGTAGGGGGTTGCCCCAAAATAGGTATACATCACCCATCTTGGGTCGCCAAATACATTGTACTAAATACAAATACAAACTTAATTATACAACATGAGCTGAGAGTTTTTACACCTAATATTGTCTTCTGCATAATATCCAAACTCAAATAGAGTCCTCATTACATTTATTGTCACACTATTTTATAGAATAGTGAGGACTACTATAACACCATCTCTGGACCATCACTCCGCTCCCCGACTAGTCCCTACCACGCTTCTCATTTCCTGAAGAAAACAATGAAAGCAAAAGGGTGAGCTCAACTAGCCCAGTAAGAAATATTATGACTAAGATAATGCAGAATAAATTATCATTAGTCTTCAACAGTGTTAAACTTATAAAATACAATAAACATCAAGTTTAATTGCAGCGGAACAAGCAATCCATTAGAAGAGTCAAGTAGAGCATGATATCTACTATCTTCTATGATTTAAAAAATTTTCATCAATTTTATCGATGAGACTTAGCTTAATAAATAAACCACATCATCGAATCATCCCTGCATTACGGGACAAGGATATTCATGTAATCATCAATGGTCATAATTAGACCGAATAATCCCTGATCATAATCATACCAACAACTGTCCATCAATGCACTACATGCCAATGAGGACTTTTACTACATCATTTGTAACATTACGGGTCACGATTATACCGAATAATCCATGGTCATAATCATACCAATCAACAGTCCAGCTATGCACGTAAGCCAAAGATGACTTTCATCACAATATAAGCATGAGGATGATGACGATGATATAAGCATTAATCAAATGAAATCAAGGATAAATTTTAATGACTTTAAATTTATCCAGAGTTTTTAAAATATCCAAATTGTCAACATAATACTGCTTTGTGGAGTAAAATTCAAAAATAATATTCATGTATCAAAAATAATTTGGACAGAAAAGAAATATATTTTTTGGGTGAATAGTACCCCGTTAATAGTACCCTGTCAATAGTACTTCGGGAATAGTATCTCGTGAATAGTATCCCGGCATAAAAAGTGCCCCAAATACCCGAGTGAATAATATTCTAGTGAATAGTAACTGGGTGAATAGTAACCCATGAATAGTAACTCGTGAATAGTACCCCGGCATGAAAAGTGCCCCGAATACCTGATTGAATAATATTTGAGTGAATAGTAACCCGGTGAATAGTAACCTATAAATAGTAACTTATGAATAGTATTCTGGTATGAAAAGATCAATAATTATCAAGAAAGCTAATAATAATATTTCCATGAAAAGATATTGGATGAAGCGCAAATATCAAGGATATTCTACAAATTTCACGGAGTATAGAAGCAATATTTTATCAGAATGGGTGTAGAATTGGGAATATGAAACGAAATAATATTACTCACATACTACAGATGTGACGCCCCCAAAATAGGTATACATCACCCATTCTGAGTTGCGAGATATCACACTATAAAAATCAATTACAAACTTCATTTATAATAATCATTGAATCGTCAGATAGAATACGACCATAGTTAAACCGTGAGTTTTAATACAAATGTATGTAACTCTAATGGCGCCTCGACCACAACCTTACAATGGTACTTTACATAAAAGTACAACCAAAAACCTGCTTTAGAAATTAAAATATTTGGGAAGTGCTCAAGAAAACCTTCGTATACATGGGAGGCCACGCGCTGCAGGTTATGATAGATATCATATGTCCATAGAATTATCCTTGGTCAACCTAATAGAACCCAAAGAAAAATGAGAAGATTACTATCATCTTCTTTCCAATGGTGAGTCTTCTCTTGACATATAACTATCTCCACTATCTCCAAGTGAAAATTATATTTCAAATAAACTCCAAGATCATATAGGTAGTGCTCATAGATATACTCAATAAGTGGATGTGCATAACCCTGTCTTATGATAACACGAGGTTGTATGTCATTAGACATCTTGTATGATAGTGGCAAAACACCCTTCCAAAGTTGGGTTCACCTCACTCTATTCGGTTCACCAAAATTAAATATCAAATGACGTATACAATACGACACACTTATCTAAAGTTCTCAATAAAATTATCTCCATACTATTTAGGGAGAACCTGTGATGCCCCCAAAATAGGTATACATCACCCATATTGAGTGCCAAATACATGGTATAGAATACAAATACAATCTTAAATATACAACAAGAGCTGTGAGTTTTAATACAAATATTGTCTTCTAGACAATATCCACTCTCAGAATAAGTCCTCATTACAATTATTATCACACTATTTCATAGCATAGTGAGGACTACTAATGCTATCATCTGGACCATCACTCCGTTCCCCAACTAGTCCCTGCTACGTTCTCATTTCCTGAAGAGAACAGTGAAAGAAAGGGTGAGCTCAACTAGCCTAGTAAGAAATATTATGACTAAGATAATGCAGATAAATTATCATTAGCCTTCAAAGAATGTTAAACCGATAAAATACAATAAACAACAAGTTTAATCAACGAATGAATAAGCAATCCATTAAAAGAGTCAAGTAGAGAATAAAATCTACTATCTTTTATGATTTAAAAATGTTTTTCAGCACTTTTATCGCTGAGACTCAGCTTAATAAATAATCCACATCATCCCTGCACTACGGCCAAGGATATTCATTAGTATCACGACCATAAATTATCCATGCACTATGGGCCAAGGATATTTGTGTATTCATCAATGGTCATGATCATGCTAACAATTGTCCATCAATGCACTATGGGCCAATGAGGACTTTTACCACATCATTTGTAACATTACGGTCATGATTATACCGAATAATCCTTGGTCATAATCATACCAAGTCCATCTATGCACTACAGGCCACAGATGACTTTCAATAAAATATAAACATGAGGATGATGATAATGATATAAGAATTCAATAAAACAAGTTCAAGAATTAATTTATCCAGGAACTAATAACGTCTAAATTGTCAACATGATACTTCTTTGTAGAGTAAAATTCAAGAATGTTCAGAAGAATATTTCCATGAAAAGATACTGGATGAAGCACAAATATCAAGGATATTCCACTAATTTCATGGAGTATAGAAGTCAAAACTTTAACCAGCTGAGTATAATAAAGAATGGAATAACAAAAGAAATCACCAAGCATGTGATAGACCACATAGGTAGGTTATTCCAATAGAATAATAAATAATGGAACTGTGTCCCACAGAAAACGCACAGTATGTGATATTCAATGTAATAATAAAGACTTTTAACCAGGTGTCCCATGTAAAAGGCATGCACAGGATATTCCAATGTAATAATAAAGAATGGAATAATGTAAGAATTTCACCAAGTATAGGGTAGCTTAGCGTGTCATGATACGTGTTATTCCAATGTAATAATAAATAATGGAATAATGTAAGAATTTCACCAAGTATAAGGTAGCTCACAGATACAAAGTTATTCCAATGTAATAATAAAGAATAGAATAATGTAAGTTCTCTTCATGAATACAAAAGAAATAAAATAATACCCTTACCTTATAAAGAAGAAACTGGATATAGATGTAGTGAAGTAGCAGAATACTCTTCTTCTTTCTCTCTATAATTTCTCTCTCTAGAGTTTCAGTGAATTCGTAAGAAATAATGAAGGAATGAGCTTCTATTTATAGGAGAATGGATTGAATAGTAACTAATTCATGAACGATTCAGATTAATTTACTTTTAAACGGACGGTTCATACTAATTCACTATTAAAACTTAAAGCAACGGTCCATACTGATTCACTATTAAAACTTTAAAACAGCGATCCATATTGATTTACTATTATAAATTCAACCAACGGTCTGAAAAATTAGCACATCTCCTCATGGAATAATATTGTACCCAAAAATAATTTGGACCGAAAAGAAATATATTGTTCAGGTGAATAGTACTCCGTGAATAGTAACTCGTGAATAGTAACTCATGAATAGTAACTCGTGAATAATAACTCGTGAATAGTAACCTGTGAATAGTACTCTGACACAAAAAGTGTCCCGAATACCCGATTGAACAATATAACCTCCAGACATCAATTATCATCGAAATAGATGTCGATTTCTACTAACACAAATAATCCCAACATAATGAAACTATCAAATTCATCTTTAATCAACACAAACTTATTCATCATTAATATTATAACTCACAATATTTAACAACCAAAGTTGTTCCCGGTGAAAGAAGGGCCTTCCAATAAGGATTTCTCCTATCATGCCGCAATTAGGTGACCAAACCTCTCCTTGACAGAACTTCTAGACATTGTAAATATTGCAATTTAATAATATGAATAACATTGTCGTCTCAATTATTGATTTAATAATATAACATATAATGCAAATGATACTGTGACAATAATCGAATCAATAATATGAGAGATATGATGCAGCAATAATTGAGTATAACTGAGTGACTTCTCACGTAAGCATCAATAATCAATATCGTGTGCTACTATGTAACCACGTGTATTACTGTACTTTTACTACCGGATAGTTCAACAGTTTTAATAGTAACACCTCCGCCGTTATTTTTATAAAATATTTTAATCATTTTCTCAATCCGACAATAATTCCGTAGTGGGGTCCACCAATGATTATGTCGTTCTACGAATATTCCCTGCTAAAACAAATATTCCCCGGCCAATCGAATATTATATAACAACTTGCATACTTTGCAAAATTTATAAATATTACCCACAACTATAACATTATATCAAATTCATTCCATAATATTCAAAAATAATATTCATAGAAAAAATCATCTTTATTCATAAAATTTGGGGTCTTACAGAACCTCCACAGCTATAGACCACCGTTCTATTCTCCTATTATCCTCGCTCGACTCGGCAACACTCTTATTACCTGAAAGGAATTGTGAAGCAAAAGGGTGAGCACAACTACCCAGTAAAGAATATCATAACGAAAGATAATTAAATTATCAATAGCTTTCGTCAATAATAAATAAGAGATTTAGAACATATGGTAGATGATAAAACTTTTCAACCATAGTTGCAGCGGAACGAGCAATCCATTAAAAGAGTCAAATAAACCATCAGGTCTATTATCTTCTCCATGTTAAAAGTCCACCAATAATGTTTTATCCCCATAACATCAATCAACAATTCTTGTCCACAATCATATGAATAACTCATAATCATAATTGTGATTCTGAATTCCTTTTCGCACCTAGGACGAAGATAATTTTCATCATCTATCTTCACCTTATAAAGAAGAGTACTCCGACGGGTAGGGCGGGGATATACTTGAAGAAACTTGCACTACGCTCAAAGCTTTCTTAAACTCTAAAGAAAATACGCTCAAGATTATAGAAGAAGAATTCTCTCTACAGTTTCTCTCTCTAGAGTTTCAGTAAATTTGTAAGAAATAATAAAGGAATGAGCTTCTATTTATAGGAGAATAGACTAAATAGTAACTAATTCCTGAACGGTCCAGATTGATTTACTTTTAAACGGACGGTCCAGATTGGTTTACTATAAAATATTCTAATAAAACAAAATCTTTTAAATAAAATAAAATATATTCTATTTATAATCTAATAAAACGAATAACTTTATAAAAGTATTCAGTTTTATATAAAAAGATTTTACTATGCAAATACTATGCAAGCACTATGCAAATACTATGTATAATAAAATATAATATATTCTAATTATTGTCTAATAAAATAAATAACTTTATAAAAGTATTATGTTTTATATAAAAAGATTTTCTATTTTATTACATTAATAATACTAATAAAATAAAACTTCATCATCATTATTATAATTCACACTATTAATCGACCAGGTCATTCCCAGGAAAGAGGGGGCTTTCCAATAAGGATTTCTCCCTATTGGCGCACAATTAGGTGACCAAACCTCTCCTTGGCAGAACTTCTAGACATCGTTAATATTGCAAATAATAATATTAATAACTTTGTTATCTCAATTATTGATTTAATAATATATAAAATATCGACAATAATTGAATCAAACTGAGTGACTTCTCACGTAAGCATTAATAATCAATACAGTGTGCTATTATGCAACCAAGCGTATTTTACCACAGATTATTTTATAACAACTTGCTTACTTTGAAAAAATTTCAAATGTCATCCTTAACTTCAAACTTTTATCAATTTAACTATTCACCAAAATAGAAAAATTGAATACTTTTATTTCATAAAATTCGAGGTCTCACAACAGAGTATCAAATTCATCTTTAATCAACACGAACATATTCATCATTAATATTATAACTCACAATATTTAACAACCAGATCATTCCCAGGAAAGAGGGGGCTTTCCGATAAGGATTTCTCCCTATTAGAGAGCAATTAGGTGACCAAACCTCTCCTCGACAGAACTTTCTAGACATCGTCAATATTGCAAATAATAATATGAATAACTTTGTCATCTCAATTATTGATTTAATAATATAAAATATTGATACTGTGACAATAATTGAATCAATAATATGAGAGATATTATGCAATAATTACTATAGCAATAATTGAGTATAACTGAGTAACTTCTTACGTAAGCATCAATAATCAATACCGCGTGCTTTACGCAACCACGCCAGACATCTTGTTTTTTACCACCGGGTAGTTCAACAGTTTAACGGTAAAACTTTCACCGTTATTTTTATAAAAAAGATAATTCTGTCATTTTCTAACTACGACAATACTTCCGTTGTGGGGTCCACCAATGATTGTGCCCTTGTACGAATATTCCCTGTTAAAACGAATATTCCCCGACCAATCGAATATTATATAATCACTTGCTTACTTTGTAAAATTTGTAAATATTACCCACAATTATAACATTATATCAAATCCACACCATAATATTCAAAAATATATTTCGAGAAAAATTAATCTTTATTCATAAAAGTTGGGGTCTTACAGGGTTGAATATATATTTTAAATTCTTTTCATTTCAAAATACTTGTTAGTTTTGATAAAGATTTAATCACAGTGGAATTGAGATTTGCTTGTTTTCCTTTTAAGATATAACGAGTTAAGCAGTTATGGCAGTTATAGCAGTTATGGAAAGAATATAAGAGACACAATGATTTTAAGTGGTTCAGAGCATTCAAAGCTCCTAGTCCACTCTTCTACTCCTCGAGTAGGAAATCAACTAAGGATATCTTTACAATATTTGAATCTCACAGATTCCTTCAAGACCAGCAGCCTTGGAACTTCTTAGTTCACTATTGAACTCTTCAAGTCCAGTAGACTTGGTACTTCTCAGTTCACTTAGAACTCTTCAAGTCCTTCTGACTTGGAACTTCTTACTTCACTTGATAGTAGTTGAGTTCTTGAATGGTGCTACTCAGTTGTTGTTTAGACTTAAGTTCGAAAGAACTAAGTAGCTGAGCAAGCTTTCTTTTCAGATCGTAGAGTTGAGTGTTGAATGTTCTTCAACATTTTTGTTCTTTGCTTACTTGGTTCTTACATCATCTTTCCTTTAGCATATAAGGTGTCTTTGAAATGCATCCGTTGGAAGATGTCCGTTGAAGTATTAATTGTAATTGACATTTCTAAGCACTGATGGTGACTTTCTGGAAATCTTTTGTCCAGCCGTCTGGCCCACTGACACTGCAGACTGCTATCTCACCTAACACCTGAAAAGGTATTTTCTGCTGACCCATAGTACTTTCCTTAGCTTCTTTAATAAGTTTCTTTGTTGTATAATAAGGATGACTATTGTGTCATTGGGACTCCCGATACTCTCAACGTCTATAATCCATTCCACATGTGTTGACCTTTATTATTAAAAAGAATGGACACTGTTCGATGCTTCTGATGCAGACAGATGATCCCCTACGATCTTGATCTTGGTGTCTTGCCACCTTGGAGCTTGATCTGGTACTGAAGGATGAGGACACTATGATTTTTCTTAAGTTCTGATACTCTACGATCTTTACTTGCTTGACTTGCAGACTTTACGATTTTGAGAGTACTCTACGATTCTTGAGTTTGACTCGGCAGGCGTTTGGACCACTCTACGATTACAGGAGAGGCCCTCCAAAGCAGACAAACTACGATTGTCGATACTCTACGATTCTTCCTTTGCTTCTGCAATCTTTTGATCAGCTCAACACACTACGATTCTGTTAATGCATATCTATTATATTTCAAGATATAGATCAACCTAACAGCTTTGATCTTTTCTTCTATACATTCCTTTACAAATTGATAAACATTAAAGCTCAGATCAACCTAACAAGTTTGATCTACACTAAGTCCTTGTACATGTGTTCTGTAGACACTCGAAATTTTCTTTTCCTGTTAATAACTATGCAGGAGGGCAAAAGCGTCTTTTTCACACTCCAGATGTAACCCTGGAGGACTACAACATCATTTCTCGACCCCGGAATTAACCCCGGGAGGTCAAGCCAACCTCAGAGATAACCCTGAGTACATTCAGAGTCAACAACATGACCATCTCAGAGATAACCCTGGGAAAAACCCATTACAACTGTGCGAAAATCGGAGATAACCCCGGGAGGGGTAAAATGGTCATTTTGCTAACTCAACTTCACTTCAAATCAAATACACTCATGTCAACTCAAATTGATTCAAAATTGGTCCAATAAGACTCATATCTTAACTTCGGAGCAAAAACTACGTGAAACACCTCACCGGATTACCTGACGGGAACCCGAGAATGCTATTTCGGTCATGGACCCATCTTCCTGGAATCAAAAAGGGCAAATCCCATGTCATTGCATAACTCTCAACAAAAGCAGTCCGAAGAGGGTCTTGTACACCTCGTTCGGATGCTCGGATTGAAGTTCTGCAAGTTCGAGCAGACATTACATTGCACGAGTGCACGATTTTTCAGACGACAGGACTCATGAGGCTTGATGCACCACGACCACCCGCAGTGTATCGAGGTCGCCACAGTACACCTATGGCCATCAGTTCTATATATATGAGGCTTGGTCTGGCCATATTTGTAAGAAAAAAGGCGAGGAAGCCCTGTCCAATTTGCTTTATACACACCCCATATTGAGTGCTTGCTCTTTTTAAACACCTGTTAGCCCACATACAGTTATAAATTTACCTGTGGGAGCTGAGTGTTTGTCCATATAGAGTCATAGAAGTCTACTTTGGCAACCCACTGTAAGCCTTCTTACATTCTATAAAGCTTTTTTCTCATATTATCACACACTGTTGTACACGTTGAGAGTCGTGTGAGTGTTTTTTGCCTTTATTTCTATTCTGTGGTTTTCATTTCGTCTCAGATATATATATACTTATATATATATATATATATGTATATATTTTTATACTTAACTAACATTATCGAAGTTATGCCTCGATTGAGCCTGCACTTTGGCTTGGAGCGCTTTATCGCTTATATATATATAAAACTGCTGTCGACTCTCTCACTGATGAGCCTGAATTTGCCCAGGTGCGTTTAATTGCTTTTATATATATATATATATATATATATATATATATATATATATATATATATATATAAATCTGTGGTCATACTATCTAATGAGCCCGGATTTTACATCCGTATGCGTTTAATTACTTATATATATATATATATATATATATATATTGTTGTCATTTGGATATCCGAATAGCCCGGGATTTTACATCTGCATTTACTACTCTTATATATATATATATATATATATATATATATATATATATATATATATATATGTGTGTGTGTGTGTGTGTATATTTACATTTTGTCCCCGCTCGAGTTCACTTCGTGGCAATTGATAGCTTTTACGCCTTTATTTACATTTCATCTGCTGGAGTTTACTTCATGGCAATTGATCGCTTTTACAACTTTATTTACATTCTCGTCCCACCTGAGTTTACTTGTCCGTGGTGGTTGATCATATTATATATATATATATATATATACCGCTTTTATATATTTATATTTCCGATCCCCATGGAGTTGCTTCGTGGTGGTTGATCATGTCTATATATATATATATATATATAGCTTTTATATATATATATCGCTATCGCTTTTCTATATACAAATTGCAAGATTACGTGATTAGAATCATGTGATCACATAGGAATCATGTGATCACGATGATTTTTTTTCAAATTTTCACATTATTTTACAATCTAGATTTCTTCGATGGTCATGATGGAGTTTTTCCGCGAGATGCTTGTCTCAAAAATAAAAGCAAACAAGTAACATTTATTAATAAAATGGAAGTATCAAAGGCCTCAATTACTATCGAATTTCCCTTGACAAAAACCATCATTGTATATCTCGCCCAATTTTTCTATAAATTCAAACTTTCAAATAATTGAGGTACAACACTACTTCCAAATAATTACACATTGATCCACACACACACACACACACATTCATATAACAATTTCTTTGAAAAGTGGCGGTCACCGTGGTAACACGGATGTCTGGGTGCCTAACACCTTCCCTCCGCATAATCAAGCCCCCGGACCCAAAATGAATCTCGGTTTCACAGACCTGTTTAGCAGTGTCAAATCACTGGGTCAATGTGCAAACCTTTTCTTCATTCACATTGGTGCAACCAAATAAATACACCAACCGGCGACTCTTAAAGTCAAATCGTCGACATTATACATGCTTCTGACCTTTTTCACTTGTTTTTTCAAACAAATCTCACATTAACATGAGAACACCAAAGAACAAGTAACTAAAAAGGACACTCAAAAAAATCCCGACGTCGACAGTGGCGACTCATTGGGGACTCCAAAGAAGAGGGCTTAAGCCGCTATTACAAGCTTTTCAAAATTGTTATATGCTTGTGTGTGAATGTTGCATTTACATTTATGATGAATGTGTACGAATGCATCTTAATTACTGCACTGCTAAATATCTATATGTGATATTAGTGCTTCGCACATGTCATCATTTTGCATAAACGGTGAGACATGTTGTATGTGAATGTATGTTGTGTGGTCCTTCCACCAGGAGGCTATCCTATCGGTGTTTGATTACTGAACTCGTGGGAAGAATAATTCCCCGGGGCTCAGGAAAGGCACCACTCAGATTCACTCCAGTTGAACGACCGGATTAACTTCCCGTCAAGTAGATTGCGATGATCTGGGAACCTTCATGCCGAAAAGCCGCGAGAGTAACCTAAGATAGGTCAGCCTCTGATAAACCAAATGCGAAGGGAAGTCTCTTCATACTTTCCCACTTAAATTACTTGTAATTTCAATTACTTGTCAATCTCAATGTAATGGACAATATGAAGAATATGTGAATGCATATTAAGGCTTGACATGCTATCAAATAACACCCATTTTGCAGGATAATATTCCAAAAATGGACATGTTATGATAGCATGTAAAATTTTTATACATTTCCCTAAGACTAAACTACATAAGTTTTTGTAGGGAAGCAATTGATCCTATTTCCCATTCAAAGTCCACAAGGGCATTAAGTCCACAGTTAGACATGGATAAAATTGTCCAACCTGATCCTACTCCTATCTCTCACGAGGAGTTCGAAAGATTAAGCTATCAAATGACAGAGTTGGTTGTTATGCTCAATGAACTACACCAATCTATTCAGGGTCCACAAATACCCATCCATACATAATCCTCTACACATGGAGGAATCCAGGGCCAAACAATGCCTACTCAACAGAGTCATCCATACCAGGGGGCAGTCAGGGTATTGGCAAAAAGATGGAAACCCAGATACCTAAACCTCATTCCAATAAAGAAATCACAAATCTCAGGGATGATCGAGAAACTAGGGATCTAAGAAAGAAAGTCCAACAAATGGAGGAGACAATCCGGTCAATCAAAGGGACTGGAAATTATGGGACTGTCACCTACTCAGATCTCTGCATATTCCTAGGGGCTCGGTATCCTACCAAATTCAAAGTCCCAGAGTTTGAAAAGTACAATGGGGCAGGCGATCCCTATACGCATCTAAAAGTGTACATTGGCGAACTTGGGTCTTATGCTGAAGATGAAAGCCTCAAAATGCAACTTTTTCAAAAGAGTCTCACCGGAGAGGCTAAAGCCTGGTATGCCCGACTTGACAATGCCAAAATCCATAATTGGGAAGAATTGGCCCACGCCTTTCTAAATCAGTACAGTTTTTAGTCACAAATGGTGTCGGATCGATACCAAGTGACTAAAGTCAAAAAGCAAAGTACTGAATCTTTCCAAGAATATGCCCAAAGGTGGAGACATCTCGCAACGCAAGTTATTCCATCAATGACGGAAACTGAGATGGTAATGACGTTTATTGATATCAAAGAGGCTCCGTACTACTAGAGGATCCTAGCAGGCATAGGAAAGCCATTCTTGGAAATGATCAAACAAGGCAAAATGGAAGAGATGGGCCTGAAGGCCGGCAAGATTAAAGACTTCACTGCCTTGGAAGCAGTTGCCATGCATATACAGACTGGCAAGTATGCGAGCGATCCCAAGGGGGTACCCGATAAAGACATTGAAGATGTATCCTTTGTTGTACAGGGGCAATCTAGTAGACCAACCTACAGTCCCCCCATTTGGAAAAAGCGAGACAATCTACCATTTCAACAACAGGCAACATTTAACCAATTCCAGGACAGGAAAAGAAAATTTGAGAGAACGGAAAATCGGGTGTTCACTCCACTAGGTGATTCTCTTGAAAATGTGTTGGCGATATTGATGGATCATAAGCAAATTACCTAACTGGCTCCACCTCTGGAACTAGGGAGCAAAAGATACAATCCAAGCCAGAGATGTGCTTACCACTCAGGATCTCCAAGACACGATACACAAGATTGTTGGTCCTTAAAGCATAAAATTCAAAATCTGATCGAAAGTGGCAGTATTGTTGTCCAACAACCTGACCAACAAATGTCAACACCAACCTTCCGTTGCAGTATGATACAGAAGAAATAAACATGATAGGGTCAGGAAGCGCTGAAATATATCCAATTCGTAAGTGCATACGAAGGATAGAAGACTTACCCCAAAAGCACAGAGCAGATGTCCTAAAATGGGAAAACTCGGAGGAGGGTATGATAGTAATGTAAAAGTTAGAGATAATCCATAACCAAGTGAATCTGCTAGCTAAGCTGATAGTGCGCCAACATCAGGATACGAGGCATTTCTTCACTCAACTATCAGAAGGCCAAGAAAAGGGGGATGATAAAATTGCTAGCAAACCTCGCCAACAAAAAAATCGCTTGGGGGAATGCGAACTCTCAAAGAAGAAAGATCAAACAACCTCCACAAGAGTACGAAAATTCACCCTTCTAAGCAAATCCAATGAAGAAATGCTACACTTTCTGATAAGCGAAGGAAGGATTACCGAAGTTGTCAGCTCCTCAGAATCCCAAGATAAAGAGCTATGATTCCACCAAGATATGTCTCTACCATTCTAACTCACTTGGACATACGACTGAGGAATGCTGGGCTTTGCGACATAAAATCCAGGATTTCGTTGAAAATGGAGAGCTGGAGATAGAAATTCCCATTACCAAAAAAGGCGAAAAGGTAATAAAAAGCTTAAGATATCCACTCGAGATAGGTAGTTCAAATTAGGTGAAGGCTATGAGCGATAATCCTGGAAGAACACAAGATGGAGCGATTCTAATGCAGGAGATGATAGAAGAGATAAGGGAATTCCCGAAGGATATTCTTCCGCCAACATCAAACATCTTCTGGTCCAAAGATATCAACCACGTTCCTGATTTTATCACCTTGGATGATGCGGAGGAAATACTGATCCTTTCCAAGGAAGAAAAAGCAAAAAAGGAAAATTCCTTATAAGAAATGCGACGATAGTTCGAGGAAGATTTTATGGTCGAATCCTCTCAAGCCCAGGAAAAGCGTGAAGGAACAGATGAGGGAAAAAGTGGTGAGGTTATCGGGGAAACCACCCCAACAAAGAATCAAGAGTTCATACTTTTTTGCGATGGGTCCAGCTCAAGCATCCCCGAGGAATGTACTGAACCAGGAAGCGATCAAGTTATGACAATAAGTGAAGACATTCAAAACCAAGAAGTAACCTCTATCATCATGAGCCCTCAAGGCAACACAACCACTCGACGACTCGACTATCGTGCCTCAACTAGCCAAAAGATGTAGATCCAGGGATAAAGTTACGAGTTCCAAAGATGTTGGGACGGTATCATTACTTTTCAGAATATGCTTTTTATTTTCCATGCATGTATAGAAAAAAAAAGAAAAAAAAAAAAAAAAAAAAAAAAAAAAAAAAAAAAAAAAAAAAAAAAAAGAAAAAAGAATCAAAAATCAAAAAAATCAAAAATCAAATCATTCAGGTTTCAGCTCATCAAGCATGAACAACGAAAGACCTGATCTCCCCTCTTCAATGGGAGTACGTAAGCAGCCATTTATGGTGCGGTCAAACCAAACAAAAACCCAAAAAACCCAAACCAAACACTTCTCAAACCAAACACTTCCCAAACCAAACACTTCTCAAACAAACACTTCTCAAACAAACGTTTCTTAAACAAACACTTGTCAAACCGTTTATCTTATCAAGTTGGAACTACGCATACCTAATCTCCCACACTCGCAGGAGTACGTAGGAAACCACCAGTGGTGCGGTCTGACCCTCAATAAAAATGTCCAAATCCAAACGTCGATCCCAAGAACGACCCTCCAAGTCAGCGACCTATGTGGAGAAGACCCAACAACACTGCAATGTCATTCCATCTAATCTGGCACAAATCCTAGAAGGGAAGAAACAGCGATATGCTAAGACAACCAGCATCGATGACCTTTAAAGATTCGACACCCTTAATCACGAGTCTTCATCAAATCAGAAGAAAATCAAGACCGGTTGTAATAACAAGTCAGGAATAATGATTGAAGGCATCAAAACCCAAGTTCTATACTTGTTCACCATCCGCATGTAAGAAAAGTCTCTCATGATCTCAAAGATCTTATCACCCCATCTGTCAAAGCGACTATCCTGCATAACAAGCAAGGTCAGGGTAATTTCAAAATCGACGACAACCCGATATCATGACCACTACAACAAGACTTGGGCAATCTTGGAAAAATGACAACTCAACACCGGGGCATTTATCAAACATCCTAAAGAGGAAAATGCCCAAGTCAACACCATCAAGATAGTCCATCATCATCAAAGCTTCCTCACATCACCATTAGCAATTTGATATTACTCACTCATGACTTCATCAACAAAGAGAGTTTCTCGTATGAATCCTCGACATCAAGATGCTAAAATGGACTGGGGCATTTTTGATTCCAGAAAGCGAAGGATTTTAAGGCGGGATCAGGCCTCTCATCAAAAGAAGGAAAACTCCTGAAAGAAATCATGGCGACATTAGCGTTCCCCTACGAAAGAAGGGGAAAATTCTCAAAAAGTTCTTAACTCAAGGCCAATGACAAAAGGTCTGGCGAATGAAATCTACACCGACAAATGTGTTAATTTGCGTCAAATCCTCATAAATTGAGGCCTCTACACTGAAGTTCAAAAGTTCGACAGCAAAAAAGCAAGCTGCACCCTCCAGGGATATCAACGACATTTAGGTCATCAGTTCAGCCAGGTTGTGAATCAAATATTCAAGGAAATGGGGCACCATCACCCAACAGCGCAAGGAAACTACAAAATCACCTCAAAAAGGGTGAGGCGCTACATTAACGTACATCTCTATCCAGCATAACATTAGGCAGTGTCTGGCGAAGCAAACCTTTAAATATTACTTCAGCAAAGGTATCTGAGGATCCGATATTCAAAACCATTATCTTCAAATCAGTGCAACATCAAGACAGTTCAGCGATGAAAGTTTTGAATACCACTGTTTGAGTGGGAACCGAAACAATTGGACAATGTCAATGTATTCAACTACGTTACAAACTACCAGCGTATACATCGAAAAGGTCTGGTGATTTCAGAATGTCATCCCCATCAGAGATATGGAAAACATCTCAACTTATCTTCATCAAATAAGCGTCAACGATTAAATGCCAAACCATTGGAGTCAACACCAGCATAGGCATCAGCAATGATCGATAAAGGTAAAGCAATTTGCAAAAACATATTAAACATGCATCATAACATTCATTACATTACTATTTGCAATTTGCGATCTATGATATGCGAAATGCGATGTGCGATTTGTGAAGTGTGATTGGCCAAATGAGAAAAGCGAAATGCGAAGTGCAAAATGCGATGTGCGATTTGCGAACTGCGATTTGCGAAAACATTTTAACATTCATCATAACATTCATTACATTGCAATTTACATCATTAAGAATACCTTGTTATATTTTAAGTGTCTACTAATCTTTATCATGTCCATTCCATTGTATTGCATGAACATGATAAAGAGGGGCATCTGTAGACACTTGAAATTTTCTTTTCCTATTACTAACTATGCAGGAGGGCAAAAGCATCTTTTTCACACTCCAAAGGTAACCCTGGAGGACTACAACATCATTTCCCGACCCCGGAATTAACCCCGGGAGGTCAAGCCAACCTCAGAGATAACCCTGAGTACATTCAGAGTCAACAGCATGACCATCTCAGAGATAACCCTGGGAAAAACCCGCTACAACTGTGCGAAAACCAGAGATAACCCCGGGAGGGGTAAAATGGTCATTTTGCCAACTCAACTTCACTTTAAATCAAATACACTCATGTCAACTCAAATTAATTCAAAATTGGTCCCACAAAACTCATATCTTAACTTCGGAGCAAAAACTACGTGAAACACCTCACCGGATTGCCTGATGGGAACTTAGGAATGATATTTCGGTCATGGACCCATCTTCCTGGAATCAAAAAGGGCAAATCCCATGTCATTGCATAATGCTCAACAAAAGCAGTCCGAAGAGGTTCTTGTACACCTCATTCGGATGCTCAGATTGAAGTTCTACAAGTTTGAGCGGACATTATATTGCACGAGTGCACGTACTTCGAGACGACGTGACCTGCGAGGCCCCGATGCACCACGACCAGCCGCAGGTGTATCAGAGGTTGCCGCAGGTACACCTGCGGCCATCAGTTCTATATATATGAGGCTTGGGCTGGCCATATTTATAAGGAAAAAGGCGAGGAAGCCCTGTCCAATTTGCTTTATACACACCCCATATTGAGTGCTTGCTCTTTTTAAACACCTGTTAGCCCACATACAGTTATAAATTTACTCATGGAGCCGAGTGTTTTGTCCATATAGAGTCATAGAAGTCTACTTTGGCGTTTTTCAACCGTAAGCCTTCTTACATTCTATAAAGCTTTCTTCTCATATTATCACACACCGCTGTACACGCTGAGAGTCGTGGTGAGTGTGTTTTGCATTTCTATATCCATGGTTTTCATTTCTGCCTCAGATATATATACTTATATATATATATATATATATATATATATATATATATTATATACATTATCTAACATTATCGAGTTATGAGCCTTGCTTTTTATATATATATATATATTATATATATATAATATATATATATCCTGGAGCTTATATATATATATATATATATATATATATATATATATATATATATAATTGTTGTCGATACTATATCCGATGAGCCTGATTTTGATCCAGTGCGTTTAATTGCTTTTATATATATATATATATATATATATATATATATATATATATATTACATTTTATCTTGCTCGGAGTTCACATTCACTGCGCGTTTATATATATTTTTTTACATCTTTATTTACATTTTGTCCCGCCTGAGTTTACTTCGTGGCGCTTGATCTCTTTATGCCTTTTTATTTACATTCCATCCCACCGGTTTACTTCATGGTTGTTGATCATGTTCATATATATATATATATATATATATATATATATATATATATATATATATATATATATTACCGCTTTTATATATTTACATTTCCGATCCCCATGGAGTCGCTTCGTGGTGGTTGATCATGTCGTATATATATATTTATAGCTTTTATATATATAAATCGCCATCGCTTTCTATACAAATTGCAGATCATGTGAGCCTAGGATTCATGTGATCATGATTCACCATCAATCTAGATTCCGCTCCTATGATGGACTTTTTTTTAAATGTAAAGCACTTGTACATTATTTTACAAAGGTCTCAATTTCCTTGGATGGTTGTCATGCCCATGAGGAGTTCAAAGATCACAGATATTATTTTATCGAGAATACTTCGCATCTCGAAAATAAAAGCAAACAAGCCAACATTTAATAATAAAATGAAAGTATGAAAAGGTCTCAATTCCTATTCAGCACAGGGTTTGAAAAACCTCTTTTACAAAACGTCATTGCTATATCGTGGTTAAAACTGAATTTTTCTATAAATTCAAACCATTTGTATATAGGTGCGAACGAGGCCTTGCACTACTTTCAAATAATTGCACATTGATCCATACATACACGCAAATACACACATTCATATAACAATTTCTTTGAAGAGTGGCAGTCATCGTGGTAACACGGATGTCGGGGGGTGCCTAACACCTTCCCTCCGCATAATCAAGCCCCCGGACCCAAAATAAATCTCGGTTTCACAGACTCTTCTAGCAGTGTCAAATCACTGGGTTAATGTGCAAACCTTTTTTGGTTGCGTTGATGCAACCAGTTAAATACACCAACTGGCGACTCTTAAAGTCAAATCGTCGACATTATACTTGTCAGACCTTTTTCACTTGTTTTTTCAAACAAATCTCACATTAACATGAGAACACCAAAGAACAAGTAATGAAAAGGGACACTCAAAAATCCCGACGTCGACATGTTCCTTGAAGGACTTTACATATAATCATGAATATTTACTTTCAACATCAAATTTTAAATATGCAATATTCCAGCAGTATCTAAATACTCACAAAAATACGCTCGATATTATAAAGAAAGAAAACTTCTTATTCTGGTGTGATTTTTAATTCTAACTAAGCACCCTATTTATAGAAAAATGCCAAAACACCAAAGCACACTAAAATTTAATAAAATAATATTTTATTAAAAGTTTCACGGACACCACTTGGACCAAGTTCAGCACACCACAAATGGGGCCCAACAAATTCAGCATTTTTCCATAAAATACAAAAGTGGGGCCCACTCATGTTTTAATTAAAAACATTTACTTCCAAAACTTTAATAATTCATAATAAACAGCCCTTTTATCAAAAACATACAAATTTTATGTCCATTCCATATAAAATTTAATTCTCTACCACTTTGTAGAAGAAAATTTTCAAAATTCCAAACGAAAAATGACCGAAATCCACATCCAGATTATTTTTAACACCTCCATTCCAACAAAATACTGATAAAACACCTCAGCATTAATTTCTTCATTTATATTAACATAAAATAAATATTTCCTTATCATATGAATTAATAATTAATTATTCATAAATAATATTACAGAATCATAATAATGACAACCAGATTGTTCACAAGAAAGAGGGGGCTTTCTAATAAGGATTTCTCCTTACTAGCGCGCAATTAGGTAATTAAACCCCTTTCCTAGACAGAACTTTCTTAGACATTTCCAGTAATGCTATCTAATAATATTAATCAAATAATATGAATTATGTATCTGACAATGGGAAATAATGTGTAGTGACAATTATTGAAACAATAATAATATAAAATATCAACGTAGCAATTATTGAATCAATAAAATAAAATATTGAACAGTAAATACTATAATAATTATTGAGTAGCGCCTTCTTACGTAAGAACCAATAATCCAAAAATACTGTGAAATACCGTGTGCTACTGTGCAACTACGCATATTACTTTACTTTACCCACCAGGTATTCCAACAGTTTCAACGGTAACAACTATGTCGTTATTTATAAAAACTCATACTTGTCATTTTTTTTCATCCGACAGTTATTCTGTTATGGGGCCCACAAATAGTTCGCCGTCATACGAATATTCCACGACAGCAAGCATATTCCACGACCAAACGAATATTCCCCAACAACAATGAATATTTTATAACCACTTGCTTATTTTGAAAAAAAATTTATATATATCACCCTTAACTTTAAACTTTTATCAATTTAACTATTTACTAATAGAAAAATTGAATACTTTTTATTCCTAAAATTCAGGGTATTACACTAAGTGCATGAGCGACATCCGGTCTAGTATATATCATACCGTACATGATAGATCCTATTGCTAAAGCGTAAGGAATCATACTCATACGATCTCTTTCCTCAGATGTATTTGGGGTCTGTTTTTTAGAGAGATGTATTCTATGGCTCATCGGCATGAGACCTCTTTTGGAATGTTCCATGCTAAACCTCTTTAGCATCGAGTCAATTTACGTTCTTTGGGATAAGCCAAGCACCCTTTTAGATCTATCTTTATAGATTTTTATCCCCAAAATATAAGATGCTTCTCCCAAGTCCTTCATGGAGAAATGTTTAGATAACCAGATTTTAATCAATTGTAGCATAGGAATATCATTCCCTATCGGTAATATATCATCAACATATAATACAAGGAATAAAATAGTGCTCCCACTAACCTTCTTTGTAAGACCCTAATCAATCCCCGTTCCAGACGATTTAATTTTGAGGGAGTATGCCAATATCACTCCCACTCTCGCGGTCACAGCACAGAAGAATGTTGGGCACTCTGCCACCTCATTCAAAATTTAAATGACAGCGGTGTCCTGCAAATGGCAGACGATGACACTTTGCTACTCGAAAGTGGGAACACATGTCCTATAAAATGGAAGGACGACGTAGCAGTTATATCCGCTGAGGATGATTTGGCTGTCAGCCCACTCATAATACAAGCAATTCAACTCAAAGGAGCTGACAATCCTTTGAAAGTGGCTGCACCAAAGCCAATTAACTTACCATGCAGACCACAGTATACTGTTGTCAGCCTACACAAAGTCCCATGGAATTATGGGCAGGCTAAAGGATCTACTTCACAAACTACTATTGTAGTGTCGAAGGAGAATCCACTGTATCTTCCCCATCGGGTGATGAAGCCCGCCATCAAATCAAATGGGAAAGTTCCCATGGAGAAGATTAAAGAATTTCTCCGTACCATGGGCCATAACGAAGCCAAAGTGGTTTTAAGCTTGAAAGAAGATCCACAGCAAATTTCCATATTGGACTTGGTTTTCGCTTCCGAAAATCACAGGAAGGTATTGCTAAGGGTCTTGGAAGAAGCCCATTTACCGAAATCAGTGGATGTGGAAAAATTCCAACATCTGGTTGATCACATTTTCAACAACAATGTGATATCTTTCACTGATGACGACATACCCACTGAAGGGATCGGTCATTGCAAGCCATTGCATATAGTGGTTTTGTCCTCTGGATACATGGTTGGAGGAGTCTTGATAGATGGAGGCTCATCTCTTAACATTTGTCCATATGCTACCTTGGAGAAGATGAATATCAACCCCAAGAGGATCAAAAGCAGTCATATGATTATCAAAGCTTTTGATGGATCCCGATGAAACGTCGTTGGAGTTAGAAGTGATCATTCGGTTATAACCGAACCGAATAAGCTATTCGGTTATAACCGAAAACCGAATTAATGACAATTTTACTATCCGAAATAATACCCAAAATTTGAAAATAACCAAATTACCGAATACCGAATTACCGAATTGTAATTTTAGTAATTCGGGTAAAAATCGAATCAGCATCAATACACACGAGTACCAACCACCTCTGTTTTATAGCCCAAAAAATTACTCAAACCCATAATTGAATCTTCTTCTTCAAAGCATAAAACACAAAACCGCCCAGCTAAAACAAACAATCCCAACTAAAACAGCAGCTAAAACACAAACAAACCCTAAAAAACCCAAGTGAAAAACCCAAAAACAGCCAGCTAAAACACAAACAAATCCAAAAAAACCCAAGTGAAAAACCCTAAAACAGCCGCTAAAACACAAACAATCGAAGCTAATAACAACGAAAATGGAGTCTGCTTCAGTGTTGGTGAACTGAAGAGGGACAGTTTCTTCGCCGACAAGAGAGGCAGAGGAAGAGGAGTCTGCTTCAGTGTTGGTGGGTTTAGGTACGGCAGGGCTATTGGCCTCGGAATTAACAATGAAAATGGAGGATTTGCGAGTGGGTTTTGCTCGGAGCGGGAGGGGAGAGAAATTGGGGGGTCTGCAAGTAGAAAATAAGGGTGGAATTGGGTGGAATCAGATAATAAGTTATAAGGGTGGAATTGGGTGGAATCACTAATCAGATAATAATAATAGTATAAAATTATTTTTTTTAAATATTAATATTTGGTTATTCGGGTACCCGAATTATCTATTTTTTAAAACTAAAACCGAAACCGAATAATGAGCAATAAATTGGATATAACCGAAATAAGAAAAAAAAAACCAAAAAATCAAAATAATTCGGTTAAAAAAGTTCAGTTCGGTTCGATAGTTCAGTTTTATCCGTTTTTTGCTCACTCCTAGTTGGAGTAATTGAATTACCAATGGAGATTGGTCCACATATGTTCAGTGTATCCTTTCATGTGCTCAAAATAGCCACAGGATATAACCTGTTGTTGGGAAGACCATGGATTTATATGGCTAGAGCCGTCCCTTCCACCCTTCATCAGCAACTCAAGTACATTATCAATAATAGCCTAGTCACTGTTAATGTTGAACCATAATATCTGGAACAAAGTGACATGCCACTAATCAGATTCAATTCAGAAGTTGAGCCGGTCAGTTTCCATGCCCTGGAGGTGAGCAACACTCATTACCTTCCCATTGGGGCACCACCTCTTACAACCAATATTTCTGCCAAGGTTATGTCAGCCACTCAAGAAATGATGTCGTTGGGTTATCAACCTGGACAAGGGTTGGGCAAAGAGCATCAGGGTATTAAGAACCCAATTCAAGTGCCCAGTCAGACAGGAACAGCTGGATTAGGCTATTCTGCTAGCTCCAGTCATAGGAATCCTCATAAGTATAAACAGATTCCTTCAACTTTTGCCACACGGCGATTTTCTCCACCTGCAACTCCTGAGCTGATACAGTCTCCGGTAAAGGTGCCAACCCATATTATGGTTATGCTATTTCCCAAACCGATACTAGTTAAAGCAAAAGAGGTCCTGATTCATGATCTCGAAGTGGAAGAGAGGGAACAAAAATGAAAATAAGACATCGCCCTGATGATGTCAGGCATACGCATCATTGTTCGTGATGAGCATACAAACAGATACACCCCAGACGATGATTGCCAAGATATCATGGTCATCATTAGGGAAAAGGAGGACGATGATAGCCCCTCCATCACTGAAGTCCATCAGGACTTTACCCTCGACAATTAGAACAACACTCCATGCATTGGTCGACAAGGGTAAAACGAGCAGAAATTCCATCTGCCCTGTAGATAACTTTAACTGCTTACTTTTTTATACAATGATAGCGCTTATTTTTATCAAGATATGCTAACACTTTGTATGATTAAATAGTTTCATATATTAAGTGAAAGCATATTTTGTTTCAGGACTCTGAATTTAGATATGCATGTACTTGCTGATGAGGTGCCTTTTCTCCACAAGGACTGTAACTTTGATGAAAAGTTGGACTCAGACTTGATGGAAATACAAGAGGACATTGAGATACCTCAGGAGATTAAGGAATGGGTCAAAGACAAACCTAAACCTAATCTTGATCAAACCACCTCTTTCAATCTCAAAACCTTAGAAAACCCTAAGCTAATCCAGATTAGTTCAGACCTCACTCCAAACCAAAGGAATGACATGGTTGCGCTACTAACCCAATTCTAGGATGTGTTTGCATGGTCTCATGAAGACATGGTGGGTTTATCTACTGACATTGTCCTTCATCACCTTCCCATTAAAGAGGTATTCAAGCCAGTCAGGCAAAAGCTCAGGCGATTGAAACCTGAGTGGAGTTTAAAGGTTAAAGAAGAAGTTGTGAAACAATTTCAAGCAGGCATCATCATGGTGTCTACATACCCTGAATGGCTATCAAACATAGTTCCCGTGCCTAAACCAGGAGGAAAGGTGCGAGTTTGCGTGGATTACCGGGATCTGAACAAAGCTTGCCTTAAGGATAGCTTTCCCGTGCTATTTATCCACATTCTCATTAACAATACTGCTCAATACGACATGTACTCCTTTGTGGATTGCTTCACGGGGTATCATCAGATTATGGTTGCTGAGGAGGATCATGAGAAAACTGCTTTCATCACGCCTTGGGAACCTTTTGTTATAGACGGTTGTCATTTGGCCTCATCAATGCTGGAGCAACCTATCAACGAGCTACGATGGCTCTTTTCCATGACTTAATGCATAAAGAGATAGAGATCTACGTGGATGACATCATTGTCAAGTTCCAAAGGGAGGAAAACCACTTAAACCATCTCAGAAATATTTTCAACAGGTTGCATAAGTATAACTTGAAGTTGAATCCAGCCAAGTGCGCCTCTGGTGTTAAATCAGGTAAGTTGCTAGGTTTCCTAGTCAGTCACAAATGGATTAAGCTGGATCCCACCAAAATCCAGGCCATCAAGGAAATGCCCGTTCCTCAGACAGAGAAGGAAATACAGGGATTTTGGGAAGAATCAACTTCATTAGCAGGTTTATTTCTCAACTCACAGCAACCTGTGAGCCCATCTTCAAGCTGTTAAGGAAGAACTCCTCCATGAAATGGAATGATGAGTGTCAGAAAGCCTTCCTTACAATCAAAGAGCAGTTGGTTAGTGCTCTTGTTTTGGTACCTCCCACGGATGATGTTCCCATGTTCATGTACCTGTCCATTAATGACAATGTTATGGGTTGCATGCTGGGACAAAAAGACGATAAAGGCCAAGAGTGAGCTATCTATTACCTTAGCAAAAAGATTCAGTAGCAGTGAACACAAGTACACTCTGATTGAGAAGACTTGTTATGCTTTAGCATGGGCTTCCATGAGGTTACAGCATTACCTCCATGGTCACACAACCCATCTCATATCCCGCGTGGATTTTCTCAAATATGTGTTCAGTAAGCCCATACTGAATTGTCGGCTGTCCAGATGGCAGTTGATTCTGAAACAATTTGACATCGTCTACGTGACGCAAAAGTCCATTAAAGGACAAGGAATTGCGGATCAACTGGTCGTCGCACCCGCAGGGGATTACAAACCCTTAGAAACATACTTCCCCGATGAAGGGGCCATGGAAATTTAGCAACACCATCAGTATGATGCATGCCATACGTGGAAAATGTATTTTAATGGAGCTTTTAACACAGAAGGTTCTGGAGCTGGAGTAATTCTAGTATCCAGTACGGGGGAGCAGTATCCCATCGCTGTCAAATTGTAGTTTGTTAGCACCAACAACACAGCCGAGTATAAAGGCTGTATCATGGGACTCAAACTTGCCCAATCAATGGGTATCAGATGGTTAACTGTCTTTCAAAATTCTGAGTTGGTAATCAAACAAACCATGGGAATCTATCAAACCAAAGAGCTACATTTGCAGCCTTACCATTGGCAAGTTTTACAGATGGCTTCGGAGTTCGAAGAAGTACACTTCCTCCACATTCCTCAGAATAGGAATGATTTTGCGGATGCGCTAGCAACTTTAGCATCCTTGATCAATATACATGACAAGTAAAACATGTTGAGCATCCCATTTGCCCTACAAAAGGCTCCAACTTATGGGAATTATGTTGGAGAAGTATCAGATGAGCTACCTCCCATCCAACACCCTTGGTATCAATATATCAAGGAGTATCTGCGAGATGGATCTACACCCGCTGAGGCGAGCCCGATTGAAAAAAGGCAGATCCATCGAATAGCTATGAAATTTTACCTGAGCAGAGATGCAGGACTAGGACTCCTTAGATGTCTGGATAAAGACCAAGCTTAGAGGATCATGGATGAAATCCATGGTGGAGTATGTGTCCAACACATGAACGGAACCCTACTTATTAAGAAAATCCTCAGAACAGGGCATTACTGGCTTACGCTTAAAGCTGATTGTGATGATCACGTCAACAGGTGTTATCAATGCCAAATTCATGGGAATGTTATCCACGCCCCTCCAAGGGAACTCCATAATATGAGTTCTCCATGGCCCTTCTCAATGTGGGCAATGGACGTGATCGGGCCCATCGAGCCCAAAGCCAGTAATGGGCATCGGTTTATCTTAACCATGATTGACTACTTCACTAAATGGGTAGAAGCAGCCTCCTTCCCCAGGGTTATTAAAGAAGTCATCATTGCTTTCATCAGAAACAATGTCATTTGTTGATATGGACAACCAGAGGTAATTGTGTCAGACAATGCTAAGAACCTCAACAACAAAATGATGGAGGAGTTATGCAGTAAATTCCACATCAAACACCTTAACTCCATCATCTACCATCCAAAGATGAATTGTGCTGGTTAAGCGGCTAATAAAAACATCAAGAAGATCATGCAGAAGATGTTCACCAATCACAAAGGATGGCCTGACCTCTTGCCTCTGACTTTATTAGCCTACAGAACTTCAATGCGTACTTCCACTGGGGCAACCCCTTACTCATTAGCCTATGGGATGGAAGCAGTACTCCCCATATAGGTGGAAATGGAATCCCTCATAGTATTGATGAACGCTCAGCTGGATGAAGACCAATGGGTACAAGACATATATCACCAATTGTCTTTAATAGACAAAAGACGAATCGCGGCTATCTTCCATGGCCAGTTATATCAACAAAGGATCGCCAGATCCTACAACAAAAAAGTTTGGCTACGGCAGTTTAAACAACATAACTTGGTTTTGAAGAAGATCATTGACAACCAAGATCAATCTAAGGGAAAATTCAATCCAAATTGGGAAGGCTCGTTTGTTGTCAAGGAGGTATCAACAAGAGGAGCTCTCAGATTACAAGAATTGGACGACGATGAATTTCCCCCGCGATATAGCCTATACATGGGATTCAGACTTCTCTTCGGCTGCAAATCATCCTGAGGGGCGAACTATGTCGACCTGATCTCCCTGATACCCGGGAGTACGTAGGCAACCATATTCTATATGGCCCGGTCGTAATAAAAAAACAAAAACACTTCTACCCTTTCTCTACAAAAACAAAAACACTTCTACCCTTTCTCTACATAAACAAAAACATTCCTACACCCTTTTACATTCAGCATTGAACCTCTTACACCAGGTTTGAACTACGCAGACCTGATCTCCTCTTCAATAGGAGTACGTAGGCAGCCATTTATGGTTCGGTCTAACCCCCTACTGGAACACAAATACTTGTCACACGGTACTGGAATTAAATTTTAATCCACCACATTTCATCGGCTTCAGACCAAAAGGATGGAACTACCTGACCCCTCCTTACAAATAAGAGATCCAACGACCATCTAAGTTGTGGTTGTGCCTCAAAGAGCAATACCAATCCATAAGAGATGGAATTAACTGAGCTCCTCTTAAATAGGAGTATTGGTGACCATCTGTGGTGCGGTCAATCTCAGAGAGGAAAAGCGACACTCCTCTTCACATTCTCATACAGAAACCAGTCCCAAGACACCAAAGATGGTAGGGATACACACAGATCAATGATCCATTCTGAAAGATCCTGCGATGTCTTAATGTCCACACATCAAGGATGAGTTCAGAATATATCAAGCTCACAAGACCTGAAGAAACAGGCAAATATCAAGCAAGTATCAAGGCACAACGTATGCACGATACCTCTCCGAAGAAGAAGGTAACGCTGTAAGCTCCTGCCTAATGGTATCTACATGAGCTAGCAGATCCGAGGCTAACTGCATAGTGGCATGATGCTCATCAATGTATGCACTCATATCGGCAAGGATGCCAGTCGTAAGGGATCTCACTAAAGTACTGTCTGTGACGGCCACATCCCGGGAAGATAGGGCAGTATCCCGCTCTACAATCAATGCATCTCTAGCTGATCTGGCCTCGCCTCTCTAATAGAGTTGCATCTCTCCCATCAAGAGCTGTCAACATCAAGGCCCTAGCATGATCTCTCTAAAAAGTCATCAGATGTAGACTCTGCTCTAAATACTGTGCTGAATGTTGAATCCCAATAGCACTCGTAGTGGAAGAATCCATCACAACTGCTGGCAACCCAGTAGATAAATCCTCCTCGATGGGAATATAAGTCTCCTCCATAGGCTCCCCATCATCAGAATCAATCCCCTGCACTGTGGATACTGCCATAGTTAATGTCGTCTCTGTCTCCATCCATACGGAATACTCTACAGAATAACCCGGATGGCTAACAAAAAACTCAGCTAGCTCACACTTATCCCAACAGGCATACAACACGGATCTATCCTCTGCTAATAAGTGGCGAGAAGCTAAGCGCTGACTCAATGCCCCCTCAAAAGGATGGAAGTCCTGGAATTAGTCAAACTGACACATCACGGCCAATGGGTGGTAAGTAATCATGCCCCTCAAACCATCTAGAGGGAGATAATCCATGCCCGGAGCATAAGTGATGAAGCTGTTGGGTGAGCTGAGCCCTTTACACGACAATATATCAAATGGATCTCTGATCCCTGCCAGGAAAACAGACCAAGATGCAGGATCTATACACCCCACAGGCTGAAAGGAGTATAACATAAATATATCATGAGTGAAATAATACCCATGACGTCTGAAAGTGCTAATCGGTCTCAAGTGTGACATAAACCACACATACAACATGACCGAACTGCTTGTGAATACCCCTGCAGGGTAAGCGCTGCAATTTGTGGCTGACCTCAACGTCTCTACGATGATCATCGGTACAATAGTGTGACCCTCCCTGAGAGCTCTCAGTGCCATGATAATGCCAACATCTAGCTCATCCATGTATCATGGCGTATATACATACAACAATACGCATAGTAGCAGTACATCTATTATGGCTGAGTGCCAATGATCCTCCAACATGGTGAAGTCCCCGAAGTACCGTGCATAACTATCCTCAGAGCCAAATCTGTCCAACAGAAAATGTTGGGATACAACATGACCGGATGTGATCTCATCTTGCACAACTCTTCGCCTCAGCCCGAAGAGAGTCATAAACTGTCGGCTCATATCGCCGATGGCCATATGCGTGCAAGGTCTGTCCAATGGCAGCGCCATCAAACGTGCATACTCCTCTAGAGTAGGAGTCAACTCGTGGATGCCAAATCGGAAAACCTGTCTCTCCGGTATCCAATGCTCCAGCATACCCTCTATGAAGCCTGTAGGAACGTGAAACATAAGGAGAGTCATAGTATGCTGTAATAATTGATCTACAGTCACCCTGTCTGAAGGTGACATACTATCATACCACTATCTCAGACGAGATGCCACCAACACTAGTGGGGTATGATCAATGCGGCTAACTGTCGGGGAAGACATCTGTGTGGGTCGTATTATAAGACCATCCAGGGGTCAATGCTAAATATCTCTGGACATACATATATATGCATAACATAATACATGCATGATAAACAATAGATGGCAATATGATGTAGGGAATAATAGTACATACATTCCTAAGTACATCATCATCTAATACATCTTTGTACAGCTAAAAATACAGGGAACTAGGGCACAGACGCCTAGCAACTAATAAAAGACCAAATCAGGAATAAAAATGCTACGAGCGGAATAGCCTGAAACCCTGGTTTTCACGGGCCAAACTTTGGCTTTACATAACACTCATTGGTCTTCTCCCAAACACAGGGTACACTGTATCGATGATCTCAGATGTTGTAAATTACATTCGACAATACCTCGTGAAGGTTTGATGTCGTCAGTTCAGGGTCGTAGCCTTGACATGGTCCCCAACAGGGGTGTCACACATTTTCAACCATTGATGTAAATGTCAATGAAGGTCAAGCAGCCTTGACATGGTCCCCGGCGGGGGTGTCACACATTTTCAACCATTGATGCACACGTCAATGAAGGTCAAGCAGCCTTGACATTATCCTCAGTATGGATTTCATCCGTTGATACACATGTCAATAAAGGTCAGGCAAACCTGACAATACCAACTGTTGGCAGAAACTCCAACAGAATAGCGGAAGGACCTAGCGATACAAACCAGGGAAAAACATCCTCATCGGGGAGGACTGATGGTGGAATATGTTATACACATCCTCAACAGACAAAACCCATCCCCACAGAGTCTCTTGTACGTGAGAGATACATCTTTAGGATAATGTTTGTATCAAGGATTCAAGACTTTGGTGATAGCCCCAACGTCAATAATCCTAGAGATTCCTGGTAATTGTGGATCACGCGTCCAAAACAGTTCATCAGGCTGGTTATTTATTGCCATCCCCGGTAAAAGCAATAAGGAGCCGACAATCATCCCATCATGTTGGAGGATAATCCAACAAACCACATGCACTTGCATCATATTGTTATGCATTGCATCATAATCATCTTGTTATATTTCAAGTGTCTAGTATTCTTTATCCTATCCGTGCCATTGCATTGCATGAATATGATAAAGAGGGGCATCTGTAGACACTCAAAATTTTTCTGACTACCTGTTACTAACATTGCAGGAAGCGTGGAATCTTCTTTCAGAGATTACCCTGGAAGACAGCTCAGCTTAATCCCGAAAATGCCATCGAAAGTTCAATTTTAACCCCAAAAAACACACCGGGAGTATCCTTTCCCCATCTCGGAGATAACCCCGAGGATAGCAGTGTAAATACTGGAAATTCAGTCTTGGAGATAACCCCGAGATGTTCAGTCTCAGTCCTGGAAACAACACCGGGAAAGATAATGTCAACCTTGGAGATAACCCCAAGGAGTGCAGTTGCAGTTCCGGAGATAACCCCGGAAATGCTTGTTTCAAATGTATGTAGTCATCTTCAACCTCGGGACTCACACTGAGGCACTCAATTCACAAACCCGAAGATAACCCCGGGAGAACAGGCACACCTCAGAGACAACCCTGAGGGCATTCAACACTTGCAGCAGTCCAATCTCAGAGATAACCCTGAGCAACGTCTGTTTTATCTGCCAAAATCGGAGATAACCCTGGTAAAGGATAAAGTCATCAAATTTCCACCTCAACCCCACATGGTGTCGTCTCAACAAACAACAATCAACATACATTCTGCACAACAATGTCCCACAAGAACCAAGGAGTTGCAATCCCGAGTGACTACTACGCAAGGCAGCACACCGGATAGAATTTGAAGCTTGAAGAGATAGGACATAGTTCCATCTTCCTGACTTCGTACAACCTCTAATCCCATGTCATTGTGTAGCTCTCGACAACATCCGTCCAAAACAGGTCTTATACACCTCAATCGGATGCTCGGATTGAAGTTCTGAAAGTTCGAGCGGACATCACATTGTCTGCGTGCACGCGTGCCGAGACAATGAGGACTGCATGGAACCTGGGTCACCCCGAAAGCGACCAGCAGTACATCTCATGGTCGCCATTGTAGTACACTGTGGCTCCCAAAATATAAATATAGAGCTTGGGGTGGCCATATTCAAGAGAAAAAGGTGAGGAAGCCCTGTCAAATTTGCTCTGTACACACCCCATATTTAGTGTTTTCTCATTTTAAACACTTGTTAGCTCATATATAGCTATATTTTTACCGGCGGAAGCCGAGTGTTCATCCACTTAAAGTCATAGAAGTCTTCTTTGGCAGCCCACTGTAAGCCTTCTTACACATTATAAAGCCTTTCTTTTCATCTTTGCACACACTCTTCTTCACATTGAGAGTCGTATTATGTGTGTATGCCCGAACTTCGGTCCGTGGTTTTCATTTCTATCTGTATATATATGGACTAACATTATCGAGTTATGTCTCGATTGAGCCTGGACTCATGTCCAGAGCGTTAACTTACTTAAATATATATATACACTTTTATATATGAACTGTTGTCGGACTTTGTTCGATGAGCCTGGATTTTATATTCTATATGCGTTCTCGCTTTTATATATATATATATATATATATATATATATATATATATATATATATATATATATATAGCGACAAATCATTTGAAATGATAAACTGAAATGGATTGATATATATCCCGTATGCTTACCGCTTATATATATATATATATATTTCATCAGTTCGGAGTTTACTTCGTGGGCCTTTTCTTTGCTTATTTATATTTCGTTCCGCTTGGAGTTTACTTCGTGGTGGTTGATTGTTTCTACTGCTTTATTTACATTCCGTCCCGCCTGGAGTTTACTTCGTGGTGGTTGATCGCATTTACTGCTTTAATTATATTTTTGATCCCCCATAGAGGTGCTTCGTGGTGGTTGATCATGTCTCTTTATATATATTTACCGCTTTTATATATTTATATTTTCTGATCCCCCATGGAGGTGCTTCGTGGTGGTTGATCATGTTTGTATATATATATTTACAGCTTTTATATATATAACTGCTTATTGCTTTTCATATAAACCGCGACATCATATGAGTCTAGGAATCATGTGATCACAGATTCCGTCTACTGAATCAAGATTTGGTTCCCGTGATGGACATTTCAGCTGTAAGCAGCTTGTAAATTATTCAAGGTGTTTGAATTTCCTTAGATGGCTTTTATGCCCATGAGGAGTTCGACACTGCTATATATTATTTTCTCGAAGATGTTTCGCATCTCGAAAATAAAAGCAATCAAGCTGAACATTTAATAATAAAATAGAAGTATGAAAAGGTCTCAATTACTATTGAGCACAGGGTTTGAAAAATCTCTTTTACAAAATTTCATTGCAATATCATGTTTAAAACTGAACTTTTTATACAAATTTAAACCCTTTGTATATAGGTGCGAACGAGGCCTCGCACTACTTCCAAATAACAACATATTGATCCACGCACGCACACATTCCTATAACAGTTTCTTGAAAAGTGGCGGTCACCGTGGTAACACGGATGTCGGGGGTGCCTAACACCTTCCCTCCGCATAATCAAGCCCCCAAACCCAAATGAATCTTGGTTTCATAGACCCGTTTAGCAGTGTCACATCACTGGGACAATGTGCAAACCTTTTCTCGGTTGCATTGGTGCAACCAGTTAAAAATATTAACTGGCGACTCTTACAGTCAAATCGTCGACATATACATGTCGGACCTTTTTCACTTGTTTTTTCAAACAAATCTCACATAACATGAGAACACCAAAGAACAAGAACAAAAAAGGGACAAATAAAAATCCCGACGTCGACAGAACGTATCTGGAAAAGGGTTGGAAGTAAACAAGGCAAAGCTTGAAACAATAGAAAAGTTGCCACCGCCAAATTTAGTGAAGGGCATTCGCAGTTTCCTCATACATGTGTGATTCTACCGCCATTTCATTAAGGACTTCTCCAAGATCACGAAGCCATTATGCAATTTTTTGGAGAAGGGTGTACCTTTTAAATTTGACGAGGAGTGTTTGTTGTCTTTTGAACTGTTAAAGAAGAAATTAACAACACCTGTGATTGTGGCACCGGATTGGTCTATACCATTTGAATTGATGTGTGATGCTAGTGACTATGCAGTAGGGGCTATTTTGGGCTAATGCAAAGACAAGATATTTCATGCCATCTACTCTGCTAGGAAAACATTGACGGATACGCAGCTAAATTACACAACAACTGAGAATGAGCTACTTGCAGTGGTTTTTGCATTTAACAAATATCGTTCTTACTTTATTGGAATGAAAGTAGTGGTGTTTATGGACCATTCGGCAATTCGCTACTTAATTTCCAAGAAAGATGCAAGAACCCATATTGATAAGATGGATTTTACTTCTTCAGGAATTTGACTTAGAAATTCGGGACAGAAAGGGCATCGAAAATCAAGTGGCGGATCATTTGTCAAGTTTAGAAAACTCATATCAGGAAAAGGAAGGTAAAGTGTTGATTAATGAGTCTTTCCTAGACGAACAGTTATTTGCAGTTAGCTTCGAGACTCCTTGGTATGCAGATTTCGTCAATTACATAGTGAGTAATGTTTTCCCTTCGAATATGACAAGACAAAAATGGAAGAAATTTTTACATGATGTACGGCAATACATGTGGGATAAATCGTACTTATTCAAACAATGTGGTGATCAGATGATAAGAAGGTGCATCCCACAAGAAGAGATGTTCGATATTTTGCACCATTGTCATGGTTCACCTTACAGAGGTCATTATGGGGGAGAACATACGGCGGCCAAAGTTCATCAATCCGGATTATATTGGCCTACTTTTTTCAAAGACACTCACCAAATTGTACTACAATGTGACCGTTGTCAAAGAACTAGTAACATCTCCAAGCGTAATGAAATGCCCCTCAATACAATCTTGGAAGTAGAATTTTTTGATGTCTGGGTGATTGATTTCATGGACCCTTCCCCATGTCATTTAACAATGAGTACATTCTGGTTGCGGTAGACTATGTCTCAAAATGGGTTAAAGCATCCGCAATGCCCACCAACGATGCTAAGGTAGTCCTCAAGTTTCTTCAGAAAAATATGTTCACCAGTTCGGTACACCTCGGGCAATCATTAGTGACGAAGGTACTCATTTTTGCAATAAACACTTCTCAACATTGCTTGCAAAGTATGGAGTCACTCACAAAATAGCTATGGCTTACCATCCCCAAACTAGTGGTCAAGCCGAAGTATCGAATAGAGAGGTGAAGCATATTTTGGAAAAAATGGTAAACCCAAATAGGAAGGATTGATCAATCAAATTGGACGACGCATTGTGGGCGTACCGACCAACTTATAAAACACCGATTGGGATGTCACCATATCGATTGGTGTATGGATCGAAAGGCTTGCCATCTTCCCGTGGAGCTAGAACATAATGCATATTGGGCTATTCAGAAATTAAATTTTTACTTGCACGCAGCAGGCGAGAAAAGATTGTTACAACTCAATGAGATGGAAGAGTTTCGCAAAGTTTTACAAAGAGAAAATCAAACGGTGGCACCGTGCTACCCTACAATTCTATGTTGAAATTATTTCCGAGAAAACTCAAATCACGTTGGTCAGGTCCCTTCATAATCAAAGAAGTATTTTCATATGGCGTCGTTGAATTATTTGGTCGGAATTGAGATGAAACATTTAAAGTCAACGAATAGCGTTTAAAGCATTATTGCGGTGGTGACGTCGATTGCTAGAAATCCTCAATCACTCTTGCCAATTCGCCATAAAATTGGGAGTAGTCAGGCTAAAAGACTCTAAAACAATCCCTTTCTTTTGTTTTCGTTAGTTAAATTCAAGTTTTTAATTAGGTCGTATAGGAGTTACTTACGTTATTAGAGTGATTTGTTCTAGTAAAGCATCTCGAACTTTATCCATAATACTTTCTCTGAACCGTGTTATTGGTTATCATCACAGGTATGGAAGTTGAGAATTACATGGGAGAAATCACGCGTAAGATTATCAGTTGAAGTTAGAATGCAATTTGGGACCTAATCAAGTGAGAAGTTTGCAGTATAAGTGTAAAAGTCATGGATAGCAAAAAGTACAAGCCCCGACGACAACCCCTCTGTCCAAGGCCGCCCCAGCCTGCCCAGAACACGCCCCGGCGCCTAACTCTCTATCAATTACGGCCCCGGCGGGCTTTCAAGAACAAAAATGTGCCGCCCCGACAGTGTTGTCGAACTTCAGTTTTTAAAAAAATACTTTTTGGTAGCCGATTAAAACACTTCCTCTCTATTCGAACTCGACTGCTACTTGCCCTAATCACTGAGAAGCAACCCAGAAACCTCTCTCAGGCCCAAACCCATCAAATTTGGTCTTCCTAATTTGTCTCCTAATCGGATTTAAGGATTCTCATAGTGCAATTCAGGGGAGTGCTCATCTCGAGATTGGGATTCCACACTGATTTTTTATATTAGGTTAGTGGAGCATCATACGCACTTAAGCGCTAACTGAAGCCATCAGCACACATCATTTTCACATCAAGAAAGGTATCAAAATAGCAAGTAGGTATTCTATTTCCTATACAGTGCAGTGATTTGATTTTCTTTGTGAATACTCCTGGACTGTCATTTGGGTTATACCCTACGGTGTTGGGAAAATTAAATCATGTTGCTTTAAGTGCTGTTATACTCATTGATCACTGCTGCATACTACTCAAGGTTCCAAAATTGATTGTCAAAGAAGTTTGGGGGTGATTTGAATGATAACCCTCAAATTGTTTGATAAAAGGCTTCAAAGAATAGATTGGCATTGTAGGTATACATTGATTCTGTGTTTTAGCAATTGTGATGTGTGGTGAGGATTAATTGATGTATGTGGCTTGTAATTGGTGAATTGGGGTTCAATCAAGTTTGGGGGAAATCATTAGCCAGCAACGTCAGTTCATGCATCAGGAATTGGCACATAGGCCTCAAAAGAATTTGACACAAGGTGGTTAAGCACTAGCCCTCAAGTAAAATTCAGTGAAACAGTTTGGGGGGAATTGACTAAGTTATACAACCATGCCACCGAGAACGCAAAAAATATAGCGGGGTGAGGGTTCGTCCACACCCACTATGCAATTTGATAGACGCAAGTTCATAAGTGCAATCGTCGTTGACCGATTTGACTATTTGGTGAATAAGGCGCTTACCCCCGAGCGCGGATTGAGACCAGATGAATTTGATTGTGAGATGGGGCATCAGATCAACGAAAGAAGCTAGGATACTTTTACTGATCAGCCTAAACCGGTGGTGGTGGCTATGGTCAAGGAATTTTATGCTAATGCGAAGATAAGGCCCCATTCACAGCTTTCGTTAGGGGGAGATGGTGGCCTTCAGCACTGAAGCGATTAATGAGTACTATGACCTTCAAGCTCCTGCAGTGTGCCAGTACACAAGGTACAAAGATAGTGGGCCAAACTATGATCAGATTTTGGCAGAGATTTGCAGACCAGAAACGGTGTGGTTAAAAGGTAAGAAGGGGTACCTTGTTTCTAAGCAAGGATTTGAGTCTCTACGGAAAAATTTGGTATGCCTTCCTATGTGCCAAGCTTCTCCCTTTTTAGCATGTGAGCGAAATTATAAAAGAAAAAGTTCATTTATTGTATGCAATTCTCAAGGACTTTAACATCAATGTTGGGGCAATCATAAACTTTTCCATTCGACGCTGCTTACGAGGATCGATACCGGGAGGACTACCACATCCATCCCTTACTTGTGGATTATGCCACCGAGCAGGTGTCGGATGGAGCGTTGATGACCCAGTACAGTAGCTACTTCAACTGTTGGACCATAAATTGATTGCGCGATATTCAGTTTGGAAAGGAGGTAAGTCGCACCCAAGAGGACTTGGATTTCTATTTCCTTCAGCCTCTGACGATGATGAGGATGAAGCTGCGGATTCTGAGGATGATGAGAACTTTCAGGCTGATGAAGTCCATGAGGATGAGGAGGCTAATGCATCTACCACATCGCGCAAGACAAAGTTCATGTTTAGCACCTAATTTCGGAGTCTTCAGTAACATCTAGATGCACGCAACAAAGTAGAGGATAAATGACTGCAGAGGCTAACGGAGAGACAGGATCACATGTATGCCACTCAAAATAGTTTCAATCAGTTATTGGCCGAGATGTTTGCACGTTTAAATCCTAATGATGAGTCATTCCACTTTCCTGCTCCTCAGCCACTGCCAGTTTACCCACCCTCTGATTCTGATGTTGAGGTGGTTGAGCCTGACGACTAGCCCTTTAGAGAAGTCCTCTATCCTTAAATTCTTAAATTCTTTCACAATGAGGACATTGTCTATTGCAAGTTTGGGGGTGGTTTATGTGGTTGCATCTTTAGTTCAGGCATAGTAGTTGCATTTTTGTTTTCGTTTCATATAGGCTGCATTTTCCATATATATATATATATATATATATATATATATATATATATAATTGAAAATCACAAAAATATTTTAGTTTATCATATCTGTTGCATATAGTTAGTTCATATTGTATGATTCTGGCTTGTCAGTGATTATGAAGTTAACTTGGTCTATGATGAGATTGGGATTACATGGATATTGTTCAGTATCTACAACAAGGACATAGATGTAATTTCATAGCATGAAGTAAATTTGTGCATTTTTGAAACTGATAAAACCAGATAGCATAGCAAAATGACCATGTTAACTAACTTAGTTAAAATACTCACATAATTGACTTCTTGAGGGAAATTGAAGTGTTAATGAATGAACATCAGTGAACTAATGGTGAAGGCTATGATTATGCAAAGATCTAAGTTTGGGGGGAGATATGAGATCTTTATGCTAAAAAAAGAAAAAAAAAAGAAAAAGAAAAGAAAAATATGAATAAACATCGTGACTAGTTTAGTTATGTGGCCATTATTACTCGAGTTAGTACGCCCTCGGGGATGTCTTTACACACAGCGCCCTAAAGTCGTCTGGTTTGGGAGTCATTGGTCGAAAGCTCGCTAAATGGATAGCATTGAAAAGCCTAAGAGGGCTAGACATTGCACAGTCATGTGTAAAATAGAAATACGGGAAAAAGAACAAAATTCCCCCGTAATAATTGTCTAAAAAAAAGTAAAAAAAAAAAAAAGTAGAATTGAATCTCGTATTAACTCCTATCTTGGTAATTGCATAGTTCTGGCCAGAGCTTAGCCTGTTTACGAATTTTCTTAAGTTAAAACTATGTTTTTCCCGCTAAGAAGCATATTATATGATATATTTGAACTGCAGTCAGTTTCCATGGTTGTTGAGCGCACACACATTGCATTAGTGATAACAGACGTTGATTTATGGATTGATATGGATTGCTAACATGTTTTGGTTGAATTAATTGTTCATATCTATTGTGATTTCTCTGAGGCATGATTGTTATATTTCGTATTGTCTGACAGCTGGATTCGTAGGCATGTAGGTAGTTTGCATATGCATTTGTGTTTTGCTTGAGGACAAGCAAAGTCTCAAGTTTGAGAGTATTTGATGAGTGTGTTTTATACCTACGAATCAGGTACCGTTTGGGCTTGATTCTTTGCTACTTTGAGTAGTTTTAGTATCGTTTTACTTGTTTTCTGTGTTTGTGTTGCATGAATTGGACTGGAGAGCGAAATCAGAAAAAAGAGGACAAAATCTGCATATTCACTACCACAACACCCGCCGGGGCGGGCCTCTACAAGCATAAACAACCGATGGGGAGGGGGTCACCTTCTATCAGAGCTTTTGAACACCCGTCAGGGAGGGTCTTCCTTAGGCAAAAACACCCGTCGGGGCGGGGGTGCGCGACAGTTGCTAAAAGTTTTCAAAATTGAAAAGTACTCTGCAGATCCTTTGATGCTTGATTTTAGACGCGATTTTGGAGAGTATAACAAGCAGAACTAGAGGGGCAAAGAAGGATATTCATTCATTATCACAATCAACTGAACCCTAGCGTTTGATCGCGAACTGGAGAATTGAAGCAAGTAGGCTAGCACGAGAGATTTAAGATGAACGTGGAGAGGAGCAGCAGATTACTTCACAGTTTTTATCTTTTCTCTTCATCTTTAATCTTGTATTCAGAATGCTTTTCTATTTGTGGATTTTGGTTTCTTATTCAATCATGTTGAACTAATTTTCTTATTTAAGTTTACAATGGATCTTTTTGTGTAATGAAGGTTGACATACTTCCATATTAATTCATTAAAACTATTTCCATGGTTGTTTATTATGGTTTGTGCTTAATTAGTTAATTGTTTGATCAACAATTACATGATAATTTGTATGAAATTGAGAAACAGAATACAGGTTTGGATCTAATCAAAGTATCATGTGATTGTGATTTTTGCGTGTTATTGAGATTCATAATTTGTGCTTAGGATAGAGATATACATATGCATCCCATGTAATCAAATAAGAACTTGTGCTTAAACCTTCTTTAATTGTAATTCACATGGAGATATAGTGGATTTGTTAATTAGATTGTTCATCTTAATTCTACCAATTATGGATTTAAGTTGATATGGATATAATGCATTGATAGAGGTTATATGTACTTTCTATTCTTGATTAATTAACATCCAAGAAAAGTTAATTTGAGTTAATAGGAAGTGTGTCGATCCAAGTGAAAAATCAAGTGAAGTTGTAAGCTTAAATCTCCAATTCTTGATAAAATCGTGTGGTATTTAGTTAGTTTTATTTAATCAGTAGTTTTTCACAAACTTGATTATTTGTTTAATAAAATTGAGATAATATAAAACTGGTAGTTGTTGGAATAAATTTCAATTATTTTCTCTATGAAAACGATACTCTACTCATCGCTTTATTACTTGTTGACCACGTATAATTGTGTGTTGTGCTTAATTAGATTTTAACCAACAACTAATTTGTGGAGGTTTGGTGTTTTTAGAGATCTAAACACACTTAAAAACTTATTTGTCCAGAAATAACCAAATATATATTAATTTTGAGTTTAAAAATATCATAAATTATTTTCAAAATTGATTTTATATTTTGAAATTGAAGTAATATTAAATTCTATATACTACCCCAAAAGATGACAACACCCTATCAAAGCCAGAATTTCCAGCATTCAACTGGCAATTAAAGTTATCTCTATTCAAAAAATGGCACTCAAATTTGTTACTAGAGAGACTTAAAAACTAAAAACATAAAGATTTTTACCACTGTAAACATTCATCAGACATACCATCACACTCTTATCTCTATTATTGTTATCACATCAAAATAAAATAAAAATACAACCTCTCTCCATAAAACGAGGGAAAAAATAAAAAAATAAAAAATAAAAATCAGCAAGAGGAAGCAAAAAATAAAAAAAGGCCCATATCTTCATAGTCGTCTTCATTTTCGCCCCCACAACACAGTAAAGGAATGACATTTAAATGTCTACTTTGATACCCTCAAAGCAAGACGGATCAAAGGGTAGCACCTGACTCCACTAATTAATCAGTTAACCATAACCATATCCTCTCCCCCAGCCTGTGCGGCGACTTTTTCCAGTCTCTTCCATGTTAACTCACGCTGCTGCTCCAATTCAACGGCTCTGGATTCTCTTTCGGCATATGCCCCCCGGCATTCTTCAAATAGCTCAGCGTCCATCTCATGGAACATTCTTTTAACATTGGCAGTCAGTCCGTTGATTGCCTGGTTCCAATGACTTTGCACATTCTTCTCTAGTGCTTCAAAGATAATTGGCAAAATAACATGTCGGTTCTCGGAAATCAAACTCACAATATGCTCATTGTTCCACCAGAACAGTGCTCGTTCAGCAACCTACACATTTACAAATTCAAACTCCATGGGGGACAGAAAATGTAAATAACACCAACAGTAAAGGAAAGACATTCTATTATTACTATGAAAGGAAGACATTCTATTATTAGCTCCACAAAAGACTCCAATGATAAGTTCATTGTGAATACAGAAGCCATCATAGTAGCCATGAAATTCCCCATCATGCGTCCGAAATTTATACCTAGTCCTTCAAGGCTGAATAGGAATTCCAGAAAATCTTGCAAACTTTAACGAGAGAATGTTACAGAATTGAAAAATGGTGTATGCAACCATGATGAAGTAAAACAAGTAGCCTATCCATGCTTCCATTAGAATATTACTTTAACTCAGAGAAACACATACCTACCCTAACTGATGGACCTTCTCATACCATAACTGACCACGTACTGACCAACCCTCGTCAGAGGCTATAGTTTATACTGAGGATTAATGAATTACAAATCTCTCACTAAACCAACCAAACACAAACAAGAGGTCAAACTCTCTTAGGACATGCTAAGATCAATTCATCGGGGACACCTGCATTTTCCAATAGCTTTCTTTTGGAAGACATCTTTTTGTTTATAAAAACACAACTATTTATTACTATCATACTGGGGCCATAGAAACTTAACCTCAAATCCAGGATGATGAATTAATTCAAACAAAACATGCTACAAGGAGTATCACTGATAATGTCAATAAAAGAATACTCTTGTCCCAAAGTATCAAAAAGAAAAAAAGAATAAAAAAAAAGAAAGAAAAAAAGACAAGTTTAAGTAATAGAAACATCTTATGGTTAAAATTGCCCGAAACTTCAAGAAAAGTAATGTGTCCCATTACAGATGAAAGGGCTAATAAAGGTCACTGAAGATATGGGCATTACACTCTCTAATCTACATACAACCACCATAGGATAGAGATTTATAAGATACACAAGGCAAATTAACCTTATAGGACAACTTAGACTAGAAAGCATCATGACATATGATTAATGTAATGGTATCAATATCATTAAAATTAAGACCAAATCATAGGTCCCCTCTCCTAAACTATAGGCTTGAGATCAAAGTGGGCAAATGCAAAACAAGAGTGAAAGGATCACTTGTTAAGCCGAAAATTATTGTGTTTTCCTTGGCAAGAAGGGAGGTTAGAGCTGGGGGAAAGCTGCCCATTCCATATTTATCAGGACTCGGGACTAATAGCATGCAAATACCCAATAAAAGAAAGAAGAAGAAGAAAAAGAAGAAAAAAGACAATTAACAGAAATGACCACAAACTGCAAAAAAAGTAACATGTCCTGTTACAGTTGAAGGGTTTAATAACGGTAACTGAAGAAACAGGCTTTCCACTCTGTATCTACATACAACCATAGGAGAGAGATTTATGTATACATAAAGAAAATTAACATTATTGGACAACTTAGACTGGAACGCTTCATGGCATATGATTAATAGATTGATATCAACATCATAAATTAAAACCAAATCATATGGTCTTGTTCCTAAACTATAGGATCAAAGTGGGCAAAAATGCAAAAAAAAAAAAGGATCACTTGTTAAGCTGGAAATTATTGTACGTACTTTTCAGAAAGGGAGTTAAGGGCTGGGGAAAAGCTACCTTTATTTTTCAGACCTAAAGAACATGCAAATACAATACTATAAATTTTACTAATAGACAGAATTCTGTAACCTGTTACTAGGGTACCTGCACATTTCACACAATGAGTGGTTCTTACAACACATAGATTGCACATGACACAAACAGCGCAAGACTCTTTAAAACTTCATTTTTTTTATTCTTAAAAATCACTTGATTACAGCCATAACAATACCAAGTGAACTCTCAACACCTCACATAAATAACAGTGAGCTATTCTTTTTAAATATAAAAGAAGAAATTATATGAGTATGAAAAGAGAATCCAACTAAAAAGGACTAGAAGTCCTCCAGAAACTAGTCTTAAGCCCTTATCATTTTATCCCCTAGTCTTGGGCAAATGGAAAGATATATTCAAAGTTCCATGGCTATGCTACGGAATGAATGTAGTATTTTAACTGGGAAAACCATGGAAAAGATTATGCCAGCAGTATAAGTTTATAAAGAAAGAGAATACTAAACCCATTAGAAGTCCAGAGACTCTTCAAGTACCATTGCTCCAAATGATTTCAAATAAGATTAAATTTTGAATTGTGGATAAACCCTTCATCAGAGCAGCACAACTAAGGGCAGAGATCTCATTGAAGAGAGAAGTGTAACAAAAAGAAGAGAAACTTCTTCCTCTTCAGTTTTTTGGGGGTGGGATTAAAGAAAAGAAGAAGATTCCAGCACGTAATATTCAGACGCATCAAGAGATTCGCTGTTTTTATTTATTTTTCCACTTGTATTTCTTTGGAGGACTCCTTGATCTCCCTCAAAGCAGAAACAATACAACCTCATAAATAGGGTTATGGCAGCTAAATTCTCAAATATCACCATAAACTTATAGCAAAATCAGACTACAATTAATGAATTTCCATTGGGAAACTGACAATAGATATGTAGGGTTAAGGGACTTAGAGGAAAAAACCAATAATACTTGCACAAACCAGATCAATGTAAAATGAAATGATACATAGAATCCATCAATCATTGAGAGAATAACAGAGAGCCCATACAACATAGTAGCGGGTTTTTCTTACCCTGCCCCCAACCCTGTTGGGTTATAAAAAATCAATTCAACTGCTGCCCCTGTGGGAGATTAATATCACTGCCCACCCTTCACTCTTTCCCATTCAGCTCAGAAATGAAAGAAAATTATATATAACCGGTCCAAATTATTATGTAATAGGAGTTATATATATATATATATATATATATATATATATATATATATATATATATATATGTATGTATGTATGTTATGATGGACAAGTTGGTGCACAGCCCTTGAACGCTAAACCTAGCTTTTCACGGACTTTAACAATTTTAACTTTAATTTCAATTATGATATTTACGAATTCAAAATTGATATCAATTCATTTGATTTTACTACTGATCTCATTCTTTCAGTAAACAAATGAAACATGACGGTCTATCAGCCACAAATATTAGCATCCCACTAAAAATTCTTGAAAATGTGAAAGAAGAGCCTATAAAGAATTAAATGCCTGAAAGAGACAAGAATCTAATATAAGGGATGCCCAGCTAGAAGAAATATATCATAACAGTACCGAACATAGTCTCAAACCTGGAAATGCGAGCTATTGAGGCAGCGTGCAATCTGTCTGAAAAGAGGAACCATACAGCGTCGAAATTCAGCAGGTTGTGTTGCCTCCAAAATTTCTTCTAGTTCTCCAAGAAAGAGAACCTCTTTCCCACAGTTAGTGACTGGCCAGTATCTTAATAACCCTCTAATAACTGTATCTGACAACTTGAAATCTTTCTCAACAAACTGGGTGATGCAGTAAGACAATTGTTGATGATATGAAGAAATACATTTAGGCTTGTGGAGCGGAATAAGAGCTCGAACAAGGAACAACTTATGCTCCTCTTTCATTGGCACTGCAAACCCATTTATTATACTTCCAAGAATCTCCAACAACTCACCGATCCCACTATGCCTCTCTGTTTCAAATATAAACCGATAAAAAATATTATTTATTGCCTTTCTTAAAAACGTTTTTTGTGTTTGGTGGGCATCTTTAACATGTGTTAGGATGGCTGAATTCAGATTCATGGAAGCGTAGAAAGATGTGAAAAATAATTAATATTAATTTATTAAATTTTCTACTTTGGTGTTCTAAGAAATTTCCTATAAATAGAGAGCTTAGGTTAGAGTTGAAAATTACACCAGAAACCGAAGTTTTCTCTCTCTATATTATCGAGTGTATCTTTGTGAGTATTTTGATATCTTGAGTGTTGTTATATGGTGCAAGTTCGTTTCAGCGTTATTCCAGTCAGAAGTACTGCTCTTTTGAGGTAAGGGATAGTAAGGGATTTTTAAGGGTGATTATGTTTTTCAATTTTGTATTTTTTCAGACCTTCAAAAATTCTGGAAAAATTTGAAATGATATTTTGATCAGTTTTGTAGATTGTGTCCAAAAATGGTGATTTTTGGATGTATAGATTAGGAGTTATGGATTTTATGAGAAAAGACTATTTTAAAAGTAATTGCTTATAACTCCTTGTGATTAACTCCAAAATTGATGAAATTTTTATTGGGAGTACATCTATATAATATCAGTATACCGTATTAATTTCAGAATTTTTGGACAAAAGTACAATTTATGATAAATGTTTAAATATTCGGTGGTTTTGGCCATGTGAAAAATAGTAAATGAATTTTAAAAATTCTGAGAAAAATATATATTCAATATGGGACTATATTCTTCTAAATCCCAGAAAATAAATATTTTTGGAACTGATTTGGTATTTTTCATGAAAATATTCTAGTTATGAGTAAATGAATTAAATATGTTATGTGAAGTAAGAAAATTGGAAAATATGATTTATTGGCTTGAGAATCATATATGAGGTATATGCAGATTTTTTATGAGGGTTTTGGTTAATGATGATGAAATCTTATGAGTTTGGCATTTTTAGATGATTAAATGCATTAATTATTAAAGTGTAAATAATTGAATTAAATTATTTATAAGTTTAAGAAATGATTAAAATATTGTTGTAATATTAATAATATTAGATTATGAGATTTCTAAGTGATTTATAATATTTGGATTAAGGTATTTTAAATATGGATATGAATTTTATTATGAAACTTTATCTTTTCGTGTCGAGGTGACTAAGCACGTATACGGTACTATGTATACTATTCACGACAAATTGGTTTCTTCTCTGACCAAATTATCGTTGATTTATGAATCTTACTTTTGAAATAAAAACCATGTTTTGATTATATTGTTTTTATATAACATTCTTATAACCCTAATGATGATATTTCTCTTTGACTTGAGTGTAAAGATGGGTAGATTATTGGTATGATCGTGACTATAGGTTCTCTTTGGCCAGTAGTGCAAAATTTGAATTGTTGACTGGTATGATCATGACCATTAAATTTACAATTGAATATTTTTAGCTTAAGTGCAAAGGTGAATTGATCAACATGGTTATAATTATTGTTATATAACTTCTGAAATGATTATGTATTTCTTTGATATATGAATATCTTTAGCCTGTAGTGCAAAGATGAATATCTTTGGGCGTGTAGTGCAAAGATGACTGTTCTTTGTATATCTTTGGCTCGTGAGTAAAGATGACTTGTTGTTGAATATCTTTGGCGTATAGTGCAAAGATGAACTGTTGATGAATATCTTTGGTAGTGGTGCAAAGATGAATTTATTAGTATGATTATGAGCGAGGCTGTGATTTGGTATAACCATGATCTTTGATGTTTCGGTAAAAGGCAATGATGAAATTATTTTCGTCCTGGATAAGAAGAGGAATTTAGAACTACAATTATGATTATGAGTTATTCATATGATTGTGGACAAGAACTGTTGATTGATGTTACAGGGATAAAACATTGTAGTTGAATTTTTAACATGGAGAAGATAATAGACTTTATGGTCTATTTTACTCTTCTAATGGATTGCTCGTTCCGCTGTAACTATGGTTGAAAAGTTTTATCATCTACCATATGTTCTAAATCTCTGATTTATTACTAACGAAGGCTATTGATAATTTAATTATCTTTAGTCATGATATTCTTTACTGGGCTATTTGTGCTCACCCTTCTGCTTCACAATTCCTTTCAGGTAATAAGAGTGTAGCTGGGTCGAGCGGGGATAACAAGAGAATAGAACGGTGGTCTATAGTTGTTGAGGTTCTCCCTAAAGAGTATGGAAATGATTTTATTGAGGACTCTAGTGTGTTGTATTTTATACATCATTTAATAGTTATATTTGGTGAATCAAATAGGGTGAGGCGAACCCAACTTTGGAAGGGTGTTTTGCCACTATCATACAAAATACAAACTCGTGTTATCATAAGACAAGGTTGTGTACATTCACTTGCTGAGTATATCTACGAGCACTACCTATATGATCTTGGGGTTTATTTGAAATATAATTTTCACTTGGAGACAACGGAGATAATTATATGTCAAGAGAAGTCTCACCACTGGAAAGAACATGATAGTAATCTTCTCATTTTTCTTTGGGGTCTATTAGGTCAACCAAGGATAATTCTGTGGGCATATGATATCTATTATAACCTAGACGCATGGTCTCCCATATACGAAGGTTTCCTTGAGCACTTCCCAAGGATTTTAATTTCTAAAACAGTTATTGACTGTACTTTTATGTAATGTAACCATGTGAGGTGCTGTCCATAGTTGGGACATGAGTCACAGTTGGTATTAAAACTCACAGTATATGTATTGTAGTATTTTGCACGACAATTGTAATAATAAAGTTGTGGTCGTTTTCTGTACCATGTATTTGGCGACTCAGAATAGGTTGGATGGATTGAACCTATTTTGGGGGCGTCACAGTTACAACATCCATCAGATGTGTTTCCAAACCTTCCATGGTTGCCATACCTATCAGAAAGCGAAAAGTGACTCCATCCATTACGTACTAGAGAGTCTGTATCTTGATAATCAATACCAGGTTTTTGTGAAAACCCTTGAGCTACAAGTCGGGGTTTATATCTGACAATTTTATTTTTCTCATTTCGCTTTTGTACAAATACCCATTTGTTTCCAACCGGGATTACACCCAGCGGTGTTTGGACTACTGGTCCAAATACTTCTCTTTTCAATAGAGATTGTAGCTCAGTTTGAATAACATCTTTCCATTTTGGCCAATCTTTTGTTTTCCAACATTCTTCCACGTTTTGTGGTTCAGGATCCGTGTCAGGAATCAAAGTAATATCTGATGCTATAGAGAAAGCAAATATATCATCAATCATGACTTTGCTTCGATCCCATATTTTCTCATCATGTACATAATTTATTGAGATTTCTTGGTGTTCATCTCTTATCCCTTCACTGAGATTTTGAACCTCTTCTGGGGCTATTCCCACTCTTGGAATATGTGCTACTTCTGGAGCTGGTATTCCTTCTGGGATTCCCTTATTTGCTTTTGATTTTTGTGGTATAGTGTCTTTTGCACCAACTGGTCTTCCACGCTTCTGGTGTGGTTTAGATTCTTCTATTACCTTATTTGTCAATTCTCCAGGAATTGATTTTTCAATAGGTATTTCTATCTTTGATGGAGTATTCACTGCAGGTGTATGTGACTCTAGCATCATTAAATGCATCTGGCATTTGATTTGCAATATTTTGTAAATAAATAGTTCTTTGAACTTCAATTTCTCATTGTCCTGTACGAGGATCAAGTGGATTTAATTCTGATGCATTCCATGATATGTCAGAGGGGTTTTTATTTAAAACTTTCCCTCCTCTTAAAGGTGGAAATACAAATTCATCAAAATGACAATCTACATAACATGCAGTAAAAACATCTCCAGTTAAAGGCTCAAGATATCTGATAATAGAAGGAGAATCAAAACTAACATAAATACCTATTTTCGTTGGGCTCCCATTTTAGTTCTTTTGTGGAGGTGCAATTGGAACATATACTACACTTCCAAAAACTCGAAAGTGTGATATAATGGGTGTCTGTCCAAGAACTAACTGTAGAGGAGAAAATTTATGAAGAGCCGTTGGTCTTACTTGAATGATGGCTGCAGCATGAAGAATTGCATGACCCCAAACTGAGGAAGGTAAGTTAGCCCTTAACATTGATGGTCGTGCAATTAATTGAAGTCCTTTTATCAAAGATTCAGCTAAACTATTTTGTGTATGAATATGAGGAATAAAATGCTCAATGGAGATTCCAATAGTCATACAAAAATCATTAAAAGTCATTGATGAAAATTCAGTTGCGTTTTCAAGTTGAATTGACTTAATTGGATTATCCGAGAACTGAGCCTGTAACTTGATTATTTGAGTAAGAAGTTTTGAGGAGGTAAAATTTCGAGAAGAGAGAAGACAAACATGAGACCATCTAGTTGAAGCATCTATTAAAACCATGAAATATCGAAATGGGCCAGACAATGGGTGAATAGGTCCACAAATGTCTCCTTGAATCCTCTCTAGGAATTTTGGGGCATCTTTATAAACTTTTACTGATGATGGTCGAACAATTAATTTTCCACGTAGCACAAGGAAATTCACTACTAGGAAAAACCTTCTTATTTTTGAGAGGATAACCAATAGAATTTTCAATAATACGATGCATCATAGAAGTACCTGGATGACCGAGTCTTTTATGCTAAAGCATAAAGGATTTGGGATCTAGGATTTTTGGAATCATAACAGTATGAGATTCAATTGCTCTAATTTTCATAGTATATAATCCAGAAGAAATTGAATGGAGTTTTTCTAGGATATTCTTTTTCTAGAAATAGTAGAAGTGATGAGAAGATATTCATTAAAGATGGTCTGACACATGTAAAACCATAAATAAGAAAAGTTACATTTCATTTATATTTTATTCACGATAAACACATACCACTAATAATATTATGCATGCAGGGTGTTTAATTAAAACAAAAATTAAACGTTATCCCAAAAGATACTTTTAGAAGGTCCAGTAATATTAACAACCTTTTCCTCATTGTTGGTCATTGGTGGAACATCAACAATATCCAATTAATGATTAACAAAGTTTGTTTCTGCCTCCATTACTTTGTTCTTTTGAGACTCCTGGAATAAATTAACCAGATGCCTCGACGTCTGCATTTAGTGCTGCGACCAATGCCCATTCATCCCACACCTAAAACAAACATCTGGTTTGTTCTTTATCTGTGTTGCATTTTCTTTATTTTTACCCGACTTAGACACTTGCCACTTCTGGTTGCCTGAATTGTCGCGGTTCTGGATTTGTTGTTATGATGGCCTAGTTTATTCTTTCATCCCCAAGACTTCTTATTATATGACCATCTATTGTCATGTTTATTCTGCTGGAATGACGTGCTGTTAATATCCGACAATGGGGTAGCACCCGTTGGCCATAATTGATGGTTTTTCAACAATAATTCATTATTCTTTTCTGCAACAAGGAAGATAGACAATAAGTCACTGAACTTTGTGAACTTACTGTGTCTATAGTGTTGTGACAAAATCATGTTGGTGGGATGAAAAGTTGAGATCGTTTTCTCTAACATTTGGGTTTCAGAAGCTGGATCTCCACATAAAGCCAAAGTAGAGGTTATTCTATAAACATTGGAACTATACTCCGTAATTGATTTGTAATCTTGTAGCCTTAAATTAAGCCACTCAAATTTGGCATTAGGGAGAATAACCAATTTTTGGTGGTCAAATCTTTCCTTCAGTTGTGTCTATAAAGACAAAGGATCTTTGACTATTAAATACTTAGTCTTTAATCCTTCATCAATATGGTGACGAAGAAAAATTATGGCTTTTGCATTTTGTCTTTGAAGTTAACGTATTTCTGATTCAATGGTCTTTTCTAACTCATTTACACTAAGGTGCAATTCTGCATCAAGTGCCCAAGCCAAATAGTTGTCTCCAGATATTTTCAAAATAGAAAAATTTATTTTTGCCAAGTTTGCCATCTATTCTGGGTTAAAAAATAATTTTATTATTTATTAAAATAATAAATAATTGCATGTATGATATAGAGAAAATAAACTAAGTCACGACCTCAAGTGGTGATAAAATTTAAATTTAAATATTCTTATATTTACGTTATTAGCATATTATTTTAGTAAAAAGAATATGCAATCGTTAATGTATATATACAAGTATTATAGTTCACAAAAATATATATATACAAAAATGCAAATGAATCTTCACCCGGCATGCGGTAGTTCGCATAGACAGGTTATTCCAATAGAATAATAAAGAATGGAATAACTAAAAGAATTTCACCATGCATGCGGTAGTTCGCGTAGACAGGTTATTCCAACAGAATAATAAAGAATGGAATAATAGAAGAATTTCACTAGGTATGCGGTATTCCGCATACACAGGTTATTCGCATAATTTAATAAGTGGTAAAAAGGTTCCCACCAAGTCTTTGTAAGATTAACAAGGATAGATGGTACCATTGTAAATAACAAAATTTAATGGTAAAAAGGTTCCCACCAAGTCTTGTAAGATCAACAAGGATAAATGGCACCACTATAAATAACAGAATTTAATGGTGGATAATAAAACATAAATATAATTTGACAGTTAAAGAATACAATAGGCGGCAAAGCCAAGCCAATTGTAAGAATAAAATTATACTATTGGTGGCATAGCCAAACCGGTAGTATAATAATAAATTGCAAGAATTTAAAGGCAATTATAAGAATAAAATTATATTATTGGTGGCATAGCCAAACCGGTAATATAATAATAAATTGCAAGAATTTAATTTTACCGTCTCAGTTGGTTAGAGCCTCGTGTTGATAACGAGTTATAAAACTTTAGCAAAGTGTAGAAAGATATTCTTATAATTGTTGCATAAATTTAGAGAGAATAAGTAAGAGAAAAAGAGAGAGAAACCTTCAGAGAAGTTCTTATTAATTTTCTTAAGTATGATTGCCTTATATAGGCAATGAAGAGGTGTCACGAGAGGAGGAGAAGAAGTTCACGGGAGGAGGAAAGGAGAAGGGGGAGAGCACGGGGGAATAGAAGGAACTGAAGAAAGAGTTCCCTTATGAGGAGGGAATCACATGTTGCATTACAACATCTATCTATTATATATATATATATATATATATACTAAATCACAGTACATGAGACAATAATTTGACATATGTTCTTCTACAAATTCAACACATGTCCATCCTATTTAATGCTTCGCCCTTGACAAAAATACCATTGACAAACAACTTTTGACAAAAATACTCTTGACAAACAATTGAGGTTCCTAATTCCCCTGAATATGTAATCATACATTCAAATGTCATGCCCAAATTATGAATCACGACGAACAAAAAGTAGCGATTTGTTCAACAACAAAAAGGCGAAACAACATACAACTAGAGTAAGAAATCCCCTAATTCCCCCGAATCTGTAATTCATTCCGTGTTGGTTCTGGTTCTAGTTCTAATTCGTGAATCAAACCCTCATGAATCAAACCCTCGGAACCACGACGAGCAAAAAGTAGCGATTTGTGGCGAAACAGCAGACCTCTAGAGCAAAAGGTATCGATTTTATACTGATAAGTTAATTTAATTGATTAGTTGAATTTAATTAGTTGAAGATCTGTTGTTCGGATTAAGTACTGAATTTCAAGTAAGTTTTCATTTTGATCTAATTATCTTTCGTGTTTTGGTTTTGGCTGTAATCTTTTGCTTACTGATGAAATCTTATTGATTAATCAAGCAGTGGTAAATAGTTCATGTTTTAGTCCGATGAAGTAATCAGTAAGTTATGGAGAGGGGCAAATTTTTTACTGCTAATTTTATTGAATTAATTAGTTGAAGAGATGTTGTTCCTATTAAGTACCAATTTTCAAGTAAGTTTTCCTTTTGAAATTCATCTGTTTTGATCTAATTATGGTTACTGTTGTTGTTCAGATCATTACTGCTGTAGATCTGCTATATTTTGTGTTTTGGTTTCGGCTGTGATCTTTTGCTAATTGATGAAATCTTATTGATTAATCAAGCATCGGTAGATATTTGATGGTAATATGGAATATGTTAAGCTATACTTTGTTATCTCTTAATTCACTACTATAAATCTAAAGTTTTAATTATCCTTTGTAATTTAAATATATCAACTATTTTGATATTATCTTTAATTTATTGATTATAATCCACTAAGTCACTACTAGAAATCTAAACAGTTTATAGATTTAAATCAACTATTTTGATATTATCCTTTGTAATTTAATTATGATAGTATCCTTTGTAATTTAATTGTTATCTCTTAATTTATTGCGTTGGTATATATTTGATGGCAATATGGAATATGTTGAGCTAGACTTTTTTATCTCTTAATTCACTACTATAAATCTAAAGTTTTAATTATCCTTTGTAATTTAAATATATCAACTGTTTTGATATTATCCTTAATTTATTGATTATAATCCCCTAAATCACTACTAGAAAAAAAACAAGTGAAATGATGATATGGAGCAGGGATTGTAAGCATTTATATCTTCCCACTATTAACTTTTGAAATATTTGCCCTCAATATATATGAACAAGTGAAGTGGTACATAAGAAAAACACATTATATAATTATTTGCTTTTAAATGCTTGTAGTGAAATGACGATACAAGTATTTATTTGGCATGTTGGATTATGTGATAATCTCCAAGTGTATATTTGTGTGTTCATATTCAGAGCACTAATTAACGAAAATAATAGGTAGACTGCAGGGCTGTTACACCCTTTATTCTTTCACCTTAAATCTCCTATTCTTCTCATTATCTGTATCCATAATATGTTGTTTTCTTTGCTTGAAGAATAATATGAAACTGAAGCCGTGAGGTAGTGTTGTATCAAAGACACATAAGTTGCACCACTTTCCCACATGTGTTGATGTGTGAGTACTGTCAGCCTAAAGGGGAATTTCCCTAATTTTTGTAAATGTAAACACAATTTTTTTTAAAGATGTTAGCCACCACTTGAGTATATAATGTTCATCAAATGATTGTGACACTCCCAAAATATACATATTAACATATATGCTGGTACAGTAAGCACACAAAGACTCCTATTTTTTTTTGAGATCTTGAAAACTCTATATGATTGAGTATAGTAACATTTTGACGTAAAATTTTAATTATGTTAAGAAATCCAAGAATTTGCCAAAGAGCATCAATGTGATTATAAACATTTTAGGATTTTATTCCTGTCTGAGCATCTGAGGTCAACATGTCTGGTAATTATACCTGCTGGAGATTGGAAGTCAGACCCGTTATAAATGGTAGGTTGCTATTAATGATGTGAGATTGTATATTCTTTGTACTTCATTGACAAGTGAACGGTGATAATTTGTTGAAGCATTCCAACATAAATATTTTATTTTGGTCTTTTTATTATTATTATTATTGGTCTGTCATTAATTTATGAAAAGATATTTGATAGATTAAAGCCTTTAACAATATTATTTATTACTAGATCAGATAAATCAAGTTAGTCCAAGGTCTTTGAAGTTCAGGAAGAACATCTATGGGAAACCTGAGGTTGGTTTGCTTTAAATTGTACCTTAGCTCTTTCCATTGCCATGTTTCTGAGTGGTATGCACTTTAAATTTTTTCTAAAATATGTTGATAGGTAGAGTGGCTACAAAGCAATGATTGGTACCCACCACAATTGCATTTCAACATTTCACACACTGTATCTTTGGTAGCATGTGGAGTGACAATGGATGAATCAGTTGCTCGAGGAGTATCTGCGTCATTATGTTACTGCAAGTCAGAAAAATTGGTTGGAGTTGTTAGATCCAACTTAGTTTTGTTACAACTTGCATCAATCTTCTACAACGGGTATGAGTCCCTTTGAGCTGTGTATGGGTTTTCAGCCAAGGACTCCAAACGATGTGGCTGTGCAACGTACATGAGGTAATTGTCCTGCTGCCTATCACTATGGAAGGGCTAGAACAGAGTTGCTTGAGGAGGAACGAGACAGCCTAAACAAGGCAGTCAGAAGGATGAAGAAGTATGCGGATGCACAACAAAGCCCGCTAGAATTTAAAGTGGGAGACATGGTGTAAGACCCCAACTTTTATGAATAAAGATTAATTTCTCTCGAAATATATTTTTGAATATTATGGTGTGGATATAATATAATGTTATAGTTGTGGGTAATATTTACAAATTTTGCAAAGTAAATAAGTGGTTATATAATATTCGATTGGTCGGGGAATATTCGTTTTAACAGGGGAATATTCAATGCACGACCAACACAATCATTGGTGGACCCCACAATAGAAGTATTATCGTAGTTAGAAAATGACATAATTATCTTTTTATAAAAATAACGGTAGGAAGTTTTACCGTTAAACCGTTGAACTACACGGTAGTAAAAAGTACGATGTCGTGTGGTGGTTGCGTAGTATCACACTGCAGTATTGATTATTTATGCTACGTGAGAAGTCACTCGGTTATACTCAATTATTGCTACTCTGATAATTCTTTGCATCATATCTCTCATATTATTGATTCGATTATTATCACAAGATCATCTCGCATAATATGATATATTATTAAATCAATAATTGAGACGACAAAAGTTATTCATATTATTATTTGCAATATTGAATGATGTCTAGAAGTTACATCGAGGAGAGGTTTGGTCACCTAATTGCGCGCCAATAGGGAGAAATCCTTATTGGAAAGCCCCCTCTTTCCTGGGAACGACCTGGTTGTTAAATATTGTGAATTATAATATTAATGATAAATAAGTTCGTGTTGATTAAAGATAAAATTGATAGTTCCATTGTGTGGTAATTATTAGTGTTAGTGGAAATCGGCATTTATTTCGATAATAATTGATGTCTGGAAGTTATCGGGTAATTAATCGGATAAATGAGCAATTAATTGCTATTAATTTACATGCATATAACTATTTGTTCACATGTGTGTACTATTGATTCACATTCATTTACTATTAGGGGAGTTGGTGCAAGATTGATAATACTTGCATGACTAAATTAAAGATGGAGGTATAGTTAAAGGTACTATACTATAATTAGTTTTTTCACATGATTATACTATTGAGTCACATGAATGAACTATTAATTCACATGATTTACTATTAGGGGAGGTGGTGCAAGTTTGATAATACTTGCAGGACTAAATTAAAAATGAAAGAAAAGTTGAAGGTACTGTACTGTAATATTTCGAGCCCCAAAATGTGCTATTATCGAAACTATATTTTCTTATAAATAGAAGCTCATTCTTCCTTCATTTCTCACCAATTCACTAAAGCTTTAGAGCAATTATTATAGAGAGAAATTATAGAGAGAAAGAAGAAGAAAATTCTGCTACCTCACTATTCCAATATCCAGTTTCTTCTAAGGTAAGGGGTATTATTCTTTCGCATTCATGAAGAGAGTTATTTTCTTTCAATACTCGTAGGGGTTGTTATTCCATTCTTTATTATTATGTTAGAATAACCTGTCTATGCGAAGTACCACATATATGGTGAAATTCTTCTGTTATTCCATTCTTTATTATTCTGTTGGAATAACTTTTATGCATGTGCGGTCTATCGCATGCCTGGTGAATTTTGTTGTTATTCCATTCTTTATTATTCTGTTGGAATATCCTATCTGTGCGGATTACGCATGACCTGGTTCCATTCTTTATTATTCTATTGGAATATCCTGTTTGTGCGGATTATGCATGACCTGGTTCCATTCTTTATTATTCTATTGGAATATCCTGTTTGTGCGAATTACGCATGACCTGGTTCCATTCTTTATTATTCTGTTGGAATATCCTGTGTGTGCGAATTACGCATGACCTGGTTCCATTCTTTATTATTACGCTGGGAATAACACATGCATGCGGTCTATCGCATTGCACGTGAATTCTTACATTATTCCATTCTTTATTATTCATTGGAATAACCTATCTATGTGGATTACCACATGCATGGTGAATGATCCTTCGTATTCATTCCTTATTAAATTATGGAAATGATCTGTCTACGTGGATTACTGCATGGCGGGCAAAAATTCATTTGCAGTTTCATATATTCAATTATACTCAGTTGGTTAAAGTTTTAACTTCTATACTCCGTGAAATTAGTAGAATATCCTGGATATTTGCGCTTCATCCAGTATCTTTTCATGGAAATATTCTTTTGAGCATTCTTGAATTTTACTCCACAAAGCAGTATCATGTTGACAATTTGGACGTTATTGATTTCAGGAGATATTAACTTATAAATCTTTAAAATTTATTCTTGAACTTGTTTTATTGAATTATTATGTCATTGTCATCATCCTCATGCTTATATTGTGATGAAAGTCATCTTTGTTTTACGTGCATAGATGGACTCGGTATGATTATGACCAGGGATCATTCAGTATAATCATGACCAGTAATGTTATAAATGATGTGGTAAAAGTCCTTAGTGGCTGTAGTGTATTCTTTGGGCGCTTTTTGGTATGATGATTATGACCAGGGATTATTCGGTATAGTCATGACCATTGATGATTTAATGAATATCCTTGGCCCGTAGTGCAGGGATGATTCGATGATATGGTTTAATTATTAAGCTGAGTCTCAACAATAAAAATTGATGAAAACATTTTAAATCATAAAAATAGTAGATATCATGCTCTACTTGACTCTTCTAATGGATTGCTTATTCCGCTGCAGTTAAACTTGATGTCTATTGTATTTTATCATTTTAACATTGTTGAAGACTAATGATAATTTATTCTGCATTATCTTAGTCATAATATTTCTTACTGGGCTAATTGAGCTCACCCTTTTGCTTTCATTGTTCTCTTCAGGAAATGAGAACATAGCCGGGACTAGTCGGGGAACGGAGTGATGGTCCGAGATGGTGTATTAGTAGTCCTCACTATTCTATAAAATAGTGTGACAATAAATGTAATGAGGACTCTATTTGAGAGTGGATATTGTCTAGAAGGCAATATTCCTGTTTAAACTCTCAGCTATGTTTTGTCGTATATTACACGACGGTTGTATAATTAAGTTTGTATTTGTATTCTGTACCATGTATTTGGCGACTCAAGATGGGTGATGTATACCTATTTTGGGGGCATCACACATGGTGTTGCTGAAGCTGACACCACAAATTTTGAAGAAGATCAGTAGTAAGACGGTGCATAGATGATTGGTTCCCAAGTATGATAGCCCATTCTAAGTGCTAAAGAAAGTTGGGGCTGTGGCTTACAGACTGAAGCTTCTAAATAGATTGAAGGTGCATCCAACTTTCCATGTGAGTTACCTTAAGCCTTTCCAGCAGGAATTGCTTGATGCTGGTAGAAAGCAAGCCAAGAGGGCTCCACCAGTGATCAGAAAGCAGTTTGATAAGGATGTCGAAAAGATTTTGGCTCATAAGACTGAAGGTATGAGCAAGAAAAATCGATGGACAGACTACTTGGTGCATTGGAAAGGTGAAGATGAGGTAGACATGAGTTGGGAAAGAGATGTTACTTTGTGACAGTTTGAGAAATAGATTGCAGAGTATTAGGCACACCCATCGATGAGGACGTCGGGCTCTTCTGGTGGGGGTGGTTTGTTAGCCCCTTAGTGGGTTGACATGGGCTTGGCATGCGGGACCCCCAGATAGCATGTAAAGCTAAGCCTTGGCACTCATATGTGGGGCAAGGCGTGTGCGTGCGGCAGTATGCAGCAGCGTGCGACATCAATCGGCAGCCAATGGCGCTGGGCACACATGATTGGCAAACCTTCTTGACACTTAGTCATTTGAAGCAATGAGCAGCGTTGTGCAGCAGTGGGTGAAACTAGGCAGCAAGTTGGGTCATTGTGCAATAAATGGGCTATGTCAGAAAACTAGCAAATCTACATGGTTTGCATTATGCTTCCTCAGACAGGTCCGATGTCTAGTGCTGGCAGTTTGGAAATTTTCATAAGTGCTACTATAGGAGGGGGGGGGGGTGCTCCGTGAAGGTCACCCGGGACCATGGGTAGGTGCCATGGGTAATGAGTGCTGGACGTTAGGACATTGTTGGGCTCCCCTAAAACAATGTATAACATCAGATTGGGAAGCTTGGATCGAATCAAAGACTTGTTCATGGGCTGGGCATGAACAAGCAAGAACGTTACTGAGTGTGGCCTCGGTTGGGCATGGCATAGGCGTGCGCCTAGCATGTCAAGGCATGGCATGGGCAGAGCCCAACATACAACAAGGTGAGTGCATGTGGACAGATGTATGGGTTGGACGTGCACAATAAACTTGGACAGCACCTTGGGCAAGTGCTGGGCTAGTTAGAAATTCGTGGACCAGATGAACAACATCTTGTGGCAACATGATTGGGCAACTTCGTGGGCTGAGACAACAACAATGCGGGCTGACACTAGTTGGTGAAGGACATTAAAATGGTGGGCTGACACTATGGGCAGTTTTGGATTGGATGACTGGAGCATTACCCAACTGAAGGGCAGTTGCTGGAAGTAACCTCCATGCACATGACTGGCATGTCTCCAGCCAGTTGCACATCATGGGGTGCCTAACACCTATTGGTGGGCGGTTGATGGATAGTTACACATCATGGGGTGCACACATCTGCTAGTGGGCAGTTGAGGAGCAGTTGATGGAGCAGTTGGACATCATGGGGCGCACACATATGCTAGTGGGCAGTTGGCAGGCAGTTGCTGATTTAAAATACTAGTTTCCTATTGGTTCTGAATGACCTAGCAGTTGGGGGTGTCAACTGCAGCCTAATGTGTATATATACGTGTAGCCAAGGGCTTGGCAAGGGATGGGAGATCACTGAACAAGTGTAGCCCGTGAGCCCTAGTCATATTTTGTATTCCTTGTTATTGAGTGAGCAATAAAAGGTTGGGACGTTGTCCTGTAAACACTGTGTATGCTTGTGTGCGTGGCTTGTATAAACAAACTGTGCTTGAGTGATTGACAGGTTGGGTGAACCAGTGCATCACAAGGAGGACATAGACGCGAAAAAAATTATGTCAGATTGTGCACCCTATGACAAAAATAAATACCCTATTCCTAATGTTGCTGATTTGTTTGATCGTTTGTCCTGAGCCAAATACTTTACGAAGTTGGACTTGAGAGTTGGGTATTGGCAAGTGAGAATTACTGCTGCTAATGAAGCCAAAACAGCCTGTGTGACAAGGTACGGTTCATATGAGTTCCTTGTAATGTCGTTTGGCTTAACCAATGCCCCTGCTACATTCTGTAATCTTATGAGCGATGTCTTTTATGAGTATCTAGATAGATTTGTTGTTGTTGTTGGGGTTATCTCCAAGGATGAAACTCGGGGTTATCTCGAGGTTGGGCCGATACTCACGTGTGTGTTTTGAGTTGAGATGAACTTCCGGTGGTATCCAGAATGGATATCAGCTGTCTTCCAGGGTTATCTCCGAAAGACAAATCTGCCCTCCTACAATGTTAGTAACAGGTGTACAGAAAATTTTGAGTGTCTACAGATGCCCCACTTTATCATATTCATGCCACGCAAGGCATGGATAGGATAAAAAATCCTAGAAACTTGAAATGCAACAAGATAAACATGATGCCATATGCAGCAACATGATGCAAATGCAGGATGCATGTGTTTTGTTGGATTGTTTTCCAACATGATGGGATGATTGTCGGTTCCCTGTTATTCCTACCGGGGATGACAATTAGTGATGTCTTGGACGTGTGATCCAAGTCTTCCAGGATGTTGATGTTGGGGTTATCACCAAAGTCCTGAATCCTTGATACATACTTTACTCTGAAGATATGCCTTTCGTGTGTAAGAGATCTGTGGGGATAAAGCTTTGTCTGTTTGAGGATGTGTATAACATATTCCATCATCGGTCCTCTCCGATGAGGATGGTTTTCTCTGGTTTATGTCACCAGCATATACCACGGTCTTGTTTGAATTACTGCCAACAGTATGTATTGTCAGGGTTTCCTGACCTTCGCTGATGTGTGTATCACCGGATAGATCCCTATTGGGCAAACTGTCAAGGCTGCTTGACCTTCATTGATGTGTGTATCAACGGATAGATCCCTGTTGGGTAAATTGTCAAGGTTGCTTGACCTTCGCTGATGTGTGTATCAATGGATATATACACGTTGTAACCCTCATTTGGGATACGTGGATATGGGTACCACTCATCGAATAGTTTCTGATGCTTTGATGGGTTTACTTGCCATCGGCTGAGATAATGTCAAGGTTGCTTGACCTTAATTGACATGTACATCAATGGATGAGAATGTGTTGTAACCCCCGCTGGGGATTCGTTCATGGATGAAGAATGCGTTGTAACCCCCGCCATAGATACGTGGATGATCAAAGAATGCATTGTAACCCTCGCCGGGGATACATTATCAATGAATGAAATCTGCGTTGTAACCCTCGCCGGGGAAAGGCTTTTAGGGTTACGACCCTGTATTTGGCAGCATCGGACCTGTGCGAGGCATTGCCGATTATGATTTGCAAAAGCTGAGATCATCAGCATAGTATACCTTATATTTAGGTGAATACCAATGAGTGATATGTAAAGCCATAATTTGACTTGTGACAACCAGTTCCGGGCTATTACCTTTCGATCGCGTGGCGTTTTATTCTGATTTGGCCTTTTCACCATGGAGACCTCCTTTTGCAACTCGAATCGGATCGAGCCGGAGGGGTGAGACCCGTATGTAGGGGTGCTGCAGTACACTGCGACATGATAAATAGATGGACCTGCGGCCAACCATGAGTATGAAAAGGCTGCAGGTTGCTTTCATAAGTCATTTTCAAGTGGCGTCGTGAAGGAAATCTGAGAGCTCTTCTTCAGATCTGCTGAGTTTGGGCGACTTTATGCAAATTCTGCCACCGTACAAGTGTTCTACACTATCCTGGTAATGTATGCATGTATTCTTTTCCAGTTTTTATCCGTTGGAAAATGACTTATCACATGAAATGCATCTAAACACATAGTAGTGAATATGCATGCTGATATGACTTTATAAAAAATATTCAACATAGTAAATGTTAGTATTAAACCATGTTGAACATAATGATGTGAAAAAATTTGACTTTTAAAACAGTCAAATTGGTACCTTTTACTATCATTTCTTATCCTATTTGAGGACAAATCAGTAAAGGTAGAAAAGAAAAATAATCCTGGTAATTAGACTACACTTATAGATTTTTTACTATGATGCATGTAGGATGTATATGACTGTGGGAAGGTGTGCTACTGAATGGCCACCTAGTTATGCCTATGTGCATGTGGATAGTCCTATTTACAAAGGGGACTATGGCAAAAAATTTCCAAACGGTAGGCATTTGGTAGTCATGCATTTTTAACTCTACTGTAGACATATGTTAAAATAATGCATGCATGTAGTCATAAAAATACATTTTAAAAAGCTCTAGATAAGAATTTACCACACCCTTTCTGAGGTGATTTGGAGACTTGTTGTCCAGATATATGGATTCGGATCAGCACAGTAGTTCCCGCAGGACCACTTCTGGTGTACGGAGAAGGGCTTCTGAAGTGCCTCGACCCCGTTCTGTTAGACAACCTCGTCGTTTACACCTACTTATTGGATATTAATTCACGCGAACTATGCCCATCTCAAGTACATTTTAGTGTGTTTTTAGTTGCATTTCATGTTATTTTGCATTGCATTAACTTAAAACTCCTTTGGTGTAAAAGTGTAGGATATGGCATAACTAGGCGATGGTGAAGGGCATGTGAGCAATGAAGGCACAACATGAGGATCAAGTGGAGCAAGGAGACTAAGCATGGATGGACAAAGGAATGAGCGGCCGAGCAGATCGATTCTTGCGGCAATTGAACCCAGAGCTCAAAGTTGCGAGGTTGCCATGGCCTATAGCTGACTATCTGACCACCTGCAGCAGCTCATGTACCACACTACCGGGCTGGGCGACATTGTCATCTGCTACCGCACGAGAATTACTAAGGACGGTGTGTGCATGCGATATGATGATCTTCTTGAGCTATTTATTTTAATTTTTAATTTTAAGGGTTCTAATTAATTAAAAACGATTCTGACTGTTGTTAGACAGGGGGATTGATCAGTTTTTTACGTATTTTTCATATTGGTAACTAGGGTTTACACTCTGAGAGAGATTCCAACGTAGAACGAAGCCTAAACTCCATCTTTTCTAATTCTTCTTGGGATTTTCTATCATTGTGGATAACTATTAGTATTTTGCTGGATTTATATGAGGATTTGAACGTTACTAGTGGATTATAATCAGCAATTGGGTTTGATCGTTTCTTTCATTTCTCTTTCAATTGTTTGCTTATTAGCCATGTTTAGCTTTGATCCCATGTTGGCTTTTGGTTCAGTCATAAACTAAACTCCATTATGGGATTCTAACAGATTTTAATATGTAGTTTAATTGCATACTTGATTGCTGGACTGTTTTACATATTATAAGGAATTTCTATCATGGTTGTTTTGCATGCATGAATGATTGATCACCATTCATTTTTAGTACTTGTATGGAATTAAAAGATAACATGCGAGTATGGATTGTAATCATGATATCATGCGTATATGGGGCTGTTTTGGGTAGCTTTGTATTTTGTGAATCAGATAGACATATACTGTTTCACCATGAGTTAAAATAAGGGCTTGTGCTTAAATTCAATATGGTTGCAATTTCATATAGACATATAGTGATTTTGGTTATATTGATGATTACATGGTGTCTATCACATGTGGATGTTATGTAAGTAGGTCATAGTACATTGAAAAATGGCTATGTCTATATTAATGCTCTTGGCTACTTTCATGTGATATGTGAACTTTCTTGCATGATGGTGGTAATTAGATGAAGTATTAAATGAAGTTAGGATCCCATTATTTCCAGATTTGATATATTTCGTTATTATTCTTATTTTAGTTATTACTTACATTTAGAGTAATTCACAATTATAATATTTAGTTTAAGCATATAAAAATAGTGATTTAGTTGATGCATAGTGGTTTAAATTAAACAACTTTCTCTATGGGACGATACTCTACTTACTTTGTATTACTTGTTGACACATGTATGCTTGCATGAGTTAGAGCTCTTTTGTTAGAACTAAAAAAGAGGCAACATGCGCATCCGTTCGCAGGGCTTGACCAAGGCTTGGTTAGGATTCTACCCATTTCTGCTGGTGAGTATTTCTCTTATCTTTTCCCATGTACAGGTTAAGAGTGTTAACTGACAGCAGATGTTTATCTTTACATTGACAGTTTTGGGCCTATAAGAGGCTCCCATGTTTGCATCCTGTGAGGGTGTTAGGCTTAGATACCTATCCACGAGGACGGAGATGGCATCATTCCATACTGGCGGAGGTCCCTGTTGCGGAGGGTTTCACTCATTGCCGCCTACAGCTGGAGTTGTTGACAACGGATGTCATCATGTGAGTTCCCTACTCTGGGGAGCACTTGAGCATTGGAATTGAGGATGGGTACCTGACTGAAGTTGAGCACGTGATTTTAACATGTAGGATTCCTCTCTTCACAGATGGAGGATGGGAGCTCTACTTAGGAGAGTGTGCTATCAGGAGCACCATAGGAGAGATTCGTATACCGATCTTGCCTCTTGTCAGGCATTATTGGCCTGTTTCGCAGTCACCCGTCATTGATATCCCATTGTTAGGTGTTGACGGTTTTGCATTATCAGATGGTCCCTGTACTTAGGAGATATTCCAGCATTGGTGGTTCCCTCGTACCATTGGAGCCCAGACCCGCGCCGCTTAGTTCATGGGGGATATGGTTCCTGGATCCATGATGATGACGGATTGGCTAGCCTATTGTCGACTTCGGGATTTTTAGCTGTCCCTTTTCGTTACTTGTTCTTTGGTGTTCTCATTGTTATGTGAGATTTGTTTGAAAAAATAAGTGAAAAAGGTCCGACATGTATAATATCGACGATGGACTGTTAAGAGTCGCCAGTTGATGTTTTTAACTGGTTGCACCAACACAATCGAAAAAGGTTTGCACATTGACCTAGTGATGTGACACTGCTAAACGGGTCTATGAAACCGAGATTCATTTGGGTTCGGGGGCTTGATTATGCGGAGGGAAGGTGTTAGGCACCCCCCGACATCTGTGTTGCCACGGTGACCGCCACTTTTTAAAAAACTGTTATATGAATGTGTGTGTGTGTGGATCAATGTGTAATTATTTGAAAGTAGTGCGAGGCCTCGTTCGCACCTATATACAAAGGGTTTGAATTTATAGAAAAATTCAGTTTTAAGGAAGATATAGCAATGATGTTTTATAAAAAAGGTTTTTCAAACCCTGTGCTCAATAGAAATTGAGACCTTTTCATACTTCCATTTAATTATTAAATGTTCGGCTTATTTGCTTTTATTTTCGAGATGCGAGGCATCTTCGAGAAAATAATATACAGTAATGCCGAACTCCTTATGGGCATGACAACCATCCAAGGAAATTCAGACACCGTAAATAATGTACAAGCTGCTTACAGCTGAAAATGTCCATCACGAGAACCGAATCTAGATTCAAGAGATGTAATCCGTGATCACATGATTCCTAGGCTCACATGATGCCATGATTTATATGAAAAACGATAAGCAATTATATATATAAAAAGTCAGAAATATATATATATATATATATATATATATATATATATATATACTGATACATGATCAACCACCACGAAGTATCTCCATGGGGACCTAAATGTAAATATATAAAAGCGGAAAATATATATATATATATATATATATATATATATATATATATATATATATATATATGGGCATAATCAACCACCACGAAGCATCTCCATGGGGATCATAAAAGTAAATAAAGCATTAAATGTATCAACCGCCACAAGTAAACTCAAGTAGGGACTAAATGTAAATAAAGATAAAGAAGCGATTAACCACCACGAAGTAAACTCCAGGCGGAACTAAATATAAATAAAGTAGTAAAAGGCCTCGAAGTAAACTCCAGGCCTGACAGAAATGTAAATATATATATAAAAGTAGTAAATGCACCAGATATAAAATCTAGGCTCATCGGATATATCCGACAACAATTATATATATATACATAAGTATATATCTTTGTTGTGAGACTTTGTCGATGAGCTCAGATATATATATATATATATATATATATATATATATATATATAAGCAAATAAACGCTCCAAACATAAGTCTAGGCTTAATCGAGGCATAACTCGATAATGTTAGTCCATATATAAATATATACATATATAAGTATATATACAGACAGAAATGAAAATCACGGACCGAAGTCCGGGCATACGCACACAACACGACTCTCAATATGTAGAATAGTGTGTGCAAAGATGAAGAGAAAGACTTTATAGAGTGTGAGAAGGCTTACGGTGGGCTGCCAATGCAGGCTTCTATAACTCTAGATGGATAAACACTCAGCTCTCGATAGTAAAAATATAGCTATATGTGAGCTAACAGGTGTTTAAAATGAGGAAACACTCAATATGGGGTGTGTACAGAGCAAATTGGACAGGGCTTCCTCGCCTCTCTTCTTTTCTTTCAAATGGCCACCCCAAGCCCTCTATTTATAGATGGGGGAGCCGCAGGTGTACCTGCGGCAGCCACAAATGCACCTGCGGGTCCCGTCGTCTCGAAGTACGTGCACTCGTGCACTATAATGTCTGCTCGAACTTGCAGAACTTCAATCCGAGCATCCGAACAAGGTATATAAGACCTTCTTCGGACTGCTTGTGTCGAGAGTTACGCAATGACATGGGATTAGAGGTTGTACGAAGTCAAGAAGAGGGGACCATGCCCATGGTCTTCAAGCTTCAAATTCTATCCGGTGTGCTGCCACGCGTAATAGTCACTTGGGATTGGAACTCCTTGGTTCTTGTAGGACATGGTTATATGTATGTATGTATGAAGTGTTGAGACGACGCGCAGGTGTTGAGGTGGCAAGATGATGTTTGACTCCTCACCGGGGTTATCTCCGGTTTGAGTTGAAAGGAGACGTTGCTCAAGGTTACATCTGAGATTGGACTGCTGCAAGTGTTTGAATGTCGCAAGGTCATCTGTAAGTGTGCCTGTTTGCCTGGTGTTAGCTCCGGGTCTGAGGAATGAGTGCCTCGGCAGGAGGTCTGAGATTGAAGCTGATTGCATGCACTTGAAACAAGCATTTCCGGAGTTATCGCCGGAACTACAACAGCATTCCTTGGGGTTATCTCCAAGGATGAAACTCGGGGTTATCTCCGAGCTTGGAAATGATACTCCCGGTGTGTGTTCCGGGGTTGAGACTGAACTTCCAGTAGTATCCGGAATGGATATGAGCTGTCTTCTAGGGTTATCTCCGAAAGACGAATTTGCCCTCCTACAATGTTAGTAACAGGTGTGCAGAAAATTTTGAGTGTCTACAGATGCCCCTCTTTATCATATTCATTCAATGCAAGGCATAGATAGGATAAAGAATCCTAGACACTTGAAATGCAACAAGATAAACATGATGCTATATGCAGCAACATGATGCAAATGTATGATTCATGAATGAAATGATTGTCAGTTCCCTGTTAATCTTGTTGGGATGATAATCATTGATGTCTTGGACATGCGATCCAAGTCTTCAAGGATGTTGACGTTGGGGCTATCACCAAAGTCCTAAATCCTAGACACAGACTTCTATTCCATAGAGGTGCCTCTTATGTACAAGAGATCTGTGGGGAGAAAGCTTTGTCTGTTTGAGGATGTGTATAACATATCCCACCATCCTGTCGGAGTTACTGCCACCAGTATGTATTTGTCAGGGTTACCTGACCTTCGTTGATGTATGTATCACTAGATAGATCCCTGTTGGGCAAACTATCAAGGCTACTTGACCTTCATTGATGTGTGTATCAATGGTTGCATCGCGTTGTAACCCCCGCCGGGGATATTTTGTCATGGATAAGTTGCTTCGATGGGTTTACTTGCCACCTGTTGAGATAACGTCAAGGTTGCTTGACCTTCATTGATGTGTGTATCAATGGTTGAGAAATGCGCTGTAACCCCCGCCGGGGATACGTAGATGTTTGAAAATTTTGTGTTGTGACCCCCGCCGGGGATACGTAGATGTTCGTAGCTTCGACGTTGTAACCCCCACCGGGGATACATTTAGGGTTGTGACCCTGCACCGACGGCATCAGACCTTTTGTGAGGTATTGCCGAGCGTGATTTATAAAAGCTAAGGCTAATGGTATAGTATACCTGGTATGCAGGCGAATACCAATGAGTGAGATGTGGAGCCAGAGTTTGGCCCATGAAAACCAGAATTTTAGGCTATTCCGCTCAATTGCGTAGCGTTTTAATTCATGATTTGGCCTTTTTCAGCTTGTGAGACCTCCTTTGCAACTCTAACTGGAATGAGTCGGAGGTGTGGGACCCATGTAGGGGTGCCGCAGTACACCCTACGATGGTCGCAAGTGGACTGCTGACCAACCGTAAGCTATGTAAAGCCTGCAGGTTGCTTTCATAAGTCATTTTCAAGCTGTGCTACGAAGGAAATCTAAGAGCTCTTCTTTAGACCTACTGAGTTCGGGCAACTTTCTGCATATTCTGCCACCGTACAAGCGTTCTTCACTACCCTGGTAACATATGCATGTATTCTTTTCCAGTTTCTATCCGTTGGAAAATGACTTATCACATGAAATGCATTTAGACACATAGTGGTGAATATGATGCTGTTATAACTTTATAAAAAATATTCAACACAGTAAATGTTAGTATTAAACCATGCTGAACATAGTGATGTGAAAAAATTTAACTTTTGAAACAGTCAAATTGGCACCTTTTACTGTAATTTCTTATCCTATTGAGGACAAATGAGTAAAGGTAGAAAAGTAAAATAACCCTAGTAATTAGATTACACTTCCGGATTTTTTACTGTGATGTATTAAATGCATTTAGGATGTATATGACTGTTGGTAGGTGTGCTACTGAATGGCCACCTAGTTATGCCTTTGTGCATGTGGATAGTCCCATTTACAAAGGGGGCTGGCAAAATTTTTCCAAAACGTAGGCATTGGGTAGTCATGCATTTTTAACTCTAATGTATATGTATGTTAAAACAATGCATGGATGCATGTAATCATAAAATGCATTTTGAAAAGCTCCAGGTAAGAATTTACCACACCCTTTCTGAGGTGATTTGAAGACTTGTTGTCCAGATATTATGGATCCAGATCAGCCAAGTAGTTCCCACAGGACCACTTCTGGTGTATGGAGGAGGGCTTCTGAAGTGCCTCGACTTACGTTACATTAGAACAAATTTCGTGCGTTTGGTGGAGGCGGTGATACGTCCTATCCGGGTTGAAGTGCCAGATGTCGAGGACGAGGAGGCGGATGTACCGGTTGAGGTTCTTGCTCCTGCTGTACGTGTTCCCTGTAGGGATTTACCAGGTATTCAAGTGGCGAACCCAGATCTTCTAGGTGACTTGAGTCGACATCCTTCAGTGTACCTACACGTAAACGAGGTATGAAGTTAGATCTTAATCTTCCTTATTTCCTATTGATGAGGAGTAAAGGGTTCTGATGTTGATCTACATTTGATGTCGGTTCCCGGCTTTACACAGTGTAAACACTCTAAATTTTCTACACTCCTATTACTAACATTGCAGGAGGGTAGATTCGTCTTTTGGAGATAACCCTGAAAGACAGCTTACATCTATTCCGGATACTACCGAAAGTTCAGTTCCAACCCGGAACACAAATCGGGAACATCATCTCAAACCTGGAACACACACCGGGAATGTAATTTCCAATCTCGGAGATAACCCCGAGATATGCAGATCAAAAGACCGGCAACAACACCGGAGAGGACAGTTCTGTATTGGCGATAACACCGCGACGCTCAGTTCCAATCCCAGAGAAACATTGGGAGTAGCAACCCCATCCTTGGTGTTAGCCCCAAGAGATGCCATTACAGTTCTGGCGATAACCCCAGAAATTCTTGTTTCAAACATATGCAATCAGCTCCAACCTCATACATCCTGTCGAGGCACAAACACCTCAGACCCGGAGTTGACAAACGGGCAGACCGGAACATCCATAGATGACAGTGATACTTACAAACAAGCAGCAGTCCAATCTCAGCTGTAACCCTGAGCAACGTCTGCTTTCCGCTTAAACCGGCGATAACCCCGGTGAGGAGTCACAACGTCATCTTACCATCTCAACAAGATGATATCGCGACATACCAACAAGTAGTCCACTCTCAGCTGTAACCCTGAACAACATCTACTTTTAACTCAAACCGGCGATAACCCCGGTGAGGAGTCAAATGTCATCTTGTTCCTTCGACAATGGCGCGTCGTCTGAACACTTCATACATACATACATCCAACAATGTCCCATAAGAACCAAGGATTGACAATCCTGAGTGACTATTACGTGTGATAGTACTTTGGATAGAATTTGAAGCTTGAAGACCATGGGCATAGACCCCTCTTCCTGACTTCGTACAACCTCTAATCCATGTCATTGCATAACTCTCGACACAAGCGGTCCGAAGAAGGTCAGATATACCTCGTTCGGATGCTCGGATTGAAGTTCGCAAGTTCAGCTTTACATTACAAATTAATGAGTGCACGTCTACGAGACGACGCGGGATCTGCGAGGCTTCGGATGCACCATGACCGACCGCGAGTACAAGCTGCAACTGCCGCCGAGAAAATACCTAGGGCCATCCGTCTATATATACAAGCCTTGGGGTCAGCCATTTGAGAAGGAGAGTGAGGGAAAATGGCGAGGAAGCCCTGTCCATTTAGCTCTGCATACACATCTTTTGAGTGTTTCCTCAATTCTAAACACTAGATAGCTCACATATAGCTATCTTTTATCCGACGAGAGCTGAGTGTTTCTCCATTTAAAGTCATAGAAGTCTACTTTGGCAGCCCACTGTAAGCCTTCTCATATTTTATAAAGCATTCTTCTCATATTAGCACACACTATTGTACACGTTGAGAGTCGTGTGAGTGTGTTTGCCCAGACTTATATATATGTATATATTTCATATATGGACTAACATTATCGAGTTATGCCTCGATTGAGCCTAGACTTCGGTCTGGAGCGTTTAATTGCTTTTATATATATATACTTATATATATAAACTGTGGTCAGACTCTGTCTGATGAGCCTAGATTTTATATCCGGTGCGTTTAATTGCTTATATATATATATATTTATATATATAATTGTTGTCAGACATATCTGATGAGCCTGGATTTTATATCCAGTGCGTTTAATTGCTTATATATATATATACTTATATATATAATTGTTGTCGGACATATCCGATGAGCCTGGATTCACATTCGGTGCATTAACTACTTTTATATATTTTTGTACATATATATATATATTTACATTCCTGTCCGGCCTGGAGTTTACTTCGTGGCCTTTTACAGCTTTATTTACATTCCGTCTCACTGGAGTTTACTTACGTGGCGGCGATCGCTTTTATAAGCTTTATTTACATTTCGTCCCACACGAGTTTACTTACATGGTGGTTGATCATGTCCATATATATATATATATTTACCGCTTTTATATATTTACATTTTCGATCCCCATGGAGTTGCTTCGTGGTGGTCGATCATGTCTCATATATATATATATATACTGACTTTTATATATATAACTTCATCGCTTTCCATACAAATTGCGATATCATGTGAGCCTAGGAATCATGTGATCACAGAGTTCGATTCTTGAATCTAGATTCGATTCCCATGATGGACATTTTTCACCGTAAGCAACTGCGCATATTATTTTTCTGTGTAATCGAATTTCCTTGGATGGCTATCATGCCCATGAGGAGTTCGGCACTGCTGTATATTATTTTCTCGAGAATGCTTTGCATCTCGAAAATAAAAGCAAACAAGCCAAACATTTAATAATAAAATGGAAGTATGAAAAGGTCTCAATTCCTATTGAGCACAAGGTTTGAAAAACCTCTTTTACAAAACGTCATTGCTACATCTTGGTTAAAACTGATTTTTTCTATAAAATTCAAACCTTGTGTATATAGGTGCGAATGAGGCCTCGCACTACTGTCAAATAATTACACATTGATCCACACACACACACACACACACATTCATATAACAATTTCTTTGAAAAGTGGCGGTCACCGTGGTAACACGGATGTCGGGGGGTGCCTAACACCTTCCCTCCGCATAATCAAGCCCCTGGACACAAAATGAATCTCAGTTTCACAAACCCGTCTAGCAGTGTCAAAACACTGGGTCAATGTGCAAACCTTTTCGATTACGTTGGTGCAACCAGTTAAATACACTAACTGGCGACTCTTAAAGTCCAATCGTCGACATTATACATGTCGTACCTTTTTCACTTGTTTTTTCAAACAAATCTCACATTAACATGAGAACACCAAAGAACAATTAACGAAAAGGGACACTCAAAAATCCCGACGTCGACAGGTGGCGACTTTGCTGGGGACTCCAGTAAGAGGGCTTAAGCCGCCATTACAAGCTTTTTAAAATTGTTATATGCTTGTGTGTGAATGTTGCATTTACATTTATGATGAATGTGTACGAATGCATCTTAATTACAGCACTGCTAAATATCTATCTGTGATATTAGTGCTTCGCATATGTCATCATTTTGCATAAACGGTGAGACACATTGTATGTGAATGTATGTTGTGTGGTCCCTCCACTAGGAGGCTATCCTATCGGTGTTTGATTATTGGACTTGTGGGAAGAATGATTCCCCGGGGCTCAGGAAAGGCACCACTCAGATTCGCTCCAGTTGAACGACCGGATTAACTTCCCGTCAAGTAGATTGCGATGATCTGGGAACCTTCATACCGAAAAGCTGCGAGAGTAACCCTAAGATAGGTCAGCCTCTGATAAACTAAAACACGGAGGGAAGTCTCTTCATACTTTCCATTTTAAATTACCTGTAAAAACATTTACTTGTAATTCTATTCCATGTTCATTCATATGTAATGGAAAATATAAAGAATATCTGTGCATGCATGACATGTTATCAATTAATAACCGGTTTTGCAGGACAAAATTCCTAAACAGACATGTTATGATTACATTTATATTACCCTAAGACTAAACTACATAAGCCTTTTCTAGGGAAGTAATTGGGCCTATTACCCGTTCAAAGTCCAAAAAGGCCACAGGCCTACAGCCAATCATGTCTTCTTCTGATCAGTCTAATGCTATTTTTCGAGAAGAATTTGACGGATTGAGTAAACAAATCACAGACTTGGCTGTCCTACTAAAAGAATTACACTAGTCTACTCAGGGTACAAAGATACCTACACATACAGAATCCTCTATACAAGGAGGAGTTCAAGGTATGGAAAAAACAATTCCGGAACATCAGTTGGATACAACCAACAAAAACCCTGAAAACACCCATCTCAAAGGAGATCCAGACACCGGTGATATCATGAAAAAGGTTCTTCAAATGGAGGAAACTATCCGCGTTCTCAAAGGGATTGGAACCCATGGCAGTGTTTCATATACAGACCTTTGCATATTTCCTGGTGTTCAATATCCAGAGAAATTCAAGACCCCTGATTTTGAGAAATATGACGGATTAGGGGATCCTTATACACATTTAAAGGTGTTCATAGGAGAACTTGGGTCTTACACAGAAAATGAAAAGCTCTGAATGCAGCTGTTTCAAAAAAGTCTGACAGGAAAAGCCCGTTCATGGTATACCAAATTAGACAACTCTAAGATCTATAGGTGGGAAGAGCTGGCTCACGCCTTCCTTACTAAATACAGTTTTCAATCTCAGATGGCTCCTGACCGGTACTAAATTACCAAGGTCAAGAAACAGTCTAATGAGTCATTTAAAGAGTATACTCAAAGGTGGAGGCGCCTTGCTGCTCAAGTTATTCCTTCCATGATAGAATCAGAAATGGTCATGACCTTCATAGATGTAAAGGAAGCTCCTTTCTATGAAAAAGTTCTAGCTGGTATTGGCAAACCATTTTCTGAAATGATCAAACACGGCGAGATGGCTGAGATGGGATTGAAGTCCGGTAAAATTCAAGACCTAGCCGCTCTTAAAGCTGTAGCTGAGCACATCTAGTCCGGATCTTATGGAAACAACCCCTGGAGGGTCTATAAAAAGAAAGAGGAAGATGTTTCCTTGATACTATAAGGACAAAAAGGCAATCCAAGCATACCTATGCAGAGGAGAAACTACTCCCCTTTTCCAGCACAACCTTCAAACCCTCCATTGTCTAAAAGTGGAGAAATAAAGCGACCTCGAACGTTCACACCCTTAGGGGACTCGCTCGAGAATATTCTTGCTCTTCTAACTGCTCAAAAGAAAATTACACATCTTCTTCCACCAGCCAACCCTAATGGGAGGGGATTTAATGCTACTCGGAAGTGTGCTTATCATGCCGGGGCACCTGGACATGATACTCAAGATTGTTGGGCCTTGAAACATAAGATTCAAGATTTAATAGACAACGGTGAGATTGTGGTCACTAAACCAGATCAACCTCATGTGTAAGATAACCCTCTTCCTCAACCCAAAGAAGAAGAGGTCAACATGATCGATTGGACCAGCATCTGAGGTTCCAATTCTAACGCCGAATCATCCCAACCCATCAAAGATGGTGTTGACAAATGGGATTATGCAAAGTTCTAGTTTACCATGGAACGAAAGATGATAGCTCTTTCCAAATAAATTAAACAATTGGCAGAGCTGGTGACCCACCAGCATCAGGTTACACGCCAATTAATCAGGCCGGAGCATGCCTATCTCCTTCCTTTTGTAACAAATGCCTCCTCACCACCTTCAGAAAGCGAAGCTATGGAGGATAAGGTTGTGAAGCGAGCAAATGCTAAAGCCCGTTGGGATTTTGCCAATAAGAGGGAATTCACCTATTTGGGCCAATCTATGGAGGAGATATTACAGATGTTGATCAACGAAGAAAGAATTACCTTCCTTCTCCCTCCCATCAATCCTCGGCTCGGTATGTTCAATCTGATGAAATGTGTCAATATCATTCACATTCTCGCGATCACAACCTGAAAAGAATGCTAGGCACTCCGCCATCTTATTCGTAATCTCATTGATAATGCGATTGTCCTGCAAATAGCGAGATGATTACACCAGTCTGACTCAAGGGTGGGAATGCATGTCCTACCAAATGGAAGGGATCGATGGCAGCTTATATCCGAAGTGGATGATGAGACTGTCAAAGTATTTCCCATACAACCAATTCAACTCAAAGGAGCTAAAAATCCTTTGAAAGTGGTCACACCAGGGCCAATTTCTTTATCTTTCAGACCACAATATCTTGTTGTCAGCTTACACAATGTTCCATGGAATTATGGAGAAGCTGAAGGATCTACGTCTCATACTACTGCTATAGTGTCAAAGGAAAATCCACTGTATCTTCCTCAACGGGTTATTAAACCTACTTACGAAGCAAAGGGGAAATTGCACGTGGAGAAGATTGAAAAATTCCTCCGCACTATGGGCCACAATGAAGCCAAAGTGGTTTTAAGCTTGCGAGAATCTCCACACCAGATTTTGATACTGGACTTGGTTTTCTCTTTCGAGGATCATCGAAAGATCTTGCTGAAGGTTTTAGAAGAAGCCTATTTGCCAAAATCAGTGGATGTGGAAAAATTTCAACATTTGGTTGATCACATTTTCAACAACAATGTGATATCCTTCACTGATGACGACATACCTCCCGAAGGGACTGGTCATTTCAAGCCTTTGCATATTGTAGTTTTATCTTCCGGGTATATACTAGCAGGAGTATTGATAGATGGAGGCTCATCTCTAAATATCTGTCCTTATGCCACCTTGGTAAAGATGAATATCAATCTCAAGCGGATCCAAAGCAGCCACACGGTCATCAGAGGTTTTGATGGATCCCTACAAAATTCCGTTGGAAAGATTGAGTTGCCAATTGAGATTGGTCTAAATACATTCAATGTATCCTTCCATGTCCTCAAGATAGACTCAGGATACAACCTGCTATTAGGGAGACCATGGATACACATGGCTGGAGCTGTTCCCTCCATGCTACATCAACAACTCATACATTATCAACAACAGTCTAGTCACTGTCAATGCTGAGCCGGATTGTCCTGAACAAGGAACTCTACCAATTATCAACTTCAATTCAGAAGTTGAACCGACTAGTTTCCATACTCTGGAAGTGAGTAACACACAATACCATTCTATTAGAGCGCCACTTCACATCCCAGATTTCTGCGCCGAGGTTATGTCTACCACTCAAGAAATGATGTCATTGGGTCATCAACCCGACAAGGGCTTGGTAAAGATAAGCGGGGTATTAAGCACCCTATTCAAATGTCCAACAAATTGAATAGCCGGACTAGGCTATTACGCGATTCCCATTCTGCATAGAATCCTCATAAGCACAAGCAGGTTCCTCAAGCTTCTGCCGCACGGCAATTTTCTAAACCTTTACCTTACGAGTTAATGCAATCTCCAGTAAAGGTTCCAGCACATGTTGTAGCTATCCTGTTTTTGAAACCAATTCCAATCAAAGCAAAAGTGGTGTTGATTCCTGATCCCGAAATGGAAGAAAAGGAACGAAAACGTAAACATGACCTTGCCTTGATGATGACAGGCATTTGCGTCATTGTTCATGATGAACATACAAATAGATACACCCCAGACGATGATTGCCCAGATGTCATGGTTATCATTCGGGAGAAGGAGGACAACGATGATCCTTCCATCACTACAGTCCATCAGGACTTTGCCCTCGACAATTGGAGCAGTACTCCATTCATTGGTTGATGAGGGTAAAATGGGCATAAAATCCCTCTGCCCTGTAGATAACTTTAATTGCTTGCTTTCCTTTACAGCACTAGTAGTTATTTTATCAAGTACATGCTAAAACTTTTGTATGATCGAACAGTTGCATATATTAAGTGAAAGCATCTTTTGTTTCAGACTCGAATTTAGATGTGCTCTCTCCTTGCCGATGACATGCCTTCTCTCCACAAGGGCTGTAACTTTGATGCAAAGTTGGACTCAGACTTGATGGACATCCAAGAGGACATTGAGACACCTCAGGAGATTTAGGAATGGGTCGCAGATAAATCCAAACCCAATCTTGATCAAACCACTCCTTTCAATCTCGGAACCTTAGACAACCCTAAGCTAATCTAGATTGGTTTAGACCTTACCACAAATCAACGAAATGACATGGTTGCACTATTAACCCAATTCCAGGATGTGTTTGCATGGTCTTATTAAGACATGGTGGGTTTGTCCACTGACATTGTTCTTTATCGCCTTCCCATCAAAGAAGAATTCAAGCCAGTTAGGCAAAAGCTCAGGCGATTGAAACCTGAATGGAGTTTAAAAGTCAAAGAGGAAATTGTGAAACAATTTTAAGCTGGCATCATCATGGTGTCTACATATCCGGAGTGGATATCCAACATTGTTCCCATGCCTAAACAATGGGGAAAGGTGCGAGTTTGCGTAGATTACAGGGATTTGAACAAAGCTTGCCTTAAAGATAGCTTTCCCGTGCCCTTTATCCACATTCTTATTGATAATACTGCTCAATACGGCATGTACTCCTTTGCTGATTGCTTTGCGGGGTACCATCAAATTATGGTCGATGAGGAAGATCGTGAGAAAACTGCTTTCATCACGCCTTGGGGAACCTTTTGCTATAGACGGTTGTCATTCAGCCTCATCAATGCTGGGGCAACCTATCAGCGAGCTATGAATGCTCTTTTCCATAATTTAATGCACAAAGAGATAGAGATCTACGTGGATGACATCATTGTCAAATCCCGGAAGGAGGATGACCACTTAGACCATCTCACAAAACTTTTCAACAGGTTGCGTAAGTATAACTTGAAGTTGAATCCCGCCAAGTGTGCCTTTGGTGTTAAGTCAGGCAAGTTGCAAGGTTTCCTAGTCAGCCACAAAGGGATTGAACTGGATCCTACCAAAATCCAGGCCATCAAGGAAATGCCCATTCCTCAGACAGAAGGAAATACGGGGATTTTTGGGAAGAATCAATTTCATTAGCAGATTCATTTCTGATTGAGAAGACTTGTTGTGCTTTAGCATTAGCATCCATGAGGTTACAACATTACCTCCATGGTCACACAACCCATCTCATATCCCGAGTGGATCCTCTCAAGTATGTGTTCAGTAAGCCCATACTGAATTGACGACTGTCCAGATGGTAGTTGATCCTACAGCAATTTGACATCGTCTACGTGACACAAAAGTCTGTCAAAGGTCAAAGAATTGCGGATCAACTGGCCGCCGCACCTGCAGGGGATTACAAACCCTTAGAAACATACTTTCCTAATGAAGGGGTAATGACAATTCATCTACAACATCAGTACGATACATGTCGTACGTGGAGAATGTATTTTGATGGAGCTGTTAATACAAAAGGCTCTGAGTCAAGCGCTTTTAATATCCCAGTGCGGGGGCGTATCTGTCATTCACAAATTGCGGTTTATCGGCACCAACAACACAACCGAAAGTATGAAGGTCAGATCATGGGGCTAAAACTTTCCGCTCAATGGGCATCAAAGCGTTAATCTGTCTTTGGGGATTCCGAATTGGTAATCAAGCAATCCATAGGAATCTATCAAACCAAAGAATTACATTTACTGCCTTACCATCGGCAAGTTCTACAGATGGCTTTGGAGTTCGAAGAAATCTCCTTTCTACATATTCCTCGTAATAGGAATGATTTTGCAGATGCATTAGCAATATTGGCCTCCTTGGTTTATATACCGGACAAGGAAAACATGCCAAGCATCACGTTTACTCTGCAAAGAGCCCCAGTCTATGGGAATTATGTTGGAGAAGTATCGGATAAGCTACCTCCCATCCACAACCCTTGGTATCAATGCATCAAGGAGTATCTACGAGATGGATCTACACCCGCTGAGGCGAGCCTAACTGAGAAGAGGCGGATTCATCGACTTGCTATGAAATTCTACCTGAGCGGAGATGCACTCTACAAAAGAGATGCAGGATTAGGTCTCCTCAGATGTCTGGACAAAGACCAAGCTCAGAGACTCATGGATGAGATCCACAGTGGAGTATGTGGCCCATACATGAGCGGCCCCTTACTTGTCAAGAAAATTCTCAGAACGAGACATTATTGGCTTACACTCAAAGCTGACTGTGATGATCACGTCAAGAGGTGCTATCAATACCAGATTCATGGGAATGCTATCCATGCCCCTCCAAGGGAACTCCACAATATGAGTTCTCCATGGCCCTTCTCAATGTGGGGAATGGATGTGATCGGGCCCATCGAGCCCAAAGCCAGTAATGGACATCGATTCATATTCACCATGATCGACTACTTCACCAAATGGGTAGAAGCAGCATCCTTCCCCAAGGTCACTAAAGAAGTTATCATTTCTTTCATCAGAAACAATGTCATCTGTCGATATAGAGACAACCAGAGGTCATTGTGTCAGACAATGCCAAGAACCTCAACAACAAAATGATAGAGGAGTTATGCAGAAAATTCCACATCAAACATCTTAACTTTGTTATCTACCGTCCAAAGATGAATGGTGCTGTTGAAGCGGCTAATAAAAACATCAAGAAGATCATGCAGAAAATGTCCGCCAATCATAAAGGATGGCCTGACCTCTTGCCTCTGACTCTATTAGCTACAGAACTTCCATACGAACTTCAACTGGGGCAACCCCCTACTCATTAGTCTATGGGATGGAAGCAGTGCTCCCCATAGAAGTGGAAATGGAGTCCCTCAGAGTATTGATGGATGCTCAGTTGGATGAAGACCAATGGGTAAAGACATGTATCACCAATTGTCTCTGATAGATGAAAGGAGAACTGCAACAATCTTCCATGGTTAGTTATATCAGCAAAGGATCGCACGATCCTACAACAGAAAAGTCCGACTACGACAATTCAAACAACATGACTTGGTTTTGAAGAAGATCATTAACAACCAAGATCAATCTAAGGGAAAATTTGCTCCTAACTGGGAAGGCCCATTTGTTGTCAAGGAAGTATTGACAGGAGGTGCTCTCAGATTGCAGGAAATGGATGGCGATGAATTTCCATAGCTCATAAACTCGGACACCGTGAAATAGTACTATGTCTGAAGTTACCATCAAACAAACATGCTGGTTTTGATCCTCAAATCACCAGTCATTCCGGGTTTGAACCCTTTCCGTTCTACATACTCTTCTGCCCCTCAGGGAAACATACACTTCAAGCCAGCAGCCTGGTTTTTACTTCATTTCAAACCTTTCATACAATCTCGGTTATCCTGAAGACGGGATTTAACCTCTCATAATTTTAGTTATCCTGAAGACGGGATTGAACCTTTCACACCTACAGTTTATCCTGAAGACGGGATTAAACTTTTCTACGCCTGCAGTTTTTCCTGAGGACGGGATCAAACTTTTTACACACTTGCAGTTTGTCCCCATTATGGGATCAAACTTTCTTCTCCCCGTAGTATAGCCTGCACATGGGATTCACACTTCTTTAGCCTTTAATTACGTCCCCGAGGGGCGAACTACGTTGACCGATCTCTCTCGATACACGGGGTATGTAGGCAACCATATTCTCTATGGCGATCTACGCAATAAAGAAAAACAACAAAACATTTCTACCCTTTCTCTCTGAAACAACAAAAAACAACAAAAATACTTCTACACCCATCCGCCTTCCGCATTCAAATATTGGACCTCCTACACTAGGTTCGAACTATGCGGACTTGATCTCCTCTTCAATAGAGAGATACGTGGCGACCATTCATGGTGCGATCTAACCCCTACCGAACAACATACTTATCACACTTGCATCGGGATCAATCTTCAATTTGCCCCATTTCATCGGTTTTCGAGATCAAAGGATGGAATTACCAAACCTCTTCTCACAAATAGAAGATTCTTGGTGACCATCTAAGTGCGATTGTGCCTCAAAGAGCAATACCAACCCATAAAAGATGGAATTAACTAGGCTTCTCACAAATAGAAGTCTTGGCGACCATCCATCTTTGCGGTTAATCTCGAGAGAGGAAGAAACTACCCTCCTCTCCACATTTCATACAGATATCACCCCAAGACACCAAAGATGGTAGGATTTACGAAATCGGTGATCCGCTTACGAGAGATCTTGCGGCGTCTCATTGTCCATCTATCAAGGATAAGTTCGAAATGCATCAAGATCACAAGGCCCCGGAAAAAGCAGCAAAACATCAAGCAAGTATCAAGGCATAACTAAAAGGGAAGTGAATCAAAATATATTTCCGGCCATATATAATACTGTTTGATATATACATCTGTGTTGTACATGACAAAATGGCTAAGCTAGTCTGTGCAGGAAAATACAAAGCTATCTACAGATCTGTGTGTATGCGGACTATTAGATCTAACATAGCATCCCTCTCTGAAGACGGAGGAAGTAATCGCAAGCTCTCGCCCAGCTAGCTAGACGAGCTATCGATCGAGGCTAACCGCATGGTGGCATAATGCTCATCAATGTAAGCACTCACTCATGTCAAGACCGATAAATATCATCGGGATCTCACCGAAGTCTTTGTTTGCAATGGCCACATCCCTAGAAGATAAGGCGGCATCCCGCTCCACTATCGATGCATCCCTGGCTGATTTAGCCTCATCCCTCTCTAATAGAGCGGTATCTCTCTCATCAAGAGCTGTCAACATCGCGGCCCTAGCCTGATCTCTTTCATAGGTCATTAGATGTAAGCTCTGCTCCAAATGCTGTGCCGAATACTAAGTAACAGTGGCACTCGGGGTGGGAGAATCCATCACAAATGCTGGTAGCCTAGCAGTCAAATCATTGGTGGGAATAATATCCTCCTCTATAGGCTCCTCATCGTCAGAATCAATACCTCGCAAGACTTGTGGATACCGCCGCGACCGATCGATCTCTGTCTCCATCCATGCGGAATACTCTGCAGAACAACCTGGATGATCGACAGAAAACTCAAATGACTCTCGGCCGATCCCAACAGCATACAACCCGGATCTGCCTCCGTTGATAAATGGTGTGACGCAAGCTTACCGACTCCTTGCCTCTTATACGGATGAAAATCTCGAATCGGTCAAACTGACACATCACGGCCAGTGGGTGGTAAGTAATCATTCCCATCAATCCAGCCAGTGGGAGGTAATCCATGCCCAAAGCATGAGTAATGAAGCTGCATGGTGAACTAAGCCCTGAACACGATAATATGGCAAATGGATCCCTAATCCCTGCCAGAAAAGCTTACCACGATGCAGCATTTGTACACTCTGCAGGCTGAAAGGAGTATGACATTGGTATCTCCTGGGTGAAACAAAACCCCTACCGTCTAAATGTGCTAATCGGTCTCAAGTGTGACATAATCCACACATACAAAGCATGAATGGGAACTACTCAGAAACACTCACATGGATAAGTGCGAAAAATATATAGTCGACCTCGAGTCTCAAAGAATGATCATCGGTACAATGGTACGACCCTCCCTGAGAACTCTCACTGCCATAATGACGCCGATATCCAGCTCATCCATGTACCGCGGTATGAAGACGTATGGCAATACGCATAGAAGTAGTACATCTACTCTGGCTGAACGCCAATGATCCTCCGGTGTGGTGAAATCCCCGGAATGCAGTGCATAACTGTCCTCAGAGCCAAACCTATTAAACAGGAAACACTGGGATATCACGTGGCCGAATGTAATCTCATCCTGGACCACTCTACGTCTCAATCCGGTGAGGGTCATGAACTGTCTGCTCATGTCTCCAATAGCCATATGCACGCAAGGTCTGTCCAGTGGCAACATCGTCAACCGTGCATACTCCTCCAAAGTAGGAGTTAACTCCTGGGTCCTAAATCGAAAAACCTATCTCTCCGATACCCAGTGCTCTAGCATGCCCTCTACAAATCCTGTGGGAACCTGAAACATCAACAAGGTCATAGTATGCTGCAGCAAATCATCTACGATCACCATGTTTGATGGTGATATACTATCATACCATGAGTGCATACCAGCTACCACCACAAATGGTGGGGTATGATCAATACTGACTAACCGTCAAGAAGACATCTCAGACGGGCCGTCATATAAGACCATCCAGGGTCAATCTTTGAATATCTCTGGACATACATACATATGCATAACATAATAACATGCATGATACAATAGATGGCAATATGATATAGGGAATGGAAAACTATACATACATTCCTAAGTATATTATCATCTAATACATCTCTGTACAGCTAAAATACAGGGAAATGGGGCGAAGCTACCGGACATACAACAGAGGCCTATCAAAAGAGATAGCGAGAAATACATCAAAAAAAGTCAAGAGTGTCGATGTCTACATCATCGATCCTGTCCATCTGATGTAACTCCTCCTGAGTCACTGGATCTCTATCTACAGGGATGTCAGGCCGATACAAGGGAGGATCTGCACCGACAAAACCATATGGGTCACCTGAGGGACCAGCGCCAGAGTTGGAAGGATTAAAAGTATCTACCTCTGCAGGATCTCTGCCCAAATGCCGAATGAAAAGATGTGACCGGTCCAGCTGCCGAGTCAATCTGTCAATCTGTGTCACATGAGTCGGATCTCTGACACAGACTAGCCAATCTGTCATCATCACAGATCTTGGAACCATATCCCCCATAAACTGTGTGGCGCGGGTCTGAGCTCCAATCATACGAGGGATCCACCAATGCTGGAAAATCTTCTGAGAACAGAGGCCCTCTGACAATGTAAAACTGTCAATCCCCATCAATGGGATGTCAATGATGGGTGACTGTGAAACAGGCCAATAACGCCTGGTAGGAGGCAAGATCGGTATACGAATCTCTCCTGTGGTGCTCCTAATAGCACGCTTTCCTAAATAGAGCTCCCATCCTCCATCTGTAAAGAGAGGAATCCTGCAAGGTGGAAATGACGTACTCGACTCCAAAGAGGGTACCCATCCTCAAAACCAACTCCCAAATGCTCTCCGGAGTAGGAAATCCATGTGATGACATCGGTACATTAATAGCTCCAAATTGTATGGCGACAATGAGTGAAACCCTCAGCAACAGGGACCTCCGCTAGTATGGAATGTTGCCATCTCCGTCCTCGTGGATAGGTGTCTAAACCTAACACGCTCATAGGACGCAAACAAGAAAGCCTCTCATAGGCCCAAAACTGCCAACACAAAGGCAAACATCTGCTGTCAGTCAACACTCTTAACCCATACATGGGAAAAGATAAGAGAAACACTCACCAGCAGAAATGGGTAGAATCCTAACCATGCCTCGATCAAGCCCTGCGATCGCATGCGAATTCCCCAGAGGAAGTAGGCAAAAGTGTAGGAACCCCAATCATACTCTCCTATACAGTCCACGTGTCGAGTGGCGTTGATCAAAGCAAAGGACATCGTAGAAGAGTTGTCTGCTATGAAGCAGCCCCTAATGATCATCAGGAACAATTGCCGAAGAATGCGATCCCTGACTCTCACATCATCGGGTATGGGCTCACTCAATAGCCCGCTCATAGCATCTACGCTCAAAGGACCTGTATGAACAGTCCTGCCCTTGAGCGCCTCCACCGGAACTCCCAACAAGGATCTGATGGTAGTAGGGGTGATATCCGCCATGCAAGGCACCGGCTCCCCTCCAAACTCCATACCTGTGATAAACCGCCAATCCATTGGCGTCATCATCACCTCGCAGTCCAGCAAATGGAGTGAATGAGTCTGGTGAAACCACCGCTCAGACAATGCCCTAAGGTAATCCCAGGGACAACGACGGGGTAGAATGGAAAAGAACCTCCTAAATCTCCAGCCATGGATGATCGCTCTGTAGTCATCATGCAAGGCCTAATACATAGAGTGGATGCTAAACTAGTTCCCTCGAGGCTGTGTGAAGCCGGGAACCTACATCAAATATAGATCAACATCAGACTCCTTGACTCCTCATCAATAGAAAATAAGGAAGATTAGAGATCTAACTTCATACCTCGTTTGCGTGCAGGTATACTGAAGGATGCCTACTCAAGTCACCCAGAAGATCTGGGTTCACCACTTGAATACCTGGCAATTCCCTACGGTGAACACGTACAACAGGAGCAGGAACCTCGATCGGTGCATCCTCCTCCTCGTCCTCGACATTCGGCACTTCAACCCGAATAGGACATATCTGTTAGGTTTGTAATATTCAAGAACGTAATCAAATTGCACAAAATAGCGGAAACGTGGAAAATCAGAGTTTTAAAATTTTACAAACCATATACCCGGATCACCCTTTATGCACAATTATTAATTAAACGAAAAAGAAAGAACAAGAATCATACCCTTGAAGATCCGAGCTTCCTCAGGTACAAGTTCACCTCCAATCCTTTTCGCGTTCAACTTGAATTCACCGGGTTTGGTTCCTTCCTTTAATCAACGTTAGCCACTCAAGTGTTTGGCCTCTAGAGGTGATCTACCATGGAAGAAGAAGAATTCAAGAAGATGGGAATTTGGCAAAACCCTAGTTTTCTATCTTTATAGAAAGGGCGTACTCTACCAACTATTGGAATTACGTCTGTTGTTAAAGTCAACAACCCTCTCACCCATAATAAGACTCCTCTTATTTATAGATGTAGACAACCCTCCTTAACAATTAAGAAATTAGGTTTTATTTAATTAATTAAATTCTTTTAATTAATTAAGCTCCCTAATCTTATTAAAGATAATTAATTAAACTCTTTTAATTGATTTAACCTCCTAATCTTATTAGGAATATATGAGAGTACTTTTATTAATTAATTCCCAAACTCCTTTAGGAATTAAATAATAATAATAGTAATAATAATAATAAGACTCCTCTTATTAATTTATATTTAATATTTCCAAAATATTAAATAATAAATATTAAGCTATTTAATTTATTCTATCACCATAGATTAAATTAAATATACTTAACTTATTATTACGATTATGCCATTTACTTCTTAAATAATTATTCTTCCTTTTATGGTGTGACCCTTTAGGTTCTCCATATTAAATCGGTTGTGAATAAATCAATTAGAACAATTCTAATCTTATTTAAATAAATAAATTAAACTATTAATTTATTTAAATAAATAATATTTATTCTACAATAAGGATAAGCCTCCCTAGCGATCAACGACTTTCCAGATAATATAGATTTCAACATTAATCATAAAAGAACCTTTGAGTAAATAGTTACCGTACAATTCAATTCTTCCACCATACAATGTCCCAATTAAATATAAGACATGGAATTACTATCAAGTCTTATTTTATTTAATTATATGTATTTCGACTCTTAAATGCACAACTCCAAATAATGCAAATTAGAAACTCCTTTTTAATTTCATTCTGCCTTGGCCAAGGACTACTTTGGTCATTTTATCGAATCACATAGGATATTTCTCTTCTTTTACTAGAAGTGGTAGATTCTTTATTGATCATACATTATCTCCATGTATAACTTATTATACCCAAGCATACCCTTTGATATACCCTAAGGGTCTTCAGAAATAAGTCAAAGTATAACTCATCATACACAAGATACTATGAGGACCTCAAGTTCAAGGATCACTTGTACTACTATCACTACAGGAATTCTTATTGACAGGAAAGTAAAACTCCATTAGGTATTCCTTAGCGAGCCACGTTCAGTGAACTTATTCTCTAATAAGCACATACATACTTGCTTTAGTGTCTCCACATAAATGATCATGAGATCAATCATCCTCATCCAATGAGCAAGCAACGTATGTACCAATCTATCCGGATTCACTAATCCCCAATTTAGTAATCCAACGATAGGGAACTATTTTAGTTTTAAGCTTTCTAAGAATTTAGATCTTATTAGAATGATCATCATCATTATTCTAAAAGCATTTCTTAAAACTATGGGTTTATCACATATTATAAAACAGCATCATGTAGATAATTAAAAGCCTTTAATAAATGAATACTTTTTATTAATAAATGAATAAGATTGTTACAAAGTATATGCTTTATCATCAAACATGATTGGCTTGTATGCATACTACTTTCAATCTCCCACTTGCACTAAAGCCAATCGTCATGGTATCTCATACTCTTCTTCTTTAAGTGACGATTATCCTGCTGTTGGATAAGCTTCAGTATATGGATATGTAATGTTGTTCTTGAGAGTCCACTATCTCTATAGTGATTTCCCATCTTTCATTAATTCTTATAATCAAATGAAAGTGCCACAACACATGTTTAGATCCAAGATGAGAGTTAGGAACTATTCCTAGTTCTGTAATGAACTTTTAATCCAAACAATCAACTTGCAGCTTTATTTATAGCTATATACTTTGTCTTTATCACTAAACCAGCAACTCTTTGCTGTTTGGAACCTTTCCAATTCACTGCACCACCATTCAAGGTAACCCTTTACCTTAAAGTGGATTTTCTGTCGTCTTGGTCTGTCTAAAAAAAAAATTGAGTCTGTTAAGCCCTCCAGTTTTAATTTAGACCCACCATGAATATGATCACATCCTTAGTTTCAGTTAAGTACTTTAAGATGTTTTTCACTGTCTCACAGTGAACTTCTCCAGAATATGACTGATCAACATCAGGTCTCATACATTTCATTACATACATGATAGTTACTCATGCGATCTCTCTTTTTGGAGTCTTTGGGGACTATTAAGAGAGATACACTCCATGGCTCATCAACATGAGACATCCCATGGAGTTTGCTAAACGACTTTAGCATCAAATGAATATACGTTCCTTGGGTTAAGCCGAGCATCCTTTTTAAATCTATCTATATAGATTTGCATCCCCAATTAAGATACTCTTCCCAAATCATTCACGGAGGAATGTTTAGACAACTTTATCTTTACTGATTATAGCATTGGTATATTATTTCTCATCCATAGTATATCAACATATAATACTAGAAATTTCATGATGCTCCCACTGACCCTTTTGTACACACTAGAACTCTTACCTCATCGTATGTAACTCTGGATCATCATCTTCTATGATGCGTACCTCATCATCATCATCCATGATGAATCCATACCTCCAGTATCTTCTTGTACTATTCCGATTCTGATTCGGTTTGTGGTACAATAGGTCCATCTACAGGTTCCTCTTATTTGACTTATAATATTTTATGGATCTTTAACTCTTTAAGATCTATAATCCTCCCACTAGCCCCTTTAATGATAAACATCTTTATCTTAGAAGGCAACATGTTTCTCAACAAACACCTTTTGCTAAGTAGGATTATAGAACATATGCCCTAAACTTACTTTAGGATGTCCCACAAATCTGTACTTGTCAAATTTTGTCCCAAGCTTATCCTTTGAAACCTTTTCACATAAGTTGGACAACCCCTTATCTTAACATGCTTAAGATTAAGAATCCTCCCTGTTTATAACTTTTATGGAGTCTTGGGGCCGAATTTTGAGGTTACCTTTTTCGTAGATATGCAGCCATTTCTAGGACATGATCCTAGAAGGATACTGGAATGTCGAAAAAATCATTATGGACCGCACCATGTCCAACAAGGTATGATTTTTCCTTTCAGATACATCAATCAATTATTGCGTATTAGGAGGCGTCCATTATGAGAAAACCATTTGAGATGATCTAGAAACTTATTGCACAAGTATTTATTCCTTGATCTAATCAAAAAATCTTAATACTTTGCTAATTTGTTTCACTTCTGAATTCTTTGAACCTTTCAAATAATTCAAACTTGTATTTCAACAAATACATACATTCAACTCTTTGAATGATCATCTCCTTTTCTTATACTAGTTTGTTCAATTTGTAAAATTATTTTTCACGTAAGTCAAGTATACAAAATCCATTAAGTAATATTCCAGTTCTATACAAAACATTATTATTATAAATAGAACAACAATTGTTCTTAAATATAATACCAAAGATTTCATTATCCAACAATAAAATGGAAATAATGTTTCCAATGAGAACTGGAATACAATAACAACTTATTGACTTAATAGACTTGCCCGTAGGCAATACTAAACAATAAGTTCCTATGGCTAATGTAGCAACCTTTGCTTCATTTTCCAAATTTAGGATAACTTATCTTTGTTTAGCTTTCTACTTCTGCTTGGTCCCTTCATAAATCTATATTTATGACAACCAAAGCCGGTATCAAATACCCAAGTAGAACCTTGACTTAAAAAAAATTATTTTAAATCATGAAAAAATTTGTATTTATAACCGAAACTTCACTAAGCTTCTTTGGTTAGCCTCTGCAAGACGCTTCTCGCAGTTTCTTTCCAGTGTCCAGGCTTATTGCAGTGGAAGCAAACTCCTTTGCTATCCGTATCAGTTTTGTTCTTATTATCCTTTATTTTTGCCTTTCTATTTACCTTCTTTGAATAGTTCTTCTTTTCAGAAGATCCTTTGACCCCTACCAGTAAGACTTGGTCTTTCTTGGTTGGAAAGTGACTCAACATTTTGAACATGTTAAGCAAATCAGCGAGGCTGATATCTAGATTGTTCATATGAAAAATTCACAACAATTATGAAAGGAGTCCGGGGTGAGTGCAAGATCAAATCATGGCTCAACTCTCCATCCATGACAAAACCCGTTGTCCTAATTGATCAATCAAATTGATTATCATTAGGACATGTGTCTTTACTGTAGTGCCTTCGGTCATTCTAGATCGAAAGAGCTCCTTAGATATCTGATATCTATCAGTCCTACTTTCCTAACCATCAACTACTTGATGTGTAGGAATATAGTAGGAGCATCCATAGTTTCATGCTGACGCTAAAGCTCGTTACTCATGGATGTGAGCATGATGCATTGAGCCAACTACGCATCATCTTGCCACTTTCTAAAAGTAGCAATATCTTCCTCAGAGGCATTGTCTGCAACCATTGCAGGGATAGGCGTATTAAGGACATAAGATAGCTTTTCAGCCATGAGAACTATTCTCAAATTCCTTAACCAATCCGAGTAATTTGGTCTGGTTAAATAACATCTAATATGTTTCGCAGTGATAGTAATTTAGACATTGTAAACAACTGTAAATAAATTTGTAATTAACAACATTTTAACATACATTCTTTTATTAATTACCAAAATAATTTAGGTCTTGTTTTAAATTGGTATCTCCCACTATTTTCTTCAAACTATATTACCCTCAATATATAGTTCGGCAAAATCTAATTAAAGATTTGCTAGTGAGAATAAGGATCCCATTTCAAATGTATATAGCCTTGTGTGTGCACAACAAACTATATATAAATAAATAGGTAGACAACTCTTGTCAATTACATCAACTATGTAACTCATTGTATTTTGCCTCTTAAATCATAATGGTCAAGTGTGTGAACATCCGAACTAAAATGATTTAAGTTAAGTCGAACTCCAAAGATTTCCATATAAGTGAAGAGAAAACTACAACTTGTTGTGTGTAACAACAAAACAAAGAATGTTCAATTCCTTATAAACATCATATGTAATAAAAACAACATCTTAAATATTTAATACTTGCCTTGTGTGTGCACAACAAACTCATATTAAATATTCAATACTCTATTATTTCTATCATGCTAGAAGACAACGTTTGATATTCCAAATATCTTTGAACGTTACAACTTAATATAAAATATTTGAGGGGTTTGTTATTAATTTGTCTCATCTTGTTTAGCGTGCATGCATATATATATATATATATATATATATATATATATATATAAAATACGCGTCATATTAATTAACATGCGAAGCATATTTGCATAATATATAATATATATATATAGTATAAGCATGCACATATAGAATACTATATTCTACCCGGATTGATTATGGACTTTATTCTAGTTTGGTTTACTAGAGCCACCAAGTGAACCAAAAGGTCAAACCCTAGGGGTGCAAAAATTAATATTTAAATATAACTATTACATTTAAACCCTGGCTCCATTACAACGGGTTTTCACGCTCCTCGCTTGCTCCTCGATCTCCAATTCTTCAAAATTAATTCTAACTATTCCTATTACAAAACTATTTAAAATAAATAGAAACCTTGATCAGCAGTTAAGGGGAAGTACATAGGAGGGAGATAGAATTTACATTAAGAAAAAATTAGAGAAGACGAGGTACGCAGACCCCATTTAATAAAACCCATACTTTCATGCATCCAACTAAAATAAAATCCAATCACATTGGTCAATAGTCCATAATCAATCCCATTAATTATCATACATATCACCATATGCATCAATAAATAACATTCATCTCATGAATAATAAATATTCAATATATATATATTGATATCATTTAATGGGCAGATTTAGTTAGTATAAAATCTACTTTTGAATCTAAATAAACTCCTTTATTTTAATCCAAATTTAAATCAAAATAAAACTATTTTTATTTTAATTTATCCAATTTTGAATAAAATAAACTATTTTATTTTAATCAAAATCTTTAATTAAAATAAATTCCTTTATTTTAATTAATTATGGAATCCAATTCCATGTAAAAAAAATCCTTTATTAAGGGAACCACAGATTCTCTTTCCTATTCACAAATAAACTCCTTTATTTTGAATAATATGAAATCTTATTTCTATCTAAATAAACTCTTTTATTTAAGGAAGTTAGGATTCTTTTTCCTATTCACAAATAAACTCCTTTATTTTTAATAATATGAAATCTTATTTCATATCTAAATAAACTCCTTTATTTAAGGAAAGATGAAATTCAATTTCAACTCCAATTAGTTATCATAGAATCCAATTCCAACTCTAATTAGTTAGCATGAAATTCAATTTTAAAATTAAAATAAACCTTTTATTTTAATTATAAAATAATTAATATATATATTGTATGCTTTAGGTTGAATGATTCATGTACTATATATATCAAATATATTTCGTACATGGAATCCAAGTAAATGAATCAAGTAGCCACGCTTTTTGAAACAAAAAGTTATCTCTGCAACTTAAAAAAAAAAAATGGGTCCATGTTTTTTGAAACAAAAAGTTATCCTGCAACTTTTTAAAAAAAATGGGTCCATGTTTTTTTTTTTGAAACAAAAAATTATCCTGATAAATTTTTAATAAGGAATTAAGGATTATATCATGATATATCCTGGGCCAATGACGTCACCCTTACCATTAGTAAAGTAATGCTTCTGAAGATTCCTTAATTGTTAACTATTATATAACAAAGCTACCTGGGATACATATAACGTTAATAATAGTAACTAAAATCTTCCTGAAGCTTATAACATCCAACCGGACATTTATATATATATATATATATATATATATTATAATACTCAGAATCACGTGAATCACCAGAAAATCAAAATTGATTTTGCGATTTTTTTAATTTTTTTTTTATAAATTTTATACAATAAAATTATGCCCAATTAAATTGTTCTAAACACATATCAATATACATATCAAATCAAAACAATTAATAATTTGCATAAAAGTTTGGCTTTGATACCACTGTTAGGTTTGTAATATTCAAGAACGCAATCAAATTGCACAAAATAGCGGAAACGTGGAAAATCAGAGTTTTAAAATTTTACAAACCATATACCCGGATCACCTTTTATGCACAATTATTAATTAAACGAAAAAGAAAGAACAAGAATCATACCCTTGAAGATCTGAGCTTCCTCAGGTACAAGTTCACCTCCAATCCTTTTCGCGTTCAACTTGAATTCACTGGGTTTGGTTCCTTCCTTTGATCAACATTAGCCACCCAAGTGTTTGGCCTCTAGAGGTTATCCACCAAGGAAGAAGAAGAATTCAAGAAGATGAGTATTTGGCAAAACCCTAGTTTTCTATCTCTATAGAAAGGGCGTACTCTCCCAACTATTGGAATTACGTCTGTTGTTAAAGTCAACAACCCTCTCACCAATAATAAGACTCCTCTTATTTATAGATGTAGACAACCCTCCTTAACAATTAAGAAATTGGGTTTTATTTAATTAATTAAATTCTTTTAATTAATTAAGCTCCCTAATCTTATTAGGGATAATTAATTAAACTCTTTTAATTTATTTAACCTCCTAATCTTATTAGGAATATATGAGAGTACTTTTATTAATTAATTCCCAAACTCCTTTAGGAATTAAATAATAATAATAGTAATAATAATAATAATAATAATAAGACTCCTCTTATTAATTTATATTTAATATTTCCAAAATATTAAATAATAAATATTAAGCTATTTAATTTATTCTATCACCATAGATTAAATTAAATATACTTAACTTATTATTACGATTATGCCATTTACTTCTTAAATAATTATTCTTCCTTTTATGGTGTGACCCTTTAGGTTCTCCATATTAAATCCATGTGAATAAATCAATTAGAACAATTCTAATCTTATTTGAATAAATAAATTAAACTATTAATTTATTTAAATAAATAATATTTATTCTACAATAGGGATAAGCCTCCCTAGCGATCAACGACTTTCCAGATAATATAGATTTCAACATTAATCATAAAAGAACCTTTGAGTAAATAGTTACCGTATAATTCAATTCTTCCACCATACAATGTCCCAATTAAATATAAGACATGGAATTACTATCAAGTCTTATTTTATTTAATTATATGTATTTCGACTCTTAAATGCACAACTCCAAATAATGCAAATTAGAAACTCCTTTCTAATTTCATTCTCTTTTTAACCCAAGGACTCACTGGGTTGTCATTTATCGAATCACATAGATATTTCTCTTCTTTTACTAGAAGTGGTAGATTCTTTATCGATCATACATTATCTCCATGTATAACTTATTATACCCAAGCATACCTTTGATATACCCTAAGGGTCTTCGAAATAAGTCAAAGTATAACTCATCATACACAAGATACTATGAGGACCTCAAGTTCAAGGATCACTTGTACTACTATCACTACAGAAATTCTTATTGACAGCAAGTAAAACTCCATTAGGTATTCCTTAGCGAGCCAATGCTCAAAGGAACTTATTCTCTAATAAGCACATACATACTTGCTTTAGTGTCTCCACACAAATGATCATGAGATCAATCATCCTCATCTAATGAGCAAGCAACGTATGTACCAATCTATCCCATTCACTAATCCCCAATTTAGTAATCCAACGATAGGGAACTATTTTAGTTTTAAGCTTTCTAAGAATTTAGATCTCATTAGAATGATCATCATCATTATTCTAAAAGCATTGCTTAAAACTATGGGTTTATCACATATTATAAAACAAAGATCATGTAGATAATTAAAAGCCTTTGAATACTTTTTTTTATTAATAAATGAATAAGATTGTTACAAAGTATATGCTTTATCATCAAACATGATTGGCTTCAGATGCATACTACTTTCAATATGACCCGCCTCCAAGACGACACAAGGTCAGTTTCTAACGTAATCTGCTAAGGCTCTTCAAAAGCCCTCCTCCGTACACCGTAAGTGGTCCTGCGGGAAACTACTCTCCTACCGATCCGGATCCATGATATCTCGGACAAAGAAGTCTCCAAATCACCTCGTAAAGGGTGTGGTAATTTTTTACCCGAGTCTTTTCAAAATGCATTCTATGATTACATGCATGCATGCATTGCTTTAATATACATCTACGATGAGAGTTAAAAATGCATGACTACCCAATACCTACATTTTGGGAAAATTTTGCCATAGCCCCTTTATAAATGGGACTATCCATATGCACATAAAAAGCATGACTAGGTGGCCATTCAAGAAGCACACACCTATACACACCATATACATCCCAGTATGCATTAATACATTGCGATAAAAAAATCCGTAAGTGTAGTCTAATTACCAGGATTATTTTGCTTGTCTACCTTTACTCATTTGTCCTCATAAAGGATAAGAAATGACAGTAAAAGGTGCCAATTTGACTATTTGAAAAGTCAAATTTTTTTCACATCATTATGTTCAGCATGGTTTAATACTAACATTTGCTATGTTGAATATTTTTTATCAAGTTATATCAGCATGTATATTCACTACTATGTGTCTAAATGCATTTCATGCGATAAGTCATTTTTCAACGAACAAAAATTGGAAAAAAATACCTGCATGTGTTACCAGGACAGTGAAGAAGGCTTGTACGGTGGCAGAATATGCAGAAAGTTACCCGAACTCAGCAGATCTGAAGAAGAGTTCTCGGATTTCCTTCGCTGCGTAACTTGAAAATGACTTATGAAAGAAACTAGTCACCTATACATAGGCACGCTTGGCCGCAGAATAACCCGTGGCTTCTGCAGGTACACCTGCGACACTCCTACATGGGTCCCACACCTCCGACTCGCTCCAGTTAGAGTGGCAAAGGGAATATGTTATACACATCCTCAAATGGACAAAGCTTTATCCCCACAGATCTCTTACACACAAGAGGTACCTCTATGGAATATAAGCCAGTGTCTAGGATTCAAGACTTTGGTGATAGCCCCAACGTCAACATCCTTGGAAACTTGGATCGCATGTCCAAGCCATCACTGATTGTCATCCCAACAGGATTACCTGACAATTATTCATGCATTCTACATGCATTTGCATCATGTTGCTGCATATAGCATCATGTTTATCTTGCTTGCATTTCAAGTGTCTGGTATTCTTTATCCTATCCATGCCTTGCATTTCATGAATATGATAAAGAGGGGCATCTGTAGACACTTGAAATTTTCTACACTCCTATTACTAACATTGTAGGAGGGTAGATTCATCTTTTAGAGATAACCCTAAAAGATAACTTACATCCATTTCGAATACTACCGGAAGTTCGGTTCCAACCTGGAACACAAACTGGGAACATTGTCTCAAACCCAGAACACACACTGGGAATGTCATTTCCAATCTCAGAGATAACCCCAAGATATGCAGATCAAAAGACCGGTAACAACACTGGAGAGGACAGTTCTGTCTCGGTGATAACACCGCGATGCTCAGTTCCAATCCCAAAGAAACACTAGGAGTAGCAACCCCATCCTTGGTGATAGCCCCAAGAGATGCCATTGCAGTTCCGGCGATAACCCCGGAAATGCTTGTTTCAAACATATGTAATCAGCTTCAACCTCAGACATCCTGTCGAGGCACACACACCACAGACCCGAAGTTGACAAACGAGAAGACAGGAACATCCATAGATGACAGTGATACATACAAACAAGCAACAGTCCAATCTCACCAGTAACCCCGAAAGCAACGCTGCTTTTAAACTTAAACCGTGATAACCCCGGTGAGGAGTCACAACGTCATCTTACCATCTCAACAAGATGATATCGTGGCATACCAACAAGTAGTCCACTCTCAGCTGTAACCCTGAATAACATCTACTTTTAACTCAAACCGGCGATAACCCCGGTGAGGAGTCAAATGTCATCTTGTTCCTTCGACAATGGCGCGTTGTCTCAACACTTCATACATACATACATCCAACAATGTCCCACAAGAACCAAGGATTGACAATCCCAAGTGACTATTACGTGTGATAGTACTTTGGATAGAATTTAAAGCTTGAAGACCATGGGCATAGACCCCTATTCCTGACTTTGTATAACCTCTAATCCATGTCATTACGTAACTCTCGACACAAGCGGTCCAAATAAGGTCATATATACCTCGTTCGAATGCTCGGATTGAAGTTCTGTAAGTTTGAGCGGACATTACAGTGCATGAGTGCACGTACTATGAGATGACGGGACCCGCGAGGCTCGGATGCACCACGACCAGCCATAGGTACAACTGTGGCTGCCGTAGGTGTACTTGCGACCATCCGTCTATATATGCAAGCCTTGGGGTCAGACATTTGAGAAGGAGAGGGAGGGAAAAAGGCGAGGAAGCCCTGTCCATTTTGCTCTGCATACACATCTTTTGAGTGTTTCCTCACTTCTAAACACTAGTTAGCTCTCATATAGCTATCTTTTATCCGGCGGGAGCTGAGTGTTTATCCATTAAAAGTCATTGAAGTCTACTTTGGCAGCCCACTGTAAGCCTTCTCATATTTTATAAAGCCTTCTTCTCATATTAGCACACACTGTTGTACACGTTGAGAGTCGTTTGAGTGTGTTTGCCCGGACTTTGGTCCGTGGTTTTCATTTCTGTCTGTATATATATACATTATCGAGTTATGCCTCGATTGAGCCTAGACTTCGGTCTGGAGCGTTTAATTACTTATATATATATATACTTATATATATAAACTGTGGTCAGACTCTGTCTGATGAGCCTAGATTTTATATCCGGTGCGTTTAATTGCTTTATATATATATATATATATATATAATTGTTGTCAGACATATCTGATGAGCCTGGATTTTATATCCGGTGCGTTTAATTGCTTATATATATATATACTTATATATATAATTGTTGTCGGACATATCCGATGAGCCTGGATTCACATCCGGTGCGTTTACTGCTTTTATATATATTTGTACATATATATATATATATATATATATTTACATTCCTGTTCAGCCTAGAGTTTACTTCGTGGCCTTTTACATCTTTATTTACATTCCGTCCTGCCTGGAGTTTACTTCATGGCAGTTGATCGTTTTTACAAGCTTTATTTACATTTTGTCCCACCTGGAGTTTACTTCGTGGTGGTTGATCATGTCCATATATATATATTTACCACTTTTATATATTTACATTTCCGATCCCCCATGGAGTTGCTTCGTGGTGGTTGATCATGTCTGTATATATATATTTACAACTTTTATATATATAACTGCTTACTACTTTCCATACAAATTGCAGTATCATGTGAGTCTAGGAATCATGTGATCACAGGTTCAGTTTACTGAATCTAGATTCGGTTCCCATGATGGACATTTTTTAGTTGTAAGTAGCCTGTACATTATTTTTCAGTGTCTGAATTTCCTTGGATGGCTGTCATGCCCATGAGGAGTTCGGCACTGCTGTATATTATTTTCTCGAGAATGCTTCGCATCTCGAAAATAAAAGCAAATAAACCGAGCATTTAATAATAAAATGGAAGTATGAAAAGGTCTCAATTCTTATTGAGCACAGGGTTTGAAAAACCTCTTTTACAAAACGTCATTGCTACATCTTGGTTAAAACTGAATTTTTCTATAAAATTCAAACCTTGTGTATATAGGTGCGAATGAGGCCTCACACTACTTTCAAATAATTGCACATTGATCCACACACACATACACACATTCATATAACAATTTCTTTAAAAAGTGGTGGTTACCGTGGTAACACGGATGTCGGAGGGTGCCTAACACCTTTCCTCTGCATAATTAAGCCCCCGGACCCAAAATAAATCTCGGTTTCACAGATCCATCTAGCAGTGTCAAAACACTAGGTCAATGTGCAAACCTTTTCAGTTGCGTTGGTGCAACCAGTTAATTACACCAACTGGCGACTCTTAAAGTCCAATCGTCTACATTATACATGTCGGACCTTTTTCACATGTTTTTTCAAACAAATCTCATATTAACATGAGAACACCAAAGAATAAGTAACGAAAAGGGACACTCAAAAATCCCGACGTCGACACACAGCCTCGAGGGAACTGGTTCAACATCCACTCTATGTATCAGGCTTTGCATGATGACTATAGAGCAATTGTACATGGCTGGGGATTCAGGACGTTCTTTTCCATTCTTCCCCGTCGCAGTCCCTGGGGTTACCTCAGGGCATTGTCTGAGCGGTGGTTTCACCAAACTCAGTCACTCTACTAGCTAGACTGTGAGGTGATGATGACGCCGATGGATTGGCAATTTATCACAGGTATGGAGTTTGGAGGGGATCCAGTGCCTTGTACGGTGGATATCACCCTTACTGCCGTCAGATCCTTGTTGGGAGTTCCTATGGAGGCGCTTAAGGGTAGGACTGTACGTACAGGTCCTTTGAGTGTAAATGCTATGAGTGGGCTGTTGAGTGAGCCTATACCCGGTGATGTGAGAGTCAGGGATTGCATTCTTCAGTGATTATTTCTGATGATCATTAGGGGCTGCTTCATAGCAGATAACTCTTCTACGGTGTCCTTCGCTTTGATCATTGCCACTTAACACGTGGACCGTATAGCAGACTATGATTGGGGTTCCTACACATTTGTCTACTTCCTCAGGGGAATGCGCATGCGATCACAGGGTTTGACCGAGGCTTAGTTAGGATTCTACCCATTTCTGCTGGTGAGTATTTCTCTTGTCTTTTCCCATGTACAGGTTAAGAGCATTGGCTGACAGCAGATGTTTGCCTTTATGTTGGCAGTTTTGGGCCTATGAGAGGCTTTTATGTTTGCGTCCTATGAGTGTGCTAGGTTTAGGACACCTATCCACGAGGATGGAGATGACATCATTCCATACTGGCGGAGGTCCCTGTTGCTGAGGGTTTCACTCATTGCCGCCTACAGCTGGAGTTGTTGACAGCGGATGTCATCACATGGGTTCCCTATCCTGGGGAGCACTTGAGTGTTGGATTCGAGGATGGATACCCGATTGGGGTCGAGTACGTGATTTCCACTCGTAAGATTCCTCTTTTCACAGATGGAGGATGGGTGCTCTATTTAGGAGAGCGTGCTATTAGGAGCACTACAAGAGAGATTCACATGCCGATCGTGCCTCATGCCAGGCATTATTGGCCTATTTCATAGTCACCCATCATTGATATCCCATTGTTGGGGGTTGACAGTTTCACACCGTCAAAGGGTCCCTGCACTTAGGAGATGTTCCAGCATTGGTGGTTCCCTCGTACCATTGGAGCTCAGACCCGTACCACACAATTTATGGGGGATATGGTTCCAGGATTTGTGATGATGACGGATTGTCTAGCCTATGTCAGAGATCGGACTCATGTGAAACAAATTGACAGTTTAACCCGGCAGTTGGACCGGGCACATTTCTTTATCCGGCATTTTGGTAGAGATCCTTTAGAGGTAGACACTTTTGATCCTTCCAGCTCAAGGCCGGCCCCTCGTGTGGCCCATATGGCTTTTTTCAAGCATGATCCTCCTCAGATAGGCCGGACATCCCTATAAATAGAGATCCAAAGAACTCAGAGGAGTTACATTAGGTGGATGGATTGACGATGTGTACATCGATACCATCAACTTCTTCCGATGTATATTTCCGTTATCTCTTTTGATAGGCCTCATTAGATGTTTGGGTAGCTTCACCCCATTCTCGGATATCTTTTGATAGGCCTTTGTTAGTTCTTTGGGTAGCTTCGCCCCATTTCCTCAGTATTTTAGTCAGATAAAGATATATTAGATGATGATATACTTAGGAATGTATGTACGCTTTTCCATTCCCTATATCATATTGCCATCTAATGTATCATGCATGTTATTATGTTATGCATATGTATGTATGTCCAAAGATATTCAAAGATTGATTCTGGATGGTCTTATGATATGGCCCGCATGTATGTCTTCTTCGACAGCTTAGTCAGATTGATCATACCCCACCATTTTTGGTGGCATCGTATATCGATCTTGGTATGATAGCATGTCACCATCGATTAAGGTGATCAGAGATCATTTGTTACAGCATAATATAACCCTGTTGATGTTTCAGGTTCCTACAGGATTCATAGAGGGTATGCTAGAGCACTAGGTATCGGAGAGGCAGGTTTTTCGATTTGGGATCCAGGAGTTGACTCCTACTCTGGAGGAGTATGCACAGTTGATGATGCTGTCGTTGGACAGACCTTGCGTGCATATGGCGATCAGAGACATGAGTAGGCAGTTCATGACCCTCATCGAATTGAGGCGTAGGGTGGTACAGGATGAGATTACATCTGGCCACGTGATATCCTAGCGTTTTCTATTTGACAGATTTGGCTCTGAGGATAGTTATGCATGGTATTCCGGGGATTTTACCACACCAGAGGATCATTGGCGTTTGGCCAGAGTGGATGTACTTCTGTTATGCGTACTGTCATATGTCTTCATGCCACGATATATGGACGAGTTAGACATTGGGGTCATTATGGCAGTGAGAGCTCTCAGGGAGGGTCACATCATCATACCGATGATTATGGCAGAGACTTGTAGGTCGGCCACATATTGCTGCACTTATCCGACAAGAGTGTTCATAGGCAGCTCGGTCATGTTGTACGTGTGGTTTATGTCACACTTGAGACCGATTGGCACTTTATGATGGCATGAGTATTGTTTCACCCATGATATAGCCATTTCGTACTCCTTTTAGCATGTGGAGTGTACAGATGATGCATCTTGGTCAGCTTTCCTGGCAGGGATTAGAGATCCATTTACTATACTACCGTGTACATGGCTTAGTTCACCCTATAGCTTCATTACTCATGCTCCGGGCATGGATTATCTTCCTCTAGCTGGTTTGAGAGGGATGATCACCTACCACCCACTGGCCGTGATGTGTCAGTTTGACCAGTTTTAGGATTTCCATCCATTTGAGGGGGCAGTGAGTCAGCGCTTCGCTTCACGCCATTTATCAGCAGAGGACAGATCCAGGTTGTATGCCTGTTGGGATCAGCGAGAGCTAGCTGAGTTTTCTCGTCACCATCCGGTTATTCTCGCAGAGTATTCAAATGGATGGAGATAGAGACTGCATCGACTATGGTAGTATCCATAGTGCAGGATATTGATTCCGATGATGAGGAGGCTATGGAGGAGGCTGACATTCCCATCGATAGGGACTTGACTGCCGGGTTGGCATCATTTGTGATGGATTCTCCCCCTCGAAAGTGCCACTCATTATTTAACATTCAAAGACAAGATTTGGAGCAGAGCCTACATCCGATGACCTATGAGAGAGATCGTGCTAGGGCCTCGATGTGTCGACAAATTGATGGGAGAGACACCGCCTATTAGAGAGGGATGAGGCTAGATCAGCCAGTGGATGCATTGATTGTGGAGCGGATGCCGCCTATATCTGCTAGGGATGTGGCCATTGCGCAGATAAGATTTCCATGAGATCCCATACGATCGGCATCCTTGTCGATATGAGTGCATATATTGATGAGCATCATGTCACCATGCAGCTAGCCTCGATCCGCTAGCTCGTGTAGATACCATCAAGCAGCTGAGCTTAGCCTTTACCTCCTTCTTCGAGAGGGATGCTATGTTAGATCCGATAGTCCGTATACACACGATCCGTAGATAGCTTTGTATTTTCTCGCATGCATCTAGCTTAGCCATTTTGTCATGTACATCATATATCTATATATCAAACAATATTATATATGGCAAGAGAAATATATTTTGATTTACTTCCTTTTAGTTGTGCCTCGATACTTGCTTGATATTTGCCTCGCTTCTTCGTGGACTTGTGATCTTGATGCATTTTCAACTCATCCTCGATGTGTGGACATCGAGCCATCGCAGATCTCTCTCGTAATCGATCATCGATCTATATGTATCCCTACCATCTTTGGTGTCTTGGACCGGTTTTTCATGGAAATATGGAGAGGAGTGTGGCTTTTCCTCTCTCGAGATCGACCGCACTACGATGGTCGCCAGTACTTCTATTTGTGAGAAGCCTAGTTAATTCCATCTCTAATGGATTGGTGTTTCTTCTTGAGGCACAACCGCAAATTTTAGATGGTCACCTAATCTCCTATTTGTGAGGAGAGGTTGGATAATTCCATCCCTTTGGTCGAAGCCGATGAAATGTGGTGGATTAAAGTTTGATCCCAAAGATCTGCGTGACAAGTATTTTTTTTCGGTAGGGGTTAGATCAACCATAAATGGTCGCCACGCACTCTATTGAAGAGGAGATCAAGTCTCATGTAGTTCAAACTCGTGTAAGAGGTTCAACGCCAATGTGAAAGGCGTATGGGTGTAGAAGTTTTATTGATGAAGAAGGGTGTAGAAATGTTTTTGTTGTTTTTGTTTTTGTAGAGAAAGGGCAAAATGTTTTTGTTGTTTTTTTTTTATCATGACGCGCCATATAGAATATGGTTGCCTACGCACTCCGGTATCGTGGAGATCAGTCGACGTAGTTCGCCCCTCGTGACGAATTACAAATTAAAGAGAAGTGTGAATCCCATGCGCAAAGCTATATCATGGGGAGAGAAGAAAGTTTGATCCCATGATGGGGACAAACTGCGTGTGTGGAAAAAGTTTGATCCCGCCTTCGTGACAAACTACAAGTGTAGAAAAGTTTAATCCCATCTTCGTGATAAACCGCAGTATGAAAGGTTCAATCCCATCTTCGTGATAACCAAAATTGTATGAACTGCTTGAAATGAGGTGAAACCAGTCATCGGGTTTGAAGTGTATGTTTCCTCGAGGGGCGTAAAAGTATGTAAAAAGGGTTAAAAAACCGAATGACCGGTGATTTGATGATCAATACCAGATGTTTGCTTGATGATATCCTCGATATAGTACCGCTTTCACGGTGTCCGAGTTGATAAGTCGTGGAAATTCATCGCCATCCATTTCCATCAGTAGTCCGAGAGCGCCTCCTCGTCAATACCTCCTCGACAACAAACGGGCCTTCCCAATTAGGAGCAAATTTTCCTTAGATTGATCTTGGTTGTCAATGATCTTCTTCAAAACCAAGTCATGTTGTTTGAATCGCCATAGTCGGACTTTTTCTATTGTAGGATCGTAGCGATCCTTTCGTCGATATAATCGACCATGGAAGATAGTCGCGTTCACTTTTCGCCTATTGTAGACAATTGGTGATACCTGCCTTGTACCCATTGGTCTTCATCCAACCGAGCATCCATCAACACTTTGAAGGATTCCATTTCCACCTCTACGGGGAGCACTGCTTCCATCCCATAGGCTAATGAGTAGGGGTTGCCCTAAAGAAAGTACGCATGGAAGTTCGTAGGCTAATAAAGTCGAGGCAAGAGGTCGCCATCCTTTGTGATCGGCTGACATTTTCTCGCATGATCTTCTTGATATTTTTATTAGCCGCTTCAACAACACCATTCATCTTTGGACGGTAGATGATGACGAGTTAAGGTGTTTGATGTGGAATTTATCGCATAACTCCTCCATCATTTTGTTGTTGAGGTTCTTAGCATTGTTTCTAACACAACCTCCTCGTTGTCCATATCGACATATTGATATTATTTCCGATGAAAGCAATGATGACTTCTTTGGTAACCCCGGGGAAGGAGGTCGCTTTCTACCCATTTGGTGAAGTAGTCAATCATGGTGAATATGAATCGATGTCCATTATCGCTTTTGGGCTCGATGGGCCCGATCACGCCCATTCCCCACATCGAGAAGGGCCATGGCAAACTCATATCAGGGAGTTCCTCGAGGGGCGTGGATAGCATTCCCATGAATTTGGCATCGATAGCACCTCTCTGACGTGATCATCACAAATACTTTTGAGCGTAAGCCAATAATGCCCTATTCTCGAGGATTTTCTTGACAAGTAAGGGTCCACCATGTGGGGGCCACATACTCCACCATGGATCTCATCCATGAGCCTCTCGAGCTTGGTCTTTGTCCGCACATCCGAGGAGACCTAATCTCGCATCTCTTTTAGAGAGTGCATCTCCGCCAGTAGAATTTCATAAGCAAGTCGATGGATCCGCCTCTTTTCAACAAAGTTCGCCTCAACGGTGTAGATCCATCTCACAGATACTCCTTGATATGCTGATACCAAGGGTTGTGGATGGGAGGTAGCTCATCCGATACTTCTCCAACATAGTTCCCATAAGCTGGGGCCTTTTGCAGGGCAAATGTGATGTTTGGCATGTTTTCCTTGTCAGGTATGTGAATCAAGGAGGCCAACGTTGCTAGTGCATCCGCAAAATCATTCCTATTACGAGGAATGTGTAGAAAGGAGATTTCTTCGAACTCCAAAGCCATCTCAGAAACTTGCCGATGGTAAGGCAAAGAAATGTAATTCTTTGTTTGATAGATTCCTCGTGATTGTTTGATTACCAATTTGGAATCCCCAAGACAAGCTTAACCGCCGATGCCCATTGAATGGGAAAGTTTTAGCCCCATGATACAACCTTCATACTCACCGTGTTGTTGGTGCCGATAAACTACAAATTGACGGCGACGGATACCGCTTCCCCAGCACGATATTAGAACCGCTTCCACCCCAGAGCCTTCTATGTTAATACCCCATCAAAATACATTTTCCATGTGTGGCATGCATCGCATCGATGGTGTATTGTTGAATCGCCATTACCCCTTCATCGGGAAAGTATGTTTCTAAGGGTTTGTAATCCCCTCAGAGTGTGGCGCCCAATTGATCCGCAATTCCTCGACCTTTGACAAACTTTTTTGTCACGACAGACGATGTCAAATTGTCAGTAGATCAACCGCCATCCATCGATAAACCGACAATTCAAGATGGGCTTATCAACACATATACTTGAGAGGATCCACGCGGATATGAGATGGGTCAGTGTGACCATGGAGGTAATGTTAGAACCTCATGGAAGCCCATGCTAAAGCACAACAAGTCTTCTCAATCGAGAGTGTACTTGTGTTCACCGATGTCAATCTTTTGTTGAGGTAATAGATAGCTCGCTTCGCCTCTATCGCCTTTTTTTTTTTCCCAAAGATACAAAATTCCCATGGCATTGTCATTAATGGACAGTACATGAATAGGGGAACATCATCCTCGGTGGTACCAAAATAGAGCGTTAACCACCGCTTTTTAATGATGGTAAGGAAGGCTTTCGACACTCATCGCTCCATTTCATGGAGGAGTTCTTCCTTAACAATTTGAAGATGGGCTCACAAAGTGTTGCGCGAGTCGAGAGATAAACCTCGCTAATGAAGTTGATTCTTCCCAAAAATCCCCGTATTTCTTCTCTCTCGCTTCGAGGAATGGGCATTTCCTCGATGGCTCGGATTTTGTGGGATCCACAATCCTTTGTGGGTCGATTAGGAAACCTAGCAACTTGCTTTGATTTAACACCAAAGGCGACTTCGGCCGATTCAACTTCAAGTTAGACTTACGCAACCTGTTGAAAAGCTTTTTGAGATGGTCTATGGGTCTTCCTCCTTTCGGGATTTGACGATGATGTCATCCACATAGATCTCTATCTCCTTGTGCATTAAATCATGGAAAAGAGCCATCATAGCTCGCTGATAGGTTGCCCCAATATTGATGAGGCCGAATGACGACCGTCTATAGCAAAAGGTTCCCCAAGGCGTGATGAAAGCAGTTTTCTCATGGTCCTCCTCAGTGACCATAATTTGATGGTACCCCGCAAAGCAATCCACAAAGGAGTACATGCCGTATTGAGCAGTATTATCAATGAGAATGTGGATAAAGGGTGCGGGAAAGCTATCTTTAAGGCAAGCTTTGTTCAAATCCCGGTAATCCACGCAAACTCACACCTTTCCTCCTGGTTTAGGCACGAGAACAATGTTGGATATCCACTCCGGATATGTAGACACCATGATAATGCCAGGTTGAAATTGTTTCACAATTTCTTCTTTAACCTTTAAACTCCACTCAAGTTTCAATCGCCTGAGTTTCTCGCTTCGACTCGGCTTTGAATCCTCTTTAATGGGAAGGCGATGAAGAACAATGTCAAGGACAAACCCACCATGTCTTCACGAGACCATGCAAACACATCCCGGAATTGGGTTAATAGTGCAACCATGTCATTCCGCTGGTTTGGGGTGAGGTCCGAACTAACTGGATTAGCTTAGGGCTCTAAGGTTCCAAGATCGAAAGAAGTGGTTTGGTCAAGGTTGGGTTTAGGTTTTTCTCGCGACCCATTCCTTAATCTCCGAGGTGTCTCAATGTCCTCTCAGATTTCCATCAAGTCCGAGTCCAACTTTGCATCAAAGTTACAAATTTCAGGAGAGAAGGCACCTCATCATCAAAGTACAGTGCACATCTAAATTCGTAGTCCTCAAACAAAATATGCTTTCACTTAATATATGAAACTGCTTTCAATCATACAAAAGTGTTAGCATGTATCGATAAAATAACTGCTAATACCGTATAGAAAAAGTAAGCAATTAAAGTTATCTACAGGCGTAGGGATTTTTTGCCCGCTTTTACCCTCGCCGACCAATGCATGGAGTGCCGCCCAATTGTCGAGGGCAAAGTCCTCGATGGACTGCAGTGATGGAGGGATTGTCATCGTCCTCCTTCTCCCGAATGATAACCATGACATCCGGGCAATCATCGCTCTGGGTATATCTGCTTGTATGTTCATCATGGACAATGATGCGATATGCCGACATCATCAAGGCGATGTCATGTTTACGCTTCCGCCCTTTCTTCCACTTCGGATCGTGAATCAAGACCTCTTTTGCTTTGAATGGTACTGGTTTGGGAAACAACATAGCCATAACATGGGCTGACACCTTTATTAGAGACTGTATCAGCTCATACGGTGCAGATGGAAAAAATTGCCGTGTGGTGGAAGCTTGAGGAACCTGCTTGTGCTTATGAGGATTCCTATGACTGGAATTGCCAGCATAGCCTAGTCCGGTTGTCCCAATTTGACTGAGCACTTGAATAGGGTGCTTAATACCCTGCTGATTTTTACCAAGCCCTTGTCCAGGCTGATGGCCCAATGACATCATTTCTTGAGTGGCCGATATAACCTCAGAAGAAATCTTGGGTACGAGAAGTGGTGCTCCAATAGATGGTATCAGATGTTACTCACTTCCAAAGTATGAAAATCGGCCGCTCAACTTCTCGAATCAAGTCGATGATTGGTAGATCTCCTTGTTCGAGACATTCCGGCCAACATTAACAAAGGACTAGACTATTATTGACAATGTATTTGAGTTGTTGATGTAGTGTGAAGGAAGGAACGGCTCCAAATGTGTGGATCCATGGTCTCCCCAATAGCAGTTGTATCCTCGAATCTATCTTGAGGACGTGAAAGGATACATTGAATGTATTTGGACCAATCTCAATTGGCACTTCAATCTCTCCGATGTAATTTCGCTCGGATCCATCAAAAGCTTTGATAACCGTATGGTCGCTTGATCCGCTTTGAGATCGACATTCATCTTCACCAAGGTGGCATAAGGACGTATATTCGTAGAGACGAACCTCCATCTATCAAAACTCCAAATAAAGATATATCCCGAGGACAAAACTATAATGTGCAACGGGCTTGCAAATGACCGGGTCCCTTCTAGGTAGATGTCATCATCAAGGAAGGATATCACATTGTTGTTGAAAATGTGATCAACCATATGTTGAAATTTTTCCACATCCACCGATTTTGGTAAGTAGGCTTCTTCCAAAACCTTTAATAAGATCTTCCTATGATCCTCTAAGAGAAAAACCAAGTCCAAAGATTGATATCCGATGTGGAGCTTCTCTTAAGCTTAAAACCACCTCGGCTTCATTACGGCCCATAAAAGCGAGGAATTTTTCAATCTTCTCCATGGGAATCTTCCCTTTGCTTTGATGGGGGGCTTCATCACCCTCCGAGGAAGATACAATGGATTTTCCTTCAACACCAGAGCAAGATAGATGAGACGTGGATCCTTCAAATTTTCCCATAATTCCATGGAACTTTGTGTGTTTCGACAACAGATATTATGGTCTCAAAGGTAAAGAAATTGGCTCTAGTGTGCGCCACTTTCAAAGGATTGTCACCTCCTTTGAGTTGAATTGCTTGTATGGGAAATGATTTGATACCTCATCATCCTCAACGGATATAATCACTATCGATCCCTTCCATTTGGTAGGACATGTATTCCCACCTCTCGAGTTGCACAAAGTCATCATCTCGCCAACCGCAGTAGACACCGCTATCAATAAGATTCTGAATGAGATGGTGGAGTGCCCAAAGATTCTTCCGTGATGTGACCGCGAGAATGTGAATGATATCGACATACCCATCGAGTTGAAAACCGCCTTGAACGGGATTGATTGGAGGCGTATGGGAGGTAATTCTTCCTTCATTGATCAAGATTTGAAATATCTCCTCCATAGATTGGCCCAATAGGTAAATTCCTCTGATTGGCAAAATCCCGACAGGCTTTAGCATTTGCTCTTTTTGAAACCTTATCCTCCATAGCTTCAGTTTCTGAAGGTGATGGCGGAGCATTCATAACAAAAGGAAGGAGATAGGCATGCTCTGGTCGATTAATCGGCGTGTGACTTGATGTCGATGGGGTCACCAGCTTCGCTTAATTGCTTCAATTTGCTTGCAAAGAGCTTTCATCTTTCGCTCCATAACAAATTGAAACTTTGCATAATCCCATCTATCAACACCGCCTTTGATGGTCCGGGATGATTCACCATTAAAACTAGAACTCTATCCAAAGGCTCCAACTAATCATGTTAACCTTTTCTTCTTCTTTGTGTTGAGGAAGAGGGTTGTCTTGCACATGAGGTTGATCCGCTTTGGTGACCACGATCTCACCGCCGTTGTCTATTAAATCTTGGATCTTGTGTTTCAAGGCCCAACAATCTTGAGTATCATGTCCAGTGCCCCGCATGATAAGCACACTTTCGAGTAGCATTAAAAAACCCTCCCATTAGGGTCAATGGTGGAAGAAGACGTGTGATTTTCTTCTGAGTAGTCAGAAGAGCAAGAATATTCTCGAGCGAGTCCCCTAAGGGTGTGAACGTTCGAGGGCGCTTTACTTCTCCACTTTTAGGCAATGGAGGGTTTGAAGACTGTGCTTGGAAAGGGGAGTAGTTTCTCCTCCAGATAGTATGTTCTCGATCGCTTTTTTGACCTTTGTAGTATCAAGGAAACATCCTCCTCTTTTTTTTATGGACCTCCGGGGTTGTTTCCATAAGATCCGGACTGGATGTGCTCAACAACTACTTTAAGAGCTGCTAGGTCTTGAATCTTACCAGACTTCAATCCCATCTCAGCCATCTCTCCGTGTTTGATCATTTCAGAGAATGGTTTGCCAATACCAGCTAAAACTCTCTCATAGAAAGGAGCTTCTCAGATGTCTATAAAAGTCATGACCATTTCTCGATTCTCATGGAAGGAATAACTTGAGCAAAGAAGGCGCCCCACCTTTGAGCATACTCTCTCGAAAGACTCATTAGATCATTTTTTCGACCTTGGTAATCTGGTACCGGCCAGAGCCATCCGAGATTGAAAACTATATTGAGTGAGGAAGGCGTGAGCTAGCTCTTCCCAAATATGGATCTTTGAGTTATCTAACTGGTACCACCATGACCGGCTTCTCCAAATGACTTTTCTCGAACAAATTGTGATTCTCGAGCTTTTCATTTTCCGCATAAGATCCAAGTTCTCCAATGAACACCTTCAAATGTGTATAAGGATCCCCTAATCCATCATACTTTTCAAAATCGTGGGTTTTGAATTTCTCTCGATAATGAACACCGTGAAATATGCAAAGGTCAAAGATATGAAACACTTCCATGTGTTCCAATCCTTTGAGAACACGAATAGTTTCCTCCATTTGAGGACCTTCTTCCCGATATCACCGTGTGTCCGGATCTCCTTTGAGATGGGTGTTTTCGTGGTCTTTGTTGGTCGATCCAACCGAGGTTCTGGAATTGTTTTTTCCAAACCTCGAGCTCCTCCTCAGGTAGAGGATTTCTCGATGGGTAGGCATCTTTGTACCGAGTAGATTGATGCAATTCTTTCAAAGAAACAACCAAATCAGTGATTTGTTTACTTAATCCATCAAATTCTTCTCGAGAAACAGATTAGATTGGGTCGAAGAAGACATGATTGGTCAGAGGCTCGTGGCCTTTTTTTAGATTTTGAAAGGTAATGTGCCCAATGATTTCCCTACAAAAGACTTATGTAGTTTAGTCTTAGGGATAATGTAAATGCTATCATAATGTGCCCATTTTAGGAATATTGTCCCAAAAAATGGGTGTTAATTGATAACATGTCATGTATGCACAAATATTCTTCATATTTTCCATTACATAAAGATGACATGGAATAAAATTACAAGTAAATGCTTTTACAAGTAATTGAAAATGGAAAGCATGAAGAGACTTTCCTCCGCGCTTGGTTTATCGTAGGGTCGACCTATCTTAGGGTTACTCTCGCGCTTTTTGGGCATGAAGGTCCCCAGATCATCGCAATCTACTTGACGGGAAGTTAATCCTGCCTTTCAACTGAGCGAATCTGGTGGTGCCTTTCCGAGCCTCGTTGAAATTAGTCTCCCTACGAGTCCAAAGAATCAAACACCGACAGATAGCCTCCCGGTGGAGGAACCACACAACATACATTCACATACAACGTGTCTCACCGCTTATGAAAATGATGATATGTGCGAAAGCACTAATATCACAGATAGATATTTTGCAAAGGCAAGAGTAAGTAAAATGCATTCGCATACACATTCATCATAAAAATGTAAATGCAACATTCACACACAAGCATATAACAGCTTTTGAAAAAGCTTGTAATAGCGGCTTAAGCCCTCTTATCGAGTCCCCAAAGCAGAGTCGCCACCGTCGACGCCGGGATTTTTAGTTGTCCTTTTCATTACTTGTTCTTTGGTGTTCTCATTGTTATGTGAGATTTGTTTGAAAAAACAAGTGAAAAGGTCCGATATGTATAATGTCGATTTATTGATCTTTAAGAGTCGCCAACAGGTGTTTTTAATCGTCGCACCAACGCAAATCAAAAAAGGTTTGCACATCGACCAAAGATGATGTGACAATCGCTAAACGGGTCTCAGTGAAACCGAGATTCATTTGGGTTCGGGGCTTGATTATGCGAGGGAAGGTGTTAGGCACTTCTCCACATCCGTGTTGCCACTATGACCGCCACTTTTCAAGAAACAAATTATATATATGAATGTGTGTGTGTGTGGATCAATGTGCAATTATTTGAAAGTAAAAGCGAGGCCTCGTTCAACTTATATATACAAAGGGTTTGAATTTATAGAAAAATTCAGCTTTAAGCAGATATATAAAATGAAGTTTTATAAAAGAGGTTTTTCAAACCCTGTGCTCAATAGGAATTGAGACCTTTTCATACTTCCATTTTATTATTAAATGTTCGGCTTGTTTGCTTTTATTTTCGAGATGCGAGGCATCTTCGAGAAAATAATATACAACAGTGCCAAACTCCTCATGGGCATGACAGCCATCTAAGGAAATTCGTACACCGTAAATAATGTACAAGCTGCTTACAGCTGAAAATGTCCATCACGGGAACCGAATCTAGATTCAATAGACTGAATTTGTGATCACATGATTCCTAGGCTCACATTATGCCACAGTTTATATGAAAAGCGAAAAGCAGCGCTATATATATAAAAGTCAGAAATATATATATACATACATGATCAACCACCACGAAGCATCTCCATGGGGATCTAAAATATAAATATATAAAAGCGATATATATATATATATATATATATATATATATGATCAACCACCACGCAACTCCATGCATCTCCACGGGGGATCTAAGCAAAAAGTAAATAAAGCAAAAATGCATAAAGCCGCCATAAAAGTAAACTCCAAAGTGACTAAATATAAATGTATATAAATATAAAGAAAAGGCCCAAAAGAAAATCCTGTGCTCATCGATATGTATATATATATATATATATATATATATATATATATATATATATATATATAAACTAAATAAAACGCTCTATAAATCTGCTATATAAGTATATATATATAGGCTCAATATATATATATATATATATATAAGCAAATAAACGCCTAATATAAGTCAAGGCTCAATCGAGGCATAACTGTAATGTTAGTCCATATATAAATATATACATATATAAGTATATATATATGCATGTAAATGAAAAAACCACTTGATCAAGTCCTGCATACGCACACAACACGACTCTCAATGTGTAGAATAAAGTGTGTGCAAGATGAAGAGAAAGGCTTTATAGAGTGTGAGAAGGCTTATAGTGGGCTCGCCAATGCAGCTTCTATAACTCTAGATGGATAAACACTCAACTCCTCACCAAAAAAATATATAGCTATATATGAGCTAACAGTGTTTAAAATGAGGAAACACTCAATATGGGGTGTGTATGAGAACAAATTGGATAGGCTTCCTCGCTTCTTTTTTTTTTTTTTAAATGGCCAAAGCCAAGCCCTCTATTTATAGAGGGGGAGCCGCAGTGTACTGCTGACAACCGCAGATGCACTGCATGGCTACACGGATGCCCCGGGCTCTGCGGGTCCCATCGTCTCGAAGTACGTGTACTCGTGCACTGTAATCTCCGCTCAAACTTGCAGAACTTCAATCCGAGCATTCGAACGAGGTATATAATACCTTCTTTGGACCGCTTATGTTGAGAGTTACGCAATAACATGGGATTAGAGGTTGTACGAAGTCAGGAAGAGGGGACCATGCCCATGGTCTTCAAGCTTCAAATTCTATCCGGCAGTCTTCGCCACGCTGTAATAGTCACTCAGGATTGGAACTCCTTGGTTCTTGTAGGACATGGTTGTATGTATGTATGTATGAAGTGTTGAGACGACGCGCAGGTGTTGAGGTGGCAAGATGACGTTTGACTCCTCACCGGGGTTATCTCTGGTTTGAGTTGAAAGCAGACGTTGCTCAGGGTTACATTTGAGATTGGACTGCTGCAAGTGTTTGAATGCCGCAAGGTCATCTGTAAGTGCACCTGTCTACCCGGTGTTAGCTCTGGGTCTGAGGAATGAGTGCCTCGGCAGGAGGTCTGAGATTAAAGCTGATTGCATGCACTTGAAACAAGCATTTACGGAGTTATCACCGGAACTGCAACATCATTCTTTGGGGTTATCTCCAAGGATAAAACTCTGGGTTATCTCCGAGGTTGGAAATGATACTCCCTGTGTGTGTTCTGGGGTTGAGACAGAGCTTTCATTAGTATCCGGAATAGATATGAGCTGTCTTCCAGGGTTATCTCTGAAAGACGAATCTGCCCTCCTGCAATGTTAGTAACAGGTGTGCAGAAAATTTTGAGTGTCTACACCTATGTCAGAGATCCGACTCATTTGACAGAGATTGATAGTTTGACCCGACAGTTGGACCGGGCACATTTCTTTATCCGGAACTTGGGCAAAGATCCTTCAGAGGCAGATACTTTTGATCCTTCCAGCTCTGGAGCTGGCCCCTCAAGTGACCCGTATAGTTTTGCCGGTGCAGATCCTCCTTTGTATAGGCTTGACATCCCTGTGGATAGAGATCTAGTGACTCAAGAGGAGTTACATCAGGTGGACATGATTGATGATGTAGACATTGACACCAATGTCTTCTTCTGATGTATATTCTTGTTATTTCTTTTAATAGGCCTCTGTTAAACATTGGGTAGCTTCGCCCCATTCTCGCTATATCTTTTGATAGGCCTCTGTTAGTTATAGGGCAGTTTTGCCCCATTTCCCTGTATTTTAGCTGTATAAAGATGTATTAGATGATGATATACTTCGGAATATATGTACAGTTTTTCATTCCCTATATCATATTTCCATATATTCTTTATCATGCATGTATAATGTTATGTATATGTATGTATGTCCAGAGATATTCAGCATTGACCCCTAGATGGTCTTATGACACGGCCTGTACAGATGTCTTCTTTGACAGTTAGCCGTATTGATCATACCCCACCATTATTGGTGGTATCTGGTATGCGATCGTGGTATGATAGTATGTCACCATCGAACGGGGTGGATCAGAGATCGATTATTGCGAGATACTATGACCCTCTTGATGTTTCAGGTTCCTGCAGGATTCGTGGAGGGCATGCTGGAGCACTGGGTATCGGCGAGGCATGTTTTCTGATTTGGGACCCAGGAGTTGACTCCTACTCTGAAGGAGTTTGCACGTTTGGCGATGCTGCCACTAGACAGACCTTGCGTGGATATGACGATTGGAGACATGAGCCGACAGTTCATGACCCTCACTGGATTATGGCGTAGGGTGGTGCAGGATGAGCTCACATCCAGCCACGTGATATCCCAGCATTTTCTATTTGATAGAATTGGCTTAGAGGATAGTTATACACGGCATTCCGGGGATTTCACCACACTGGAGGAGCATTGGCATTTGGCCAAAGTGGATGTAATGCTATTGTGCGTACTGTCGTATGTCTATATGCCACGGTACATGGATGAGTTGGATATAGGAGTCATTATGGTAGTGAGAGCTCTCAGGGAGGGTCACACCATCGTACCGATGATTATAGCAGAGACTCTGAGGTCGGCCACATACTGCTGTACTTATCCGATAAGAGTGTTTGACAAAATGGCCATGCATCTTTGTATGTGTGTTTTTATGTCACACTTGAGACCGATTGGCACTTTCAGATGGCATGGGTATTATTTCACCCATGATATAGCCATGTTATACTCCTTTTAGCCTGCAGAGTGTATAGATGCTACATCTTGGTCAGCTTTTCTGACAGGGAATGGAGATCCGTTTGATATATTGTCGTGTATAGGGCTCAGCTCACCCACAACTTCATCACTCATGCTCTATGCATGGATTATCTCCCTTTGGCTAGCTTGAGGGGCATTATTACTTACCACCCACTGGCCATGATGTGTCAGTTTGACCAGTTCTAGGATTTTCATCCTTTTGAGGGTCATTGAGTCAGCGCTTCGCTTCTCGCCACTTATCAGCAGAGGATAGATCTAGGTTGTATGCCTGTTGGGATCAGCGTGAGCTAGCTGAGTTTTCCGTCATCTGTGACGCCCCCAAAATTAGGTATACATCACCCATCTTGGGTCGCCACTTACATGGTACAGAATTTAAATACAACTTACTAACATAATAAGCATGTGTATAATATCTGACATAAACTGTGAGTTTAAATACAAATATCATCTACTAGATATTATACAAACTCAAAAAGGAGTCCTCATTACAATTATTATCACACTATTTCACGAATAGTGAGGACTACTAATGCTATCTTCGGGACCATCACTCGCTTCCCAGACTCGTCCCCAAATTATATTCTCATTTCAAGAGAACGGTGAAAGAAAGGGTGAGCTCAACTAGCCCAATGAAGAAATATTATGACTAAGATAATGCGAATAAATTATCAATAGTCTTCAACAATGTTAAACCGATAAAATACAATAGACAACCGGTTTAACTACAATGAATATGCAATCCATTAAAAGAGTCAAGTAGAAAATAAAGTCTACTATCTTTTAGGTTTTAAAAGGTTTTCATCATTTGTTATAGTCGAGACTCGACTTTAATAAATATCCCACATCATCGAATCACCCCACGCACTTTCTGGCCAAGGATATTCTTTAGTATCACGACCACAATTATTCATGCACTACTGGGCCAAGAATATTTGTGTATTCATTAATGGTCATGATCATGCCAACAATCGTCCATCAATGCACTACTGACCAATTGAGGATTTTTACCACATCATTTGTAACATTACTACCATGATTACACCGAATAGTCTATGGTCATAATCATACCAAGTCCATCTATGCACTACAAAACACGATGACTTTAAAAAATATAAACATGAGGATGATGACAATGATATAAGAATTCAATAAAACAAGTTCAAGAATTATTTTATCCAGGGGAATTATTAACGTCCAAATTATCAACATGATCTTGTTTTGTAGAGTAAAATTCAAGAATGATCGAAGAATATTTTCATGAAAAGATCTTTGGATGAAACGCAAATATCAAGGATATTCCACTAATTTCATGGAGTATAGAAGTCAAAGTTTTAACCAACCGGGTATAATAAAGAATGGAATAACAAAAGAAATCACCATAAATGCGATAGATCGCATGCAGACGTGTTATTCCAATGAATAATAAAGAACGGAACCGAAGTCGTGTGAAATTCACACCGATAGGATGTTCCAATGAATAATAAAGATGGAACCCGGATCCGGTGTAAAACACACGAATAGGATATTCCAATGTAATAATAAAAGATTTTACCAGTCCTGTGTAAAACACACGCATGACAGATGTTCTAACGAGAATAATAAAGATTTTAACCAGTCCGTGTAAAACACATGACGCATGTGATGTTCCAATGAATAATAAAGAGCGGAACCAGTCCTGTAAAACACACGCATGGATGTTCCAATGAGAATAATAGAAGAATGTCACCAAGTATAGGGTAAACCACAGATATAAAAGTTATTCCAACAGAATAATAAGCAATGGAATAACAACAGCTTCTCTTCATGAATAAGAAAGAATAACACCCCTTACATTTGGTAGGAGATTGAATCTTGCGAATTGTAGTAACAAAATACTCTTCTTCTTTCTCTCTTATTCTCTATATACTTTCTCTCTCTATAGCTTGAATGAATTCGTGAAAATAATGAAGCCCTAGGCCTCTATTTATAGAAGATTTCTAGCTTAGCACTGCGCCAGTGAAAAGGCAAGTGGCTCGATTTACTAGTTTGGCGCTTTGTAATGTGAAACGACAAGTGGTTCGACGCTTGTAATGTGAAATGACAAGTGGTTTGACGTCTGGTAAAGGTAATTACTATTAACGAAGGTAAATACTATTGACGAAGGTAAATACTATTCACAAGGGTAATTACTATTGACGAAGGTAATTACTATTCACAAGGGTAATTACTATTGACGAAGAGACTCTTAGATGATGACATATGAGCCCCCCATAAAATAATCAAACTTACCACAAATCATCATTTTTTTTTTCATCAACACATATTTAATCTTTCAACAATTATTAATCATTTATAACTTGTCGTCTCAATTATTGATTTAATACTATAACATATTATACGATGATCTTTGTGACAATAATTGAATCAATAATATAAGAGATATGATCGGAGAATTATCGTAGTAATAATTGAGCATAGTTGAGTGACTTCTCACGTAAGCATCAATAATCAATACTGAGTGTCTTCTTATATGCAACCACGCGTATTCTTGTACTTTTTTACCACCGGTAGTTCAATGCTTTTAACGGTAACACCTCCGTCGTTATTTTTATAAAATATTTTTGTCGTTTTCTCAATCCGACAATAATTACATTGTGGGGTCCACCAATGATTGAGCCATTATGCGAATATTCCTAACAAAAGAATATTCCCACCAAACGAATATTTTATAACAACTTGCATACTTTGCAAAATTTATAAATATTACCCACTACTATAACATTATATCAAATTTATTCCATAATATTCAAAAATAATATTTATAAAAAAATTCATCTTTATTTATAAAAGTTTGGGTCTTACAACCTCCCTTCTTATGAAATTTCACCCTCGAAATTAGGGTACGTGCACTGTATGTCAAGAGGTAAGGATACCTTGATTTCATTTGATTCTAACTCCCAAGTCATTTCCTCAACATCGTGGTTCCTCCACAAAACTTTGACTTGAGGTATAACCTTGGAGCGTAGAATATGTTCCTTCTTATCCAAAATTTGAGCAGGGAACCTCTTCATACGTCAAATCTTCCGCTATTTCATCCGGTTCTAACTCAATAATATGGTTCGGGTCTTTCACATATTTACGTAACATAGATATGTGAAAAACGTTATGAACACGAGACATATTTGGCGAGAAAGCAGTCTATAGGCCACAGCCCTACTCGATCGAGGATTAAAATGGACCGATGAATCGAGGGTTAAGTTTTCCTCTCTTTCCAAATCTTGTAACTCCTTTCCATGGAGCAACTCTTAACAACACATGATCTCTATATCGAATTCCACGTCCTTTCGATGAAGATCGATATAACTCTTTTATCGATTTTGTGAGGTTTTTATCGTTGTCGGATCGTTTGAATCTTTTCCGTAGTCATACGTACCAACTCCGGTCCCAACAACGTTGCTTCACCCACCTCATCCCAAAGATCTTTGAGAACGACACTTTCTTCCATACAACGCTTGAATGGAGCCATGCCAATACTTGCTTGATAACCTGTTGTTGTAGGAAAACTCCACCAATGGTAAGAACTTGTCCCAACTCCCCTTGAAATCAAGGA